>QUSF01000018.1:14530231-14558624 GCA_003676055.1 Chloebia gouldiae | reverse complement strand
ACACGGAACCCAGAACAGAGAACATGGAACCCAGAACAGAGAACACGGAACCCAGAACCTGCCAGCAGCAGCTCCCAGCTCAGGTGTTCTCCCCACACGAGCACTTGCACAAAGCAGGAAATGAAAACCCAGCTCTGCCATGCTTTGCCCAAGGCTAACGAGGAATTCACTGGATTAAAACCCCAGAACTCCTCTTGCACCACGACTGTTCCTAGTA
Source organism: Chloebia gouldiae (assembly GCA_003676055.1). Taxonomy (NCBI): domain Eukaryota; kingdom Metazoa; phylum Chordata; class Aves; order Passeriformes; family Passeridae; genus Chloebia; species Chloebia gouldiae. Next base: position 14,558,407 of record QUSF01000018.1, on the reverse strand, counting down.
CAGACCTTTCCTGTCTGCGCTGGCTCCACCAAACTCTGCTGCACACTGAGGGCAAGATGAGCCTCGAGGCTCTTGATCTACTGGGTTTTAAACCCACCAAGTGCCCTGAAATAGCCCCAGTGCTTGCACTCTCCTCACCCCCTCCTGCTACTTTGCTAAACCTGTACTTTGTCTTTTTCTGTACATCTGCAGGACTCCACCAGCAGCGAGGCGCTCCCACGGGTTCACAGGTCAGGCACTCTGCCCTGGAGAGCTTCTGCCTGCCCTGCCAAAAGGAGTGCTGGAGGGGAGATCAGAGGGAGGAGCTGCTGGGGAGCACTCACCAGTAAAACACGGCTCATGTGCATCACCAGTTGCCCACCGCACCAGTTACAGTCTGCAGCTACAAGTAAGTCAAGTACTTTATTTGTGTAATTACAGGGAACTGATCCCTGGGGGTCATACAAATAATTCAGCATACTAGCTAAAAATGAGCTTTCTGAGAACATTCACACTCGTATAATCTGATGGGATGCAGAGTTCTGGAAAACAAATGCCAAAGGGGATGAAAAAACAGCTAAAGCTAATTTATTTTTAAAATCAAATTAATATTAGCTTTTTTTTTGGTTTTTTGTCTGTATTTGCTCAGCTTTAAGGAATAGACTTTTTGCTTCTTTGTTGGTATTTATTTTTCTTGGGCAATATATCTCTGCCTGAGGAATTGTATCCAAGGTTCAACACAAGTGCCAAGGAGGGAAATGCAGTTATAATAAAGCTACATTGCACACCACTTGTGGGAGGCACCTCTGTCCATCAACCCTTCCAGGAGCTTCTGAAAAACAACCCCTGTTATTAAACTAATCACCTTGTGTCAAATGGCAGAGTGACAGAGAGGAAATTTACCTGGGTAATAACTCAGCAATAAAGGTATGTACAGGGAGGAGGAAATTAGGCTGTGCAGACACAGCAATAACATCGTCACGCAAAATCCAATATTGGAAGAGATAAAAGTTTTCCATGCCAATATTCCTCTGTGACAAGTATGAAAGAGCATGCATAAGAAGGGGAAAAGATGAAAGACAGCAGCAGAAAAAGGCCTTTGAGAGGTGAGCTACCAGTAACTACTGGCTGCACTGAGGGCAGGTGAGGAGAGGGGCAGGGCTGTGATCTCAGTGCCCCTGCTCAGCCCTGCTGGCTCTGTGCAGCCAGAGCTGCCCCATCCCACCCAGCACAGCCAGAGCTGCCCCATCCCACCCAGCACAGCCAGAGCTGCTCCATCCCACCCAGCACAGCCAGAGCTGCCCCAATCCACCCAGGCACAGCCTGGCACAGGGCACCAAGGGCTGGGCTGCCAGGGCTGCTGACAAGGCAAGCCAGTGACAAAATGTGTAGCACTGACATGTTTCCTAACAGCACTGACAGACTTTAATAAGCAAGCTATTCTTCAGTTTTGATTTGAGGTGTATATAATTAGGGAGTGTGGGTGTTGAGTGATAAAACCCACAAGAAATACACAAATTAGAAGCACTGATTTTTTTTGAAACCATGGCCTGTTTCAGACTGAGTGGCATGACCTATTTTTATTGTATTATTATATTTGGAAAATAAAAGGAAAACTTTTCTTTTTCATCTCTTCTTCATAGGAAAGATTGGGAACAAACGGCACTGCTCTTTTAAGGTCCCCTCTTTCAACACTTAAGAACCTTTATTTGTGGTTTGATTTCTTTTACTGTTAACTGGCTTCTTCCTAGAAGAGATGAGATCTAGCTTTTTCCAGATTTTCCAGTAATCACTTTCACAAACTTCCCTACAAAATCAGTTAATTGTTTCTCTGTTCTAGATTTGAGTAAGACCAGGGAAAGCCAGAAATATTCTATGACTGCTGACCAAAAGCAAGAGTTTACAATGGATTTCAAGAATGTCCTTTTGAAGGGAATGTGACTGCTCAAATGTAGTTACCACACTCAGAAACAAAAAGAAAGGATCCTCTCTGAATTTTCAGGCATTTCCTTACATGGCAAGATCTTTTCCATGGGCTCTGAAAGTGAAATATCCAGTGCAACTTTCTGTACAGCCTTAGGCATTCCTGCTCCTCACTGTCACCACTAATGGGCTGAGCAGGAGATCAATACAGCAACTGCACAAAATACATATTTCTGTCTATCTCAGGAATTTAATCAATTCCTTTTAAAATAAGGTAGATTATCTTAATTAAATTTATAATGTGAAGTCCTTTGGTGTGCAGGACAATGTCTTGTTCCAGTACCTTCACAATCTTCCATTCAGGCCTCCCGTGGCCCCAGCTCATGAACTGCCTTTTTTAGAGCACCTTATCATCTCTCCATCATGTGACTGTTATGTACTGACCCATCCTTATCTCTGCTGCCTGCTGAGCGTTATTATTTCCCAAAAATCCACTCAGCAGGGCTGACCAGGGATGGTTACTGAGCCTCTATCAAATACACATCTCCCAAATCTCTGTCCTGCTGTGTCCCAAGGGCTGCCCTCAGCCAGCACAGGGCTGGGCACAGCCTGCCCCGAGCCCTGCCAGCCCTCCTCGGGCTTCTCCCCAGAACTCATCCACCTCCTTCTGCATCCTGCTAAGCTACAGCCAACAAAACCAAGTTTGGTCCCATGGGAAACACCAGGACTGCAGAACCTGTTCTTATTTCAAATCACTGTGAAACACACCAAAATCCTGTATCTTTTCACAACACAAAATATTAGGCATCATCTCCTGATACTCTTCAAATGCTACATTTAGGCACTTTACACAACATTATACAACAAAAGACTGAAACTGCCATTTGGTAATGGGGTTTTTTTTTAGCCGTAAGAGTAGTATTTTCATAGGCTTTTCTCAGAAATTTTAGAAATCAAAATTTGTACCTTTTCTTCTGGATACACCCATCTATCTCCCAGCTTTCTCTCCTGAAACCAATTTTCCTGAAGTCTTTGTTTATCCTCATGGATGAAGAGCCCTGTTTTGCAGATGTCTTCATAGAGCACCTCATCCAGAGCATCCCTGATCCTGGTTCCCCAAAGATCTTCTTAGAGCTGTCACCCATTCAAATTCATAATAGCAGTGATTAATAGGAATAAGAATATAAAGCCAGCAGCAACAAGAGCTTAGTGGGAATGCTATACTTTTAAATGGAAGCTGATTAGTCTCAGCTGCTCCTTCTGGCTAACACTGAGCTGTAATACTTCTTGATTCCATCTGCTTTGCTGCCTGCCCTTCTGTGGGGAAAAGATGGTTTTTATTTTTATGACTGGGAAGGCAAAGCATCGGCATTTTTAGTGACCCTCAAAGCCCTAAGGACTCGGGGACAGGCATCCTTACCAAGAATCTGCCCAAAATTTCCCTTTCTATTTCCCTGCCTTTTGACTTAACACGGGGAAGCTGGCGAGTCCCCACGTCCCTCTGCTGACTCATCTCCAGAGCCAACATTGCCAGCAGTGACCCCCTGGACCCCAAATCCTGTCCCTGCCGTCAGCCAGCTCCTGTGGGGCCAGCCCAGCCCTGCCCCAGCCTGCCCCCGGGCCAAGGGGGAGCCTTCCCCGCTCTGGGGCAGGGCTCAGCTCCAGCCCTGCCAGCGCTGCGAGCAGCAGACCCTGTGCAGGATGGAGAACCTGCTGGCACGGCTGGCGTGGGACTCTGCTGGGCAGGGAACGCTGCCAGGGACGCCGAGAGCAGGGGCAGGGCAGGGAATGCACCCTCGGGGTCTCACAGCTGCATCCAGGGGCTGACCACTGTCCTTGGGCTGCCGGGCAGGCAGAACACATCTGCTTCCCTTCACAATTCCTCCTGATGCCTTTCAGACCCCAGCAAGTTTGAGGTGCTGCCCCTTATGCACTTAGAGCACATTTCCCAGTTAAGAGCAGAGTGGTTTTTTATAGTCGAGTGGGAGATTTGCAGTAACTATTGTAACCCAACTGTAAGGAAACCCAGGGCTTTATCAGCTCTTTCCTTGAAAAAAAATTAATCTTGGTAAGGAAAAGCAGAATTTTTACCTGCACAGCAGCTTCCCCGATGAGCTCTGCCCTGGCCGTGCCTCCTGCTCCCACCCAGAGGCTGCCAGGTGCGCCCAGGGGCTGAGTGTGCACCTGCAGCCACTCTGGCTGTCACCAGGGTAAACAAGGACAGGTGCCCAGAGTTACTGCTGGAGAGGCTGACTTGGAAGAGCACAGGCTTTGTCTGATACACACGAGAAGCTGCCTCACAGGAAAGCACTTTGAACGAGGTCGTAACTTAGCCCTTATCACTTCTTGATGGAAAAAAGGAAATGCTTTTACCAGTTAATGGCTCAGAAAAGTGCATGACTGGTTACTGTAACCACAACAACATATTCAAAAGCAGTGAGACAGAAAAGGAAGTGCTCGATAAGCATATGTTGTTTTTAATAAAGAATGACTTAGTGCTAAGTGGACCACACGGCTTCCAAGGTTGCTCAGCAAAAGCAGAACATGGGGGGCCCCAACAGCCTCCCTGTGCCCCCTCCAGTCCCCTCCTGCAGCATCACCTGCCCTCCTCTCTGTTGGGCATCCTGCCCCAGGCTGCAGAGCAGGATGGGCATGGCTGCAGAGCTGGCACCCCCTCGCCCAGCCTCCCACACCAAGCACTCAGCCAGCCCCAGCAGCAGGCTGCACCACGCTCAGTGCTTAAGCTGCTCCCTGGCTCCTCAGCACTGAGGCAGTTTGAGAACTGAGATCTGGAAAGCTGATTTTGTTCTGGCCTTGCATTCACTGCTCATTTATTACACTGCAAGATGAGCCACGTGTTATCAATATTCAGAGGTCCGAGAGCTCCAGGCGCAGATGGACCACGGGCTGACAGAAATTTATTGTGTGCAGTGGCTCAGATGAGACTGGAGGAGAAGTGCCACCATCCAGGTGGCTTTCTGAGAACAAGCACAATGAATCAGCCAGCAGCACTGAGATATCCTTCCTGGGGAGCTGCAGGAGGGAGGGAAGCTGGCCCTCCCTCCACACGCTGCTTCCCCTGCTCCCCGTGAGCCAGACAGCAACACAGCCATGACACAGACCTCAAAATATCTGCCTGCCACGAGGGTCATCCTAAGCAGGGCCTAAAACAGCCTGGTTTGCAGGCTGCAGCTGAAACAACCAAAATTGCCCTTGTTTCTACAGCACAGCCTGCCCAGACCCTGCTCACTGCCCCCTGCTCTGACACCACAGCCAAGCATTCCCAGGTGGGCAGCCCTGAGCACCCCCAGGCTGGCTGGTCATGGTGCCAGGACCTTCCTCCAGCTGCATCTCATTCTCCCACCTTGCAGACGTGGGTGAGGTTACCCCCAGCTGCACAGCACAGGCAGGAAGCAACATCTGGAGCAAAAATCAGTTGTCTTGGCAGGTGAAACCTCAAACACACCCGAGCCAAGGAGCCACCAAGCCATGCCACGGCTGCTTGCTCTGGTTCAACAACCTCACTGCGTTCTTCCCTGCAAGGAAATGCACCTTGCTCCTTCTTGGGAGTGGCTGGGAGAAGCATAAACCTCAGGTGAAGGTCTGAGTGGGAATGGGAATGCAGCTCCAGTGATGGTTCCTGCGGAGCAAACGGGCTGGAAACGAACAGCAGAACTTGATCAGCAACAAACAGGGCTCAGATGAGATTCACAGAGCAAAAAACATTGCCTTATTTCAAGCAAATCAGCACTGTTAAACTACCTCCTTCTTTAGCTGGGCTGGGGTAACATCCAGCAGTGTCAATCCCAAACGTGTGCCAGAGCAGGGATGTAGGCTGAGCACCCCTGAGCACTCACATCCCGCTGAGAAATGCTAATGCAGTGTTTGCACTTAACCCCAGCATTGGGACCCCAATTCTGAGAAGGCACAAAAGCAGCTGCTGCTTTCACAAAACCGAGCCTCTGATAAGATGCTGCAGCTTCCATTTCCCGAAAGGGAGATAAGGCCAGAGCTGGGACAACTCACATCCTGGGCAACGGTGCCTTGGAAAATCAGCTCCGGTACAAAAAGCACTTTCAGGTAAACTCATCTGCTGATATGGAAAAGTAATTCTAGTACAGAGATGAAAAGTATTTTAAAGTCTCATAAAAACAATCTGACTAAAATGCACTTAAAACTTTACATTGAGTCCAGCATCTCTGTCACCCCTGTCCTAGGGCTAGACGTGCACAGCTCAATAGGTCAGCCCAGAGGCAGACAGGAGCGCTCGGGGCTCTGAAAACACCATTCCTCCTCCAGGCTCTGGAACATCCCTCCTGGGGCCGTGCCAAGGGGCAGGGAGATGTCACCCAGGCTGGCACAGCACAGAGCTGCACACGTCTAGCCCGAGGAGCCTGCCTGCAGCGCCAGCCTCGGCCAGGAGAAGCTGGTCTGGGCACACGGGGCACCACGAGCTGGCCTGCCTCTGAGGCTGCTCCTTCCCAACAGAGAGGAATGAGAGCATCGTGCCTTAAGGCTTTAAAACTATTTTTTTAACACAAGCTGCAAATGTTGAGACACAAATCAGCAAAGCAGCCCAAATCCTCGGCTGTCATGAGCTAGCCCTTGGTAAAACTGTTAGAAATGGGTCGTTTCCATCAAGTGTGGCTCGGTTCATGGGCAAGGTCTGACTGAGTACTTAATTTAGGCTGGAGCAAACAGCCTCTGTGCTAACCCTCTACTCTCAGACTTCACACCACTTGACAATCTCAGATATTTTTCACTCATGCTAATGCTTTTCTTCTTGATGTCAAAAAATTTCAGGACAATTTTAACATGTACCTTCAAATAATCTTCAAGCTGAAACAAATCTGAAAGGTGTGCATTTCCCCACCAAACACCCCCAAAATGCCTGCTGTTACTTCTACAGCTGAGCCGAAGTTAGAAACTTTAGGGAACGTTTCTGTTAATCCTGGCAGGAAAAAGAAATCAAGCAGGATGAACTGTGGTGAAAATTGTCTGGCACCAGCAGCTGCCAGAGACAGCAGAGGGTGAGAGCAGCAAACCCCACAGGGGGGTCAAACACAACCCCACGAGACCCCACAGGGAAGCCAAACGCTCCCTCTTGGCTCTGCCACGCAGCTGCAAAGGGTTCTGCCACTGAACTCGAGTCCCAGGGGTGTCGTGCTGGAAAGGAGAACTCTCACTCAAAATGAGCCACTCACCTTTGTGTAAACGAAGGAATTCATTACTGAAAGTCAGATAAACGATTTACAAGGGTTTTTTCTTTTGGTGGGGGAAAACTATGCAATGGTCGTGCTGACACTGATTGGTATAAAAGGCGGTTTAAAATTTCCTGTGCAAAACTGTATTCCAGACCAGACGGAAAAACACATGTGCACAGGGAGAAAATATACAATTTTGGAGAAAATTTATTTCCTCTGAGGGAAATTATTGCATGTTCTAAGATGATGAAGAAAGAAGAGAGAAAATGCAGCCCAGCTGAAACCTCGTGAAGAATGTCTGCATTCACCTGGCTCACCCATGCACAACTCCAGCACACATACCTTCCTCACCATTCATTAATTCTTTCCCAACTCTTCTCTTTCTCAGTAATCTTCTACATGAAAAAAAATTTAATTAATACCTTGCCCGTGTGTACTTAGTTAAGAATAATGCACTCAGACGTGATGGGTGGCTGTCTGATCTGTAATATACTTGCCATACCATATTTTATATTATCCTGCTTGCTTTCCTTCCCCATTTCTGTTCTTTATTAATTCATTCTCTCTCTCTGACTTTTCCCTTTAGTTTTAGCTAATTCTCTGCTTGGTTTCCAACCTTATTTTTATCAGTGGATTTTTCCACTACTCCATTTTTGGCCCCTGGAAGAGAATAACAAAGTCAGACTCAGACCTTGCACACCCTCCCTAGCAAGCAGCACACTTTTTGCCCACTTTCACATATTTTTTAACAAGCTGGCTTTCAAATAAAACCGACAGTGCTTAAATGATACAGCTCCTCTTTGGCAGAGATGATCACATTCCTAAGCAGTTCATCCAAAGGCTTTGCAAAGGCAATTCAAGCACATCTTTTTACCTGGGCTGTTATTTCCCAGAGGCAAACACGCTGCTGCTAATTTAAACAGAGCTCATGTACCCATGTGCTCTGCTCTGAATGGCTAAGGATCACTGGGGCTTACACTACATAGACTTCCTACTTATGGAAATTTTAAATTACCCAAAATGTATATGAGCTGAGTTGAATATGTATGCCCACCACCCCAACTTCAGATTGAAATTTGCTTTTTTTATAACAAATGCCTATTTTGAGCAGAGTGTTTGGAAAAGAAAAGCCCTTCCAAGCCAGGGTGTCCTCTGAAGCAAGTGGGAGAAGAAACAGGTTTTAAACCCACTCCTTTTGTTCCAAAATGTGGAATTTATTTTGTTAGTCACACACTCGCCATTGGCCCCAGCGGGCTCGGAAGCAGGCTTGCAGGGATGCTGGGAACTGGAGGGAGGGGCTGATGGAGGCAAATCTGTCCTTTCTGCTGGCAAAGAGAGGCATGGAATAAATTCCAGAGAGGGGAGAAAAGGAGAAACGTCAGAAATAAAACACTGAGAAGGGTGCATGTTGAAGGGGGGAAGTGGCAAGCAGAAGGGAAATAAGTCAGCTGCAGTAAGGACCAACGAGCTGCTCCTGAAATGGAAGCAATGAGGGAAGCTGGGAACACCAAGGGCAGCCCCTGGTGCTGCCCCGGCAGGGCAGGCAGCCTCTCTGGGAGGCAGGAACTCTGCCCTGCTTGTCTGGGAGGCAGGAACTCTGCCCTGCTTGTCTGGGAGGCAGGAACTCTGCCCTGCTTGGGGACTCTGCCCTGCTTGGGGAACTCTGCCCTGCTTGGGAACTCTGCCCTGCTTGGGGAACTCTGCCCTGCTTGGGAACTCTGCCCTGCTTGGGAACTCTGCCCTGCTTGGGGAACTCTGCCCTGCTTGGGGACTCTGCCCTGCTTGGGGAACTCTGCCCTGCTTGGGGACTCTGCCCTGCCAGAGAAGGGTCTGTGTGTTCCCAAAGCTCACCCAGCCCCACTGCTGACATGGCAGAGTGCATCCAGAAGCCCCTGGGTGTCCAAGGAAAGAGCAGGCCAGGGCAGGAGCATCTCCTGGGATCAGCAGCCCCCTAGCCAGGCCAGCCCTGTCCTGGGGCAGCAGCAGAGCCCAGCTCACCTCTGGTGGCCCTGCAGGACTCCACCTGCCCTCCCCAGGCTTATCAAGACCTCAGACTACCTGACACACCTAGTGTCTCCTTTAAACTGGCTTCAGGCTTCCTCCTGAGCTAATGAGGAACCATTTCTGAGCTGCTCCTCTAGGAAAGGGCCTTTCTTCAAAGCCCTTCCAGGTGCCATGTGCAACCAGCAGCAGACCCAGGTTCCCTCCTCAGATCTCACTTGTCTGCACGGGGACTGCTCCTGGGAGCTGCTTCAAAGGCTCAAGTGTCAGCATCAGAAAGAAAAGAGGTGTGTGGGTGTGAAGTTACTAAATGCAAAACTGTCAACCTCCTTTCATTTACAACCCTGAATATGCATGCCTGCAAAAATGTAGGGCTTATATTAAGGTTTTTACTCCTGGAGCAGAAAATATCAAGGAGAAAAGAGACTAAAAGATAAGGCTGTGCAGGTCAGAATTCTTTCTCAACTAATCTTTTCTTTTTCATCAATAATGGTTTCTGTTCATCAACCCTGCCCTACCTTAAATGAGCTTGTCGTGTACCAGGGAAGGGACTGGCAGCAGACAGACACCTTTTGTTGGTGACTGGTCAGCGACAGCAGATGGATTTTTTTAGTCTCTGACCCAGATAAAAGCTGTGTGGAGAATCAGTGCCCACCCCAGAAGAGCACTAACCTACAAAGCACCTCAGGGCAGGGGTGGGATCTGGGGTGCTCCAGCTGAGGAGGCTCTCTGGGCTCTGCCTCGAGCGCTGGCAGCTCCCCGGGCTGGGACAGGGAGCCAAGGAGCTGCCAGGGGCTGAGCTGTGCTCCAGGGGCTCACCTGTCAGTAAAAACCCTACAGACTGAATAATTGCTGTATCAAAAAGGAAAGGCCACAACTATCACAAGTACCCACATTAACTCCAGCTGTTTCATAAGAGAAGCAACTGTTGTTTAGAAGACTGTCAGAGGAAAAAGAAACTTGTCTTCTTTTCCTGTCAGTGCTGTGATAACAAAATGAAGGGCTGCAAGTGCAGAGGGTTTGCTCGGGGTAGCAAATGAAGCTTCAGTAGATGATTCATGGCCAAGCAGAATGACTGTACTCATCTTCTCCAATAAGAGCACAAAAGGAGGTTGACTTCCTCAGTACAGCTATTCCCAAGCCACTGGCAGATGAAGACTGCCTCCCTCTCAGCTGGAAATCCCAGATTTTCAGGGGTTCCTCCTGGGAAATGGCTGTAAGGCCTCTGAAGACAGCCCTGGAGGACTTGGTGTGGAGCTGGTGCACAAACAGGGCCTTTCTGTGCTTCAGAGCAGTGCTGCTCAGCAAGAGAGATCATCAGTGCCTCAGGGGTGAGGAATTTCTCTCCCTGCCATGGCTGCTGGATATAATTTTGGGAAGAAAAGGTTTTGTTTAGTTTTAAGAGCTACAGGTTATTTATAGTGAGTGCCTGCCCTTCTGGTACTGTTCCTACAAGTATAATTAAAGGAAATATAAACAGTTAGTGCATCACTTAGTACAGGTGTTTTCTGGCATCTCACAGATTAGAAATGCAAATCTGGGAAACAATTAACTAATGTGGTAGAAATCAACAATTTGCATAAAGCTCTTCCAGGTCTTTCCTTGCACAGCTGCAATAATTTCCCCAAGAAAAAGCCCAAGAAGTCTGTGCTGAGCTCTGCTGCCCACGGTGCAAGCTCCAGCTCTGCCTAGAGCACACATCAGTTCTGGGCTTCACACAGAGGCCGGGATAACACAAATTAAATCAAACTTTCAGGCTGCTGAGGGGTGCTGGACAGCCGTGGCTGAGCCCTGCCCATGGCCCAGGTGGCAGAGCCTGCCTGCAGTGCTGGGCTGAGCCCGGCTGAGCCCTGCTGCAGCCTCTGCTGCCCTGCAGCACCAGGGATCCCTCAGAGGCACCCAAAGCTGCAGCTCCAAGGGAAGGGCCGGCAGCACAGGGTGTTTGGGAGGGGATTCCTTGTGAACAGAACCACACCTGCTCCGCTGGGCTGCTCCACATCAGCTGGGGCAGGCAGCCAGAGAGGGCTCCAAGCCAAGAGCTCGAGCTGGCCCACGGCAGGAGAGCCCCTCTGGGCAGCCAGGGCACAGGGCTCTGCTGCTCTGCCTCTCCTGGCCTTGGAGCCTGGCTCCAGGCCCTTTTTTAGCCATTAAGTTTCCCAGGCCTCCCAAACGTTCTGTTCATTTTTTAATGACACAGAAATCTCATATTGTAAATCAATGACTGTCTTGTCCAGATCCTGAAAATTTTACTGAGATAAATTAATTCTCCCTCTGGCTGGAAGTCAAAGAAACTGCATGAGTAAGAATTACTTACGTGAGGAAGGATTTGCAATATCAAGCCCACGAAACTCTTAGTTTATCAGGTGAAGGGAACAGATCTGCACTTCAAACTGTGTCTATCTCACTTATTAGAATTTCTTATGGTTTTTGTTCTGTTTCAGATCATTCACTTATTTACTCTGAGCTTACTGTGCCTTCTGTCAGTGTCAATATGGCTCAGCTGGCAGCAGATGCTCTGCTAGCTCTGAGCACACTGGTGTGAAGTAACGAGAACAGAATGAGAATTGATGTGAACTTCTGCCTGAAACCTGAGCTGAAACCTTTGTATTTATGAAACTCTGCTTCTAATTCATGTACCAGCTCCACCAGATATCCTCACTTTACAAACACTGTATTCTAGTTTAGCTGGAGGACACAGGTACAGGCAGGGTGAGGAGCAGCCCACTCTTTGCAGTTCCCAAACCCATCCTGTTAAAACATTAAGTTCTGGAGCTGCCATTCGAGGAAATGTGCTCACAATCTTCAGAGGTTTGCCCACTCACAGTCAGCTCAAATGCAACATCCCACCAACAGCTGGGCTCAGGAGGAACACTGCTGTCTCATGACAGGATTTTTTAACATCAGAAAATGCTCTGGGGATGAGGATGGAGGGTCTAAATTGATCCCTCATTTCTGTGCATTCAAAGTAATCAGTGTAAGGAAAGGGGGAGACTGCTTGATAAAGCAGACAGTGTTTTGTGCTGTGATTCTGAACCCAGCTCTCTGAGTTTTAGATACCTCCTGAGGCTTTAAATAAACAGAACTGCACTTCAACAATTATCATGCCTGTTTTGCTCAGCTCCCCAGCGGATTCCATTTTAGAAGAACCATACTGCTCAATATTCAGAGCTGTTTGGGTAGAATTACAAAAATGAAAAACAATGTGATGGCACCTGTAGCATCAGCAGAATGTAAAATATGAAAGGTCTTATCAGTTCAACTATTAAGACCATCCCATTCCCTGGTAAAAGCTATTATATAGGCATTATATCCAAAGAGTCCCTAATCCATTTGAAATTTCGGATTCCTTTGTCCATCCTAGATTGCCCAGTGAAAGCAGTTCAGTACAGAAATACAATTTTCTTGATACAATTCTTATTCAAGAGACTTTTTCCTTTCCCAAACCCTTTTTATATTTCCCATCCAGGAACCCAGCAGGTCTAACTCCAAGAACTACATTATGGAAAAGTCAGTTTCTGAAACCAGGGCTTCAAGGGCATAATGTAAATATGAAAACTTGTCCATTTCCTTTGTTCCTGAGTGGCCTCTGGGCCACACCGAAGGTTTCTCCTGCCTTCCAGGACTCTTACATGGGGCTCTGGTTCCAGCACACAGGAGTCATGACAAGAGGATGGCATTCAGACTGGGACAGAAGTGACAGAGTTTCCTTTGGAAACCTCCTCCTGTTGTGCTGCACTCCTCAAAAGCAACCACGGAACTCTGAGTCTTGGGCTTAAGCATTCCTTTTCCTCCCCACTGACTCCCCATCACTATTTCTCAGTACTCTTTTCAAAAGAAGCCTTTTGGCTGACAATGTGAACTTTTATAGTCGAGCTGGATTCTCGGTTTTTGCACCTCATCCTTTGCAATAAAAGTTCTGCAAGGAAAAGATGCTTTTAGTAGGCTTGCAAGGAGCAGTAAACATTCCTCTGGAGGCTGCCAAGTAGAACAGAAGTGAATTCAGCTCCTCTTAGCACTGCTGTAACTGCAGGGCTACACAAAGATTAAAAGACACAAAGAAGTGTTCAATAAATCTGCTCCCAATACCAATACCCCACATGGCATCTCAGTTGCTGGTGACAGCCTGGATTGATGGACAGCAATTCTGGGGAGCTGGGCTGCCCTTTCCCTACTTTTAGCACAAGAACTGCTGAATTTTGTTTGTCCTGGCCCTGCTGAACAGCCAGAGCTCCGAGTGCTGTCCTGCAGCACAGGCACTCCCAGGAGCAGCCACACTTCCACCTCCTCACTCAGCTTTTCCTGCAGCCCTTCTCACCCTGCCCCACCTCACCACCTTTCCATCCACCTGTGACCAGGCTGAGCATTCGGGGATTTCTCCTGGAAAGCACCCCCAAACCACGAGCAGGATGCAGCAGGAGCAGCACTGACAGCCAGGGCACAGCTCTCACCTCTCTCACCTCCCTGGCTATCTGCAGGAGCCCGTGGGGGGGCACAGCAAAAGGGGATCCTGCCTTCTGTCCACCCTGGCCTGGCCTCTGCTGGCTGGGAACCCCAGCTATTCCCAAGCCAAACAGAACACCATCGTTCTGGCAGCATTTTCCTTTCAGGAATTGACCTAAATGGTGCTGGAAGCCACGGAGATGGTGGGATCCCATCACTGAGCTCCCAGCTGAAGGAGCTGCGTGGAAAACACTGCAGTGAGTTTAATAAACGTGCTGAGCCCTGCCATTGCACCCTGGGTCTGCTCCTACTCTAGTTCTAGTTTGTTTTCCGTGGCAGCCCACTCCTGTTGGTTTGGGGAGCCCTGGGAGCCTGGCTGACTGCAGCACCCTGGTTTGATGCTCACCCTCAGACAGGCTGAGCGTGGCGCCGGCAGCTGAGGCAGGGCTCTGCTGAGTCACGGTGACAAGAGCTGCTGTCAGCTCAGCCTGCAGCACCAGAGGGAGGGGAAGCCCTTCTGGGCTTCCCAGAGCAGGCAGACACCTTTTTAGAAGGGAAGGCAGGTGCAGAAAGAAGCCAAGGTTTCATAATGGTGTTTTCTTTTAACTGAGTCACATTCTAAAGAAACAGAGTCAGTTTGGAATGTGATCTTGCTTCTGAACTTGAAGACACAGATCAGGAAAAATAATCAACACCTCAAAAATCCACATAAATACTAGCATACATATTTTCCCAGAGAACTGAGCCCAGCTCTACAAGAAGCAGGCACTTATGCCTGGTGTGCATGGACCTGTGAACCCCACAGATACCTACGCTGCTGGTCCTGAGGTGGAGCACCTACACCACACTGAGGAGAGAAAAGCAGCACTTTTCTCCTTGGCTCTGCTGAATCCCAGCAAGGTCAGCTGTCCTTTGGTGATCTGAGCACCAAGTCCAGTGGGTCCAGGACCTGGCAACGTTCTCCTGGCTCTCTGCAGCTCCAGCCCTTATCTGCTCACCACTCTGCCTGCCAAACCCATTTTGGGTGTGACAGGGAGGTGCTGGGAGCAGCCTGGGAGCCCGGCAATTCAGGATTCCTTGTCTGCTGGTCCAGGGCCAAAAGCCCTTGTTCAGAGTGATCAGTGTGATCCAAGGTGCAAAGCTCTCAGACTTGAGTCCAACTCCAAATTCTGCCAAGGCTTTTTTTTGTCATCACGTCAGTGTTATGTCACTGTGACCCAGTGAGCAGTGCAGTGGACTGAAAAACCTGGTGTTATGAGCAACATTGCCATTTCAGCCCCATTTCTGAGCTTGCTGAGTCTCAAACTCTGCTCTGAGCAGTATGTAAAGTCTGAGCTTATAAAAACTTTCTGCTTTTTCACCCAAGGACTTTGGCATTGATGAGCAAATGACCAGCAAAGGAAGAGGATGCACTTTTAGTCTCCTGTCTGCTTTGCAGGTACATTATTTATCTCGCGGGGCATTAAACTCCTCTTGCACAAAGTGCAGCCTCCCTGAGGACGTTCAGCAGCAGCTCTGCTGGGAAGCCCTGCCCAGGTGTGCCAGAGCAGAGCAGAGCAGAGCACAGCCCTGCAGCACCCCTGCCACACCTGGGCTCCTCCCAGGGAGCCTCAGCTCCCAGCAGGGCCTGGAGCCACAGCAGCACCTCGGCATTTCAGATGCCTGGGGATAACTTGTAGAGAAAAGCAGCATAACAGTTTCAAGACCTTCAGCTTGCTGAATCTCCTAATAATTCTCCCGTGGGAGGATTATGCCATCTGCACTTCCCTGCTGGAGACAGGCAGTCTGTCCCCAGAAATCCGGGCTCACACTGGTGCCTCCAGAGACGGGCACCTGCAGGGAGAGCAGCATCCCTGCAGCCCCACCACTGACAGCTCACAGCTCCCCTCCTGCAGGGAAGCGTCCCCAGGACACGGCCCCGGGGGCGTCCCCCAGCGCAGAGCGGGGCCGGACAGGCTGGGGGGCTCAGCCCAGGGCTGCGGGTCCCTTCAGCAGCTGGAACGTGCCTGAGCAGCACTGCACTGCACTGCACTGCACTGCACTGCACTGCACTGCACTGCACTGCACTGCAGCAGCTCGGCTCACAGCCACCCCAAACCTGCCAGGCACCGCCCTGCGCGGGCAGCAGCAGCCCCGGGGAGACCCACAGGACAAGGTGCTGCCAGGACAGAAAAACAAGGATCTGCACCTCTGACTCTGGCACTGAAGAGAAGCAGCTGTGTTCAGGTGTAGTCTGCATTCCTGGTAAAAACTGATTTATACTGACATGCAAATTTAACCAGATGAAGCTTTTGATTACTTCCCCTATCTCTTGGTTTGTGCTGTTTCCCTGAGGTGGAAAAATGCTCTTTGCCAGTAATTCATTACAAATGCCCCAGCCATTCCCATTAGCTACAGCAGGTCTCCACTGCACTGCTCAGTATTAAAATATGCACAAACTTCTCTTCTCTCCAACTCACCAAAACCAATTTTTGAATCACTCTGAGAATTTAATCACATTTCAGTTCTCTTGGCTATCATCAACATGCATGCTTCACACAATATTTACTTTCAGTGCAGGTACCAAATGTGGATATGACAGTTTATTTTCCATACAGAGGACAATGTCAGCTGAATGCTCTCTTGGGGTAAATGGTACACACAGCTGTGCCCAGGGTTTTAGAGCAAAGTGCTCCCCAAACCCCTGCTAGACATCAGACAAGAAATGGCAAAAGGAAGGCACGTCCAGCAGCAACATTAAATCAAAACTACTCATCCCAGAACAGGCAACAAAGGCAGCATAAACACCTCTTCTAGCAGCCATCCCACAGAAGGCTGAGTGCCCTGAGCTGCCCCAAGCTGGGCTGGAGGCTGGAGGAGGGCTGGGCAGACTTGGCCCTGCCACACTGCTCAGGGCAGAGGGCTCCCTCAGCCTGGAGAAGCTGGGAGGAACTGCCCATGACTCTGGAAATGAAATGCTTCAGTAAAACACAGCAACCCAGAGCAAGACTAGAGGGGAAAGGAACCCCCTTTCCAAGCTGAGCTGCACTGCTCCTGAGACTGGCCAGAACTGTGCCACGAGCAGCACATATTTAACGATACTGCTTCTGACAGCATACCCAGGAGAAACAAGCACAAAATCACCTGCCTTGAAATGTTCTAGATGGAAAATATGCATTTCATTGACAGTCATTACATGGTTTGAAAAACTCTACCATGATGGTTCATGGAAAATGCACGGCTGGAGGTTTGCAGGCTGCTTTTTAAACTCGGAGTGTTTTGGGCTGCTTCAGCCTATGCAGAACACCCAACTCCCTGCACCTCCATCTGCCTTCCCCTGGAGGAAGCTCACCCACTGCTGCTCTGCATCGCTGGGAGCCTCCTCTGTCACATCACCACCACTTAATGAGAAAGCAGCAGCTCCAGGACTGCGTGTCTGCCAAACACCCCCTTACAATGTCCAAGGCAACAAACAACACACGGATTCACAGGATACCAAACCAGAAAAACTCACGTGGGGCATATATGGCGGTCATGTGAAAGATGTGGTCGTTCACAGAAAGAAATAAGGTGAAACAAAAGCCACCCTACTGCACAAAGTGATTCATGGTTACGTAAGGCAGCAGGCCATAATGCTGCCTCAGTCATCTCGCAGCAGCACGGCGCTGGTGTGAGAGGGATGAATCAAACACTGCCTTTTCACGGGGAAAGGATGCTCAAGCACCAGGGGCTGTGCCTCCAAATAGCTCCTAACAGGGCCCCTCCAAAGAAAACTGAGGGTGGGTTCAGCTTGGGAGGAGCAGGCACCCAGCAGCCATGGACTTGGGAGGATGCTGGCTATGGGAAAAAAACATTTCAGATGGGGATTCTGTGATCTGGAGATGTGACATGGTCACCTCCCTTCCCTGCAGCCCAGGACTTCCATGGGCCCCTGTAACAGAGAACTGCACCTTTGGTTTCTCAGTTTCTCTTCCTTTTGCTTAGCTGAATTGCTGCCTTGTCCCCGAGGAGCTTTTATTGTTACCCTACAGATCTTACTTTTGCTCTGACTGATGCTGCAAACTATCCACAAAGTCTGGCAGCCAACTCCAGATACCTGTTCTCTGCAGATCTACGCCACTGATCTCCCCGTGGAGAAACTTCACCTTCTCCAGCACAGCCACGGGGCTGAGGCAAGCCCCACTGCAGGCTGCCTCTGAGGGCAGACACCGTGCCAGGCTCCAGCAGAGCCAAAGCCAAGTGATCCTGAAAGAGACCACAGCCATCTCTCTCCTTACCCAACTGCTTCACCAGTGCTAATTTCATTGGAAATGTGCAGCTATCTGCTTGGTTATCTACAGCTGAAGTGCCCTTCTATGTCCCCTGCTCTCCTGCTTCAGGAACTTGTCAGGGTTTTGTGGGGCTTTTGCACTTGATCAGTCCCACGTTGCCATCTGTCTGCTCCTGACAAATCCCATTCAGGAGCACATCCCTGCAGGGGCTTTGAAACCCTCAGGATGTGTGGATGGATGTCACTTACTCGAGCTGATCTGTCCCCCAGACTCCCTGGTGGCTTTCTGTGAACAGGTGAGTGTTCAGCTGGTATAAATCAGCTGAGCTCTCCTGGGACTCATTTATATCAGCCAAGAATACAGCCCAAAATATAGAGTTCATTTCCCATGCATCAGACTGTCAGACTGCATCCCTTGCTGAAAGGACCATTGTCAGCAAAAGAAGTGCTTGAAACACTTGAAAAAGAGCCCTGGACTGGATTCCTGGCAGCCTGAAGCCCAGGCAGGTGCTCCTCACAGCCCTTGTCCATTCCCTGGGCTCACTGACAGGGACAAGAGCTGGTTTTTCCCCCCAAGAGTTTCTTGTGATTATTGCAAAGAACAGAACAACCAAACCACAAGGCAGGAGGGGATGAACCCAAGATTATTGAGAATTGGATGACAATTTCCCTTAGAAAAGTAGATCAAATTTAAGTGGACACCTGTCTTTGTGAAGAGAATTTAAGAGTATGAAGTTGGGAAACCACACAACAAAATTCTGTTTAAAGCTTTGCCAAGCCCATCAAGTTCAAGAAGATTAAAAAATAAATGTAAGAAAATATAGTTGTCTAATAAGGAAACAAAAATGACCACTGTTACTAAGGGGGAAATAGAGAGATGTCACCAGTTAATTTTGCAATGACATAAACTATGGAATTCAAAGACATCCAAGGAGTCAAGGAAGGGTGATGCAAGGGAATATAACCACGTGAAGAACTACCCTTAGTCAATGCAAAGAATAAAGATTACAACCCAAGTGAATCTCAGAGCTCTGCCTAAGATGCATCTCGAGCTAAAAGTTGCACTTCATCTACATCAGGGTCACGTTCTGCCCCTTCTCCTCCCAGCAGGGGAGCTGGGAGTGCTGCTCTCCATCTCGGTGGGCTCAGGGCTGCTGCCCTGCAGGGTAAATCCCCTGCCCAGACAGAGGCATTTCTGCAGGGGAGCACAAAGCACCCCCAGCAAGCAGAGATTTCTGCCCTGAGAGCACAAACCCAGCGCTCTCGGGAACGTTCCTTTGTCCCTGCACTGCCAGGCCTGATCTGCTCCTGCTCTGCCAGAAAGAGAAAAAATATGCAAAGCTGCCCCTGCTCCCAGCTGTCAGGATTGCAAAATAAATGAGAGATTTGAATAAGTTTGCTTAATTTTTATCAGGATTAAGGCGATCTTTTATAGAAGAGAATCATTTGTAGTAGATAATAGAATACATTTTCCTTTATTTTCCTCCTTGGAAAAAATCTATTAAAACTGTATAATTAAAACTCCTGAAGATAGTTCAGCTAAATGTTTTTCTTTTTTTTTTTTAATAAAAACGCTGTCTGCTCTTGTGAGAAACACCACTGAAAATTATTAACCGACATTCTTCATCAAAACTACTAATAAAGCTGTTCTTTACTCACTCACCCACTTGAAACCATAAAATTTCTATTTGAAGATCCTGGCCAGACAAAAGAATGTAATTACTTTCTCTGCCTCCTGTTGCTGGCAGTAGCACAGGTTCTATAGGAGGACACAAAGCAGGCTGAGGCACGTGTGGGACACACCGAGCTCCGAGTCCCCACTCTGAGCACCCCTGTCACTGCACAGGGACCACGAGAGGGGATCCTCTCTGTTCGGGGTTTTGGTTTCGTATTTCACCCTTCAGGATTGTTCAAAGGCACCACGGGTTGATTCCACACATCCCTGGGTGCTCCTGATGGAAAAGATGAATAAACCAGAAGCAGACTATCACCACCACACTGACTCTGCTGCCAAACTCACATTTACAGGTTATTAGCAGATCCCTTGCAACAGTAAGTTATTCATTTACCACAATTCCATTGAGAAGAGAATGAAAAACGTTTACTTACTGATGTATATAGGTATCCTTCGCTGTTCATTGCCAGATATAATTTTGTTTGAACTCCCTGAATCGCCACCACTCGTAAACCCACAGGTATGAGGTTAAACAAAGCTAGGAGAGAAAGGAGATGGAGAGGAAAATGAATCCTTTGGAGTGGGCAGATGGGCTAGAAAATGAAAGCAGAATTACCAGAACCAAACACAAATGGCTATCCATGCATATATGAATTTCTGCGGGTGCTAGAGAGCAATGCTCCTGCCCCTGTGTCCTCTGACAGCAATTTCCAGCAGGAGCTCCCACCTGGAATCAGCATCTCCCTCCTCTGAAGAGGGGAATTGCTGCCAGAACTCACCTGCCTCGTGAGCAGAGCCCAGCTCAGCACCTGAACACTCTTTGGGTTTTGTTAGGGTGCTTTTCTTGTGCCATTAAGTGCAAGAAGGAATCCAGAAGCAAGCCAACAAAAAAAATTTCAAGACAATCAAAATTTGTTTTCAAAGTCAGTAAACATTTTGACCAAAAGGAAGGAAGAAGACGAAATTCAGAAAAGTTGAAAACCATCATTAGCATCTCAAAATGTTTCCACTTATAACTCATTGGGGTTTAATTTTTCCTCTTTTTTAGAGGAGAATGGGTTTGAAAAAACAGAGTTAAATAACTTCAAAATTAAATGAAAGGGCAGCATATTCTTTAGATCTATCCCTAAATCTGTGCTTTCAAAATTGAGCTGCTTTGAATGTTCTGCTTGCATTTCTGCTTGTACACATGCTAATAGTGGCAGTATTTATAAGCACAGAAACATCTCTTCAAAAAATGAAGATTCCGGTTCGCAAAGTGGCAAAGAAAAAAACAAGAAAAAAAAAGGAAAAAAAGCAAAGCTCTGCCATAGCTTGGATTCATGGATATGTTAAAATTGAACACAAGAAATAATGAGTTGAATACAGTACTCTGTGTTCAATATGTAGGATTAAAATAAAGGGGAGTTAAGAAAATTATCATAACCCAAAACATCTCCTTCACTCTGTGGCAGAAATGCAGATATAGGATAAAGTGATGCCAAACTACTTCTCATTTCCAGTGATTTATTACTTGGCTGAAAAACTCTGGTCTGCTTCAGCCTGAAGTTTGATATTTATGGTCACTGTCCAAAGCCAATTTAAAAACGAATTATGAATTTGAAATATTTCTATTATTTTCAAAATCATGGCCAAGAATTACAACCCATTATAAATTCATTTTTAAGCCTGAAAACCCCCAAATGGTCATACTTCAGTTAAAAATTTACAGCTTGACAGCATTTAGCACAGATCTTAAATTCCATGTTTGGGGCTGTCAGGAGCAGGTGGAGTGCCCAGAGGTCGGGGCACCTTTGAGCACTGCACTTCCTACAAGGGCCACACACAGCAGGGAAGGTGGGATATCCAGAAGGAACAAACTAATGCAGGGCATCGGAAAATCTGTGTTTTCCTGCCCCTTTCATAGCCACGGGTGTACGTGCAGACAAACCACACATGCCCACCTACAGCTCAAAATCAACACCCAGTACTTTCTCTTCACTCAAAGAAAATTCTCCAGTTCTGCACAGCTTTTGGCAAAAGAAACTTAGATTTTCAGCAGGGAAAAGGATTTTTCATTCATTTTATCAAATGCTTGAGTTTATTGGGGGGAGAAAATATTCCCTTGGACACAGGTCCATTGCAGCTGAGCCCCAAAAAGCAGCACCTGATCTCTGTGGGGGAAGGAGAGGAGGATTTAGAGCTCAGCACCAGGCAGGACCCGCAGGGCTGTTTTGCAAGGTGATTTCTTAATGGCACATTTACAAGTGGGGCAGG
Source organism: Chloebia gouldiae (assembly GCA_003676055.1). Lineage (NCBI taxonomy): Eukaryota > Metazoa > Chordata > Aves > Passeriformes > Passeridae > Chloebia > Chloebia gouldiae. The sequence continues at coordinate 14,536,680 of QUSF01000018.1, read as the reverse complement.
GGTTGGGGTATTTTCAGCACGAGGGTCTGAGTATGGGATCCACTGTGAATAGTGCTGCAGACTGGGAGCAAGAGCTGAGGAGAGGGCAGGGCTGGGACAGCTCTGGGACAGAGGTGGGACAGAGCTGGGACAGCAGGGACAGAGCTGGGACAGCAGGGACCCAGGTGGGACAGCAGGGACACAGCTGCCACATGCCACTGGGAAGGGCTGTATGAGGAATTCCTGGCTGTGCTTTGCTGACCAGTGGCAGAGCTGAGGCTGAGCCCTCCTGCCCGAGTGGCCTGGCACCTGAGCCATGGGTGCTCTGCCCTGGCACCTGAGCTGTGGCTGCTCTGCCCTGACACCTGAGCTGTGGGTGCTCTGCCCTGGCAGCTGAGCTGTGGGTGCTCTGCCCTGGCAGCTGAGCCAGGGGTGCTCTGCCCTGGCAGCTGAGCCGTGGGTGCTCTGCCCTGGCACCTGAGCCAGGGGTGCTCTGCCCTGGCAGCTGAGCCAGGGGTGCTCTGCCCTGGCACCTGAGCTGTGGCTGCTCTGCCCTGGCACGGGAGCTGTGGCTGCTCTGCCCTGGCACGGGAGCTGTGGCTGCTCTGCCCTGGCAGCTGAGCCGTGGGTGCTCTGCCCTGGCAGCTGGTTCACAGCCCAGTGGGATGAGCAGTGGCTGTGGCACAGACTGCAGCAGTTTGGGAGGGGCTGTGGGGACAGGCTGCCCGCTGTGCCCTGTGCCAGCCCACCCACACATCCTGCCCCAGCTGCTGCCTGGAAGGACGGGGCCGGGCACGGCACCACAACCGGGGTGTCCCCGTCAGCAGCAGCTGTTTGTGCCCCTCCCTGAGCACGTCCAGCCTTGCCCCCGGGGCAGGGAGGGACCCGTCCCCAGCCGTGACCGCTGCCAGGACCTCAGCAGAGGCAGGGCAGCATCTCTGCAAGTCCCCAGGGGGACAGCGGGATGGAGGGGCCACCTCACTGCTCGGGCATGCCCCTCCTGCGGACAGAGAGGACACAAGGGGTGCCAAAGAAGCGACAGCAAAATCAATTGCTTCCTGTTGTGATCAGCTGGTGTCAGCACAAAATAATCCAAAGCTATTTGCATCCTACTCTTTCCCTATTACATTTGCATTGTTTTAAATAAGGATATAAGGATCTCTCCTAATGAACAGCTAAGCAATGCCTAAGGGAGAGATGATCTTTGCCAAGGTCCGACAGAGAAATGAAGCTGCACAGGAAGAGGCAGCAGCCACAGTTGGATCTGTTAATATAAACATTTCTCTGAGGTCTGCCAGTCTTGGCTTGCCCACCTGGACCTTCGCACACTTTCTGCAGGGCATTGTTTCCTACATTGCCTTATTTTACCAGTCTTGAAACTTTTGTCTAGCTGTGTGAGACCCTTAAGCATTTCTCACACACCAAATCAATGCTCTTGTCATATTTTCCTGTTTTCTGTCAATCCTCGAAGTTGTAAAAAAACCCCACACAAAAACAACAAGTAAAAATGCCCAGAGCTTTTTCACAGAAAATCTGAGGGAAAGCTGGTTGAAAGTTGATAGCACAATTTGGAAGAGGTAACAAATAATACTAACAGGTAAACGTGAAGTTGAAAATGCTGCTGAAGACCCAGTTGGTGAAATACCACGGTGCTGTTTGAATGAGCCCCTGTGTGAGAGTGGAGATAGCATTATTCTATTTCAGGCTCTGAGTAGGCGAGCAAATTTTCCCTGCTGAAAAAAAATCTAATAAAATCCAAAGGACAGCAATGAACTTCTCTGGATTACCATGGAGATAACATTTGCTTTGTTTGTCACATGTGTCATCATTACCTCCTCTGGTTCATTATTTCTGAAAGTGATTTCTATCTGTATTTCTCTCAGACCCAGTAAGTCTGAAGGACTTCTGTGCTGCCAGCACGGCGTTAGTGCTGCTGCCACTCACTCAGCCACCCCAGGACAGCAGCTCTGAGGGGACCTGCACGGGAGGGAGAGACACCACAGCCCACAAACACACCATTTATTCTCGTGTCACTTACTATAACTACTGTCTTCCTCTTTCGTTCCATCAATTGTTCCATCTGCTTGCAACTGCAAGTGGTATCCTTGCCTGCTGTAGAGCTTTGTTACTATACCTTTAAGCTGAGGCTCTGCAAAAAAACAACAGTGAGATTAACGTGGGAAATCCTGATGTGCCACTCCAAGTGAGCAGGACGTGAAAAACAAATCTTCAGGTTCCTTCTCAAGGCTGAGGTAAGAAAAAGATCCAAAACAAAAGCAGGGCTACCAGCTTTGCAACACTTTTCATTTAGGCTGAGATCAAATTTATGACTATGAAATCAATTGCCAAAATGATTAAATGCCACTTTCGATTACAGCGTGAGCAGCACAGCACAATCTGCTTCCAGTGAAGACGGATTCCAGCAGCACTGCTTGGCCTCAGGAGCCCAGCCCTATCTCATTTAAGATTAAAAATGAGCTGGCAAAGAGTACATTCAGTCTTTTAAAAAGGTGTGAGTTCTTAGATGGAGAGGAAAAATAAGACTATTACAATAGCATTAATAAGAGCCACAGTGACAGCTGAGAGCCTAAATATATAGCAGCAAACATTTAGCACAGGAACTGCTGCAGCTCTAATAAACAAACCCCCATTCTTTGCTGTTCCAGAGAGTACAGAGCATCCAAACAGACAAACTACTCAGTGAACATACGGAAAATGGAGAGGGAAACCCTGAAATCCAGCAATGTGTGGAACTGCAAAATAAATATTACCATAAGGGCTGAGGTAATTACCTCATCAGCTAGAAGAAGAAAGATCAAAACAACGCATAGTTTGCATAGATTCCTTTTTGCCATAACTGTCCTCGGATTCACAGCTAGAAAGCAAGATATCTCACATGGTTTCCTATCATTCTAGACCAAAAAGTACACAACAGCAGGATATGCTGTCAAGTGTGCCATTCAAGATATCTGGCTAAAGCATCAGGAGTAATTGCAAAAAAGGTCTACGCCCACTGAATCCCAATGACATCTGCATTGTAGTCATTTCCCACAGATAGGTTTGTCAGGAGCTCATGCAGCCCTGCAGCTCGCTCCACAACATCTCGCTCTCTTCAGAGACAAACACTGTGAAGATGTGGCACTCTGCGTCTGGGTAAGACTCCCTGTGTTTGTACCAAAGGCACTGGGGAGCTCTGCTACTGCACTTCATTGTAGCAGGGGCTGAAGGCAAGAGCTTACCACAGTTTGCACAAGTGTATTAGATCTTATTGGCAACTTTGGTTAAGAGTCCTGATGGACGCACAACTCTTATCTACCAACTTTGCTCACCAGAAATGACTCCAACCCTCACTCTGGCTCTCTAGCCACAATCTATCCAAAGCTGCTGGCAAACTGCGAGCAAGGCAGACAGGTGGAGTGGCACAAGCAGCAATGCCCGGCACAGCAAAGCACGGCAGCATCGCCAGCGGGTTTTGCTCCTCCCACGTACAAAACAAGGCACTCGGATCAGGGACCCAGCCTTCACGCCTCATCTTGTGCACCTGTGACCCAGAGAACCTCGTGTCCGCAAGGCAGCCGCAGGTGTGGCGTTCCTAGAAAGGCACAGGGCGCTGAGGCAAAACTCTGGAAGGTGCCAGCAAAAGCACAAAGCCTCGTCTGCAATCAGCAGGTAAAGCATGGCACGGGCATTCTGTGAAGCAGGACACCAAAACCAGATCTCCAGACCATGAAGTTATTTATATACAACTGAGAGATGCGTGTGTGGGAACTTCCCCGCTAGCATCTCCCCCACAAACACGCCCGTGTGCTCGCATGTGTGTAACAGAGGGACAGACAGCTGATTTTAGGGTACCTGGGTGCACACAGGTGTGCAGGTGAGGCACAGCCAGCAGCGTGTGCTACCCAAATAAACCCAATGGACAGGATGGGAAAGGACTGGCATGGGTCGCCAGGTCCTGCACATCCATTGTACGAGCCCTGAAATACCTTTCCCCCTTTCCCCACACCTGACACGCGCCCCAGCTTCCATTACATCGAACCAAGCAACCCCCCAAAGACATAACCCTTGCCAACCTGGTCGCCTTCTTCGCCTTTTCTTGGAGCCAAAGAGTTTGACCCTGGAAAACACATTCAACTTGTTCTTGTCGCAGCTTCCCTTGCTCTTGCTGGGGCTGTTGACGCACTTACAGGCATTGGACTTCTCCCGCTCCCTGGCTTGTCTCTTCTGGCGGATCAGGGAGCTGGCGATGGCTGCGGCCATGGCCGCCACCGCCGCGGCCGCGGGGCCGGCTCAGGCACGCGCGGGCTGCCGGCCGGCCGCGGCCAGCATGCTGCTCGGCCGTCCCCAAGGCCGGGCACCGCCGGGCAGCCGGGCCGACGCCACCCACGCCGGTCGGCACGGCGGCCCGGGACGCGCCGGCGGGCGAGCACCAGAGCCCCGGCGCGGCACGCAACGGTTGAGCTCGAGCGATTCTGTCCTCTGGGATCGTCCCCTTTCGGCTTTCTGGTGCTTCTTTATTCCTCCCAAGTTCTTGCAGGGGAAAGTTTGCAGGCAGAGGCGAGCGTTTCTACGGAGATCACGCAGATCACTTGCAAGACATCCCTCCAAGCTTCTCCAGACGCGCTATTTGCATGCGGCCATGGCACATCCACTTGGTGCAAGATCATCGCATCTCTCCTAGCCCCGATTTCTCCAGTTAACTTTTCTTCCCACCCGTCCCCTCCCCATTCAAATCCCAGCAAACACCTGTTAGACTCCAGCAGGGGCTGTCCAGTTGCAGGGGTTTTCTGGATCCTTGTTTCCTCTTCTCGCTTAGAAGAGTCCCGAAGCAGTCGGTGCTGGAGGCTGGATGCCTCTGGGCTGCCGACGCCTCGGGAAGTCTCTTCTGCTGCGCTGCTGACAGGTGAGCGCAGCCTCCCCTGCCTGGCACGCTCGGCTCTCGCACCGCAGCACCTGCCAGCCGGTAAACACGCAGCTCCGGAGCCGGGACTGCAGCAGCAGCGGCGGCAGCAGCAGCAGCAGCAGCAGCAGGATCCCTCCGGCAGCGATGCGGGCACCGCGCACTCCCCACCAGCCGTGCGCTGGGTACACAAATGAGGCGACGCAGCAAACCCCTTATCACCACCTCCCTCCTCCTCTGCCCGTGCCTCCTCCTCCTCCTCCCGCTCCTTTCCCGGCGCGGCAGAGCCCTGCCCGGCGATGCGGGGCGGCCGCGGGGCCGCGGCGGGGAGGGGAGGGGGTACCAGGGGCAGGGGTACCAGGAGAGGGGGTGCCGGGAGGGGGGGGGCCGGGGGGGGGGGGGCGGGGGGGGGGGGGTGCCAGGAAAGGGAGTGCCAGGGGAGGGCGTGACACGGGTTGAGGTGCCACGGGAGGGAGTGTCAGGAAAGGGGGTACCAGGGGAGGGGCGCCAGGGCTAGGGTGCCAGAGGCAGGGTACCACGGGTGGGGGTATCAGGGGCGGGGCTATCAGGGGAGGGGGTAGCAGGGGCAGGGTACAAGGGGCAGGGGTGCCAGGGGATGGGGTGCCAGGGGATGGGGCGCTACGGGAGGGGGTGCCAGGGGAGGGGGTGCCACGGGAGGGGGTGGGTGGCTGCGCCGCTCGGAGCCGCCTCCCGGCAGGCGCAGACACCCAAACAGACGCGACTGCGGTGAGCGAACAGCCCCGCGGCCCCGGAGCAGCGCCGGGCTCGGGGCAGGGCGCAGCTCCAGCCGCTGCTGCCCCTGCCTCGCCCTCTCCGCATCGCGGATTTATCGGGGGCTTTTTGCGTCCCTCGCCCTTCCTTTCCACCGCCCGCTCTCAGCTGCAGTTCTGCAGCAGACGAGGAGATCCTCAGGAAGAGCAATCGCCTTGGCGTTGCCATGTTCTGCCGTGTCCCCGCACGGAGCCCGCCCGCAGCCCGGTTCATTCCCCGCAGCCCGGTTCATTCCCCGCGGTGGCACAGGCCGGGCTGCGGGCACCGGGCAGCGAGCAGCCCTGCCCGGACACCGGGAGGTCCTGGAGACCCCTGCCCCGCAGCCCGCTCCCTGCTCTGCAGCAGGCCTTCAGCAGCTGGAGCCGAACCAAAGGCAGTTCAGGCTGGAAATAAAGCAGATCTGCAGCCCTGGAGGCGAACAAGCATTGAGAGAATTTGTCCCGAGGCAGAGGGAATCAGAGGCTCGGTGGGACGGCCCTGAGAGCTGGCTCAGGCAGGACTGCCAGGGCAACAGGCTGCTGTCACCCCGGGCAGCCGTGCCACAGTGCCCCTGTGCCCCTTGTCCCAGTGCCCCCTGTGCCCCTTGTCCCTGTGCCCCCTTGTCCCAGTGCCCCCTGTGCCCCTGTGTCCCTTGTGCCCCTTGTCCCTGTGTCCCTGTGCTCCTTGTCCCTGTGCCCCCTTTGTCCCTGTGTCCCTGTGCCGCTTGTCCCTGTGCCCCTGTACCCCTGTGCCCCTGTGCCCCCTGTACCCCCTTGTCCCTGTGCCCCCTGTACCCCCT
>QUSF01000018.1:14498012-14514427 GCA_003676055.1 Chloebia gouldiae | reverse complement strand
GGGCCAGGGACACCCAGGGGGACAGGGACACCCACGGGGACAGGGACCTCACAGGGACACCCATGGGGACAGGGACACCCAGGGGGACAGGGACACCCACGGGGACAGGGACCTCACAGGGACACCCATGGGGACAGGAACAGCCCCGGGGCCAGGGCCAGGCCCCCCAGGAGCCCAGGGCACCCCTCAGCCGGGCCCTGCTGTGCCAGGGGTGGCTGTGCCAGCTCCAGGGGACAGCAGCTCTGCTTCCCTGCCCGTGCCACTGCCCAGAGGAGATTTGCCAGCCAGGCTGCAGCTGTCCCATGGACTTGAGGGACAGGATTAAACAAGAGACTCCTCATGCTCCGCTCTGTGCTCTGCTGAGTCCTTGCGATCGATCTGTGAGGCACCCCCTGTTTGGGTTTGTCCCTGGCTGCAATTAAACCTCCAGGAAACGTGATAAACACGACCTTCCCACAGGGATTATTACTCTGCAAGCCACTGGCTAACCACCACATAAAACACCTCACTGACACCAGCATCCTCTTCAAAAAGAAGGACTGGGATGAACGTCTTACAGTAATAATGTTAATCATACCAGGTGGATAAATATGAGAAAAACACCCAGAGAATTCAGTGAGGGCTGCTGAGATCTGTAATGCTTAAATAGCCAAATGCAATTAAAAGACTCACTCTGTAGTCATCAGCAGTTTTGCAGCTCCACTGTGGGACAGAAACACTGGAGCCAGTGCACTGTGAGAAGGGAACAGATTTCTGCTGTGCTCTACAGCTGACAAGCCTTTGTCTGTGGGATGCGTGGCATTTAATGGGGTTTTTTTAACAGACTTGGCAAAACCAGACAGATGACTGTACCAGTTAGTAGCCATTTCCTAAAGCAATTATTTATCTCAGCAGATCTATGGTTTTTAGACCAAGAGAACTGAAATGTCAAGAGACAAGAGGGGTGTCCAGGTGCGAGGAGGACACACCTGCAGAGCCAGGCTGTGTTTGTGTGGGGCTCTGGGGGTAGGACACAGCCCCAGGGCCCCCCTGCGTCTGCCCAGTCCCTCAGAGCAGCACCAAGCCACCGGCCCTGAGCTGAGATCCTTCCTCAGAACACTTCAGGTAGCCCAAGGAAGTTTTCAGACTGGTTTGCAAGGACTCCTGGCAGTGAGAGCAGGTTCTGCATGGAGGGGGGGACACAAGCCCTGTGTGCAAGGGCAGAGCCAGCAGTGCCATCCCAGAGCCAGCAGTGCCATCCCAGCACCCTGCAGGGCAGGAATGCCCTCCTGACCCCAGGACAGGGTTTCCTGCTGCACTGCTGCTTTTCCCAGCCCTGGCAGCACCAGCCTGCAGGGAGGGCATGGCAGAGGCAAACACCCCCCTCTCACAGCTGAGGGAGCCACTCACCTGTGCCACTGCCTGCCACACACAGCACAAGGCACCTCCAGCTTGGTACGCTCAAAAGAAAAATAAATGTTCAGCCAGCAAACAGAGACTCTTAACAGTGGGATCTTGTGGCCCCAGAGATGAGCCAGAGAGAGAACTCCTTCATCATCTCCAGTGTCATTTGCTCACTTCACTCAGCAAGTGGTGGCACGGCAGGGAAGCAGTGAAAGTTTTACAAAATAAATACTCCTACAGCTGTCACCAGCTTCTAGGCATCCAGATAAAAGGAGGCACTTGTTTTCAAATTGCACGTTATGGCTTGGAAGGGATGAAATGATCATCTTCATCATCAAATACTTCAGTATTTGTAATATGCTAACATCTAGGAGCCACAACCGGGTCCACAAAGTGAATCTGCAAAGGGATGGAGGCAGACATCCTGCTCCAAGCAGACAATGCTCCTGCAGACTCCCAGGGGTGGGGAGGAGCTGGGTGTCTTTTCCCCTGACCAGAACTCGCAGACAGAGCTCAGCAATCACATCCCAGAGTCGTTTTTAAGCTGTGTTCCATTCAGTGCAGATTTCCTGCTCTCCAGTCCTGCCTGGGTTGCCCAGGAGCACACACTGAATTTGCACTGGATGCTCTGCCTGGGGCTGTTCTGTCTCCCCTAACTGAGCCCTGGACTGGACTGCCAGCCTTGCCATGGATCTTCAGAACCAAAGCAATGATGTTTTGCTGCTCAGCCAACAGGACTCCTACCTCAGAGGAACTGCAGGGCAGCGTCTGAAGCCTGCCATGGTTTGTATCTGCAAGCCTGAAACTGCCCACAGTAACTGCCTCTGACAGAAGAGAATGAGGTTTGCAGCCAAAATAACTTGATCTCTGCCACAATGTCCGTGACAGTCAAGGGAAAAACTCAGAGCTGAGTTTACAAATGAGTCGTGGCACAGTAACAAATTCTCATTAGCTGATAGATTCAAGCTTCCTAGAAAATAAAGAGCAATGTGGTGAATTGTTTCCTCTGAATTTAAATAAATTGGATGCCGTCCTTTTACCTAAAAATTCCTCTGCTTCAATAACATTTATACAGGAATATATGATGCATATTTACTATTATTTTCTTGGTTCAGCTTTTCTTCTCACAGCACTTCCCACAGGTCACAGATTTAACTCCAGCAGAGCAAAGGGGATGTCTCTGTCTACAAACCTGGTACTGGTGGGATAATTCAGCAAAACAACAGCTTAGAGACGTGTAAGAACTTGAATATCACCTGAACGGCTCCACCTGCACTTGATGTGATGGCTCTTAGCTGGCTGCTAACAGCAGAAGTACAGATTTGTTCCTTATTTCAAACACAGAACAGCTGAGCTCTTCCCTCAGCTCTGACCTGCGCTGCACCCAGCACCTCAGCACCAGAACCATATTCAAAACAATCACAACTTTCATTTTCAAGCACAACCTTTTTCTACCTGCACGGGAAAAAAGGTATAGCATCCAACAGCCATGTACCAGGGAATTTTCTGCAAGGCTTATTTCGATCAAGAATAACAGGAAAATAAAGGAATTACTACACCAGGTGAAATGGAAGCCCACTTACCTTAAATACTAAAAAGAAAAGTATATGCATTTTTCACTCGATACCTCCTTTTTGCTGCCAGCTCTATCTGATACTATGAGAGTGGTTTAAATACTAAAACATCTGAGTGTGAATCCCTGCCAAAAGCTAGCTGCAATTAATCTACAACTAGATATTTTGATCACTGGCACTTCCATGGAGACACAGATAGCAGAAGCCCAAGTACATCTCCAGCTATCCCCACGTGAACTTCAGTTTCTAGAAGACCCAGTTCAAATTCGCTATATTTAACTGTGTTTACAGAAAAAAATGAACTTTGCATAAAAGTTTAGGAAACCAACGCCCAGCCTCAGATTGAACAGTCTTAAAATACAGCGCCAGAGTTGGAGTCTGAGAGGAGCTGAATTAACAACTCCATCATCATTTTTGATCTCAGACCCATTCATTTGTCAGCACCAGGAGCACAGAGGAGCACATTTAGGGGCACAGAACCTCAGGCAGCCCCCAGAGTGACCCCTGAGCATCCCCAGAGCCAGGCAGGAAGGCTCCTGGGGCCCAAAGGATGAACCATGTCAGGATTTTCTCCTCAGCTCAGCTGAGACCCAGCTGTGTTCTTACAAGAGATGCTGAATCAAAACCCTCCTAAGGACATCTGGCTTGACTTTGCTGCATGGTCTGCATCAGCAAGCAGCTAGAGAGTTTCCTTATTGAAAATTCTACATATGAAAAGTGCCAGAAAGGTACCTTTGAGTCATGTTGATAAATCCTGGTTCAGCAGCTGTCAGGGGAAGCTGACAGATTAGCCAGAGGGGGCTCTCTGGGCAGGCAGCACTCCCAGGCAGATCATGTTCAGTGCAATGCAGCTGGAAGGAACAATCACATCACAGTGCCAGGCAGCATCCTGGCTGCCCACAGCACGTGGCACCAGGCTCCAAGGGGTCACAGGGCTCTGACTGCTGCCAGTCACCCAGGGCACCCCAGCTTTGGCTCCTGCACCAAGCACGCAGCAGATCCCAGGTCTTCCCACACTGCTGCTGTCCTCCTGCATGCCCAAGGTCAGGCTGGGATCTCCAGAGTGGCTTTTGAGCAGGTATCCAGGTACAGCTTCCTCCTGGGCTGTATCCCTGTCACACACAGCTCATGGTCCTGCATACAAGAGGACTGAGGCCAGATGTAAAATCTGCAGACAAAATCTTTAAAACAGTACACAAATTCACAGTGGGTCATGCCAAAAGTCTCTGATGTATAGCAAGCCTAATCTTCCTGAATAATTGTTTTCCTTCCCATCCCACACTGCTGTATTTTTCTCTATTTTAATTTATTTTAATAAAACATACGTTTGTTTGGAAACAACATATATTATTGAGCTGTTTCTGGTTTAGAAAACAGAGTCATTAACATGATATAGCACACAAGTGCATCTCTAGTTCGTGTTATTTTCTGCTTTGTCAGTTTGACTCAGTCTGTTCTAAATTGCACAAGCTATTTTAATGCTTTTTTTGCAATTCAAATCTGCATTCTGTAAGTATAACTGAAAAGATAACAGTTCATTTTCAGTCTTGCACTCAGATCTGTTGAAGGAGGCTTTAGCTGAATATTCTGTTATTTAAACCCTCTTTCTGATTGCATTAACTTTAAAACAAATTTGTTTTAAAAAGCTAGTCAATGGAGAAGGTGAGGCTTGACTTGAAGCTCTTTCATGGGCCTGAAGGCCAGCAGCTGCAGAGGAGCAGGGAGATGGGTGCTGCAGACCAGAGACTGGGACCTGGAGCTGGCTGAGGGCCCCTGCCCCGAGCCTGCCGAGCCAGAGCACCACGTCTGCTCCAGGGCAGACACTGAAGAACCATCCTTGGCAAGGCTCCCCCAGCTCTGTCTCCCCCCTTGGCCACATCAGACTCTGGAGAGGAGTCCACCTGTGCTTTGGGAAAGCCTGTTTTCACTCCAGGCCATCCCACAGAGCTGCATGAAGGTGCAAAGCACCGAGCAGAATAAAACCAGCTCCCTCTCTGCCCACATTCCTGTTCCTTTGGCTGGAGCCTGGGATCGGCTCGTGAATCACAGAGCATTTTGTCCTAATTTGAAGCGATAACTGTAGAAGAAATTTGTGATTTATATAAAACTGCCTTGGGTAATAATAATTTTCCTGACTCTGCACAACGCAGCGTTAGAAAATGACTCCATGCAGGGCCAAGGGAGAGCTGGAGTGGAATGAACACTGCTGAGGCAGGGCTGGGCTGGGCTGGGCTGGGCAGTGCCATCAGTAGTGCTGGTCAGTCCATGCCCAGGCAGAGCTGGTCACTCCTGGGCCGGGCAGTGCCGGTCACTCTGTGATTATCTATCGAGATTGTTGGATTTTTGGGAGGGAATGAAGCAGATTTTATTGAATGAGAACAACACTATCCCGTGATAGATACTGCCATAGCCCAGTTCCAGCAAGAACAGACACCATGAGCCTGTCCCTCACTGTCCAGCTCAGCATATATTCTGTTTGAGGAGCAGCACGCTCTCTTTCCTGATCTCAGCTGTGGAGCAGGCTCTGCCAGCTGAGCTCATCTTCCCAGAACCCTTCCCTGATTCCACACAGGGCAGAAGCCTGAGAGCTCTGCTATTTCTTTCTGCCACAAGTGACCACAGAGTGATCCTCACCTGAGTCTGCAAACAGAACCAAATGCTGTCAGGAGAGGGGACACAAGGGGAGGAAATACTGAAAAAGGGGCATTTGTTGCATCCCTTAGGAATGAAATGGGTGATGACTTCTAGGAGAAGCAGCATCTTTCAGTGAGTAAAAAATGCTTCTTCTTCCTGCAAACCACGCCTGGTCTCTTATCCATTGGGGTTACAACAGCATGAATATAATGCTGCAAATGTTTTGGAACACCTGAATCAGATGAAGTCATCATAGTGAGACATTTGAAAACAAGAGGAAAAATAAAGCAGCTGAAGACTGGAGGAGAGGGGCCAGAAGAGCTTTTTCCTAAAGCAAGAATCCCCCAAGTTCTCTGCAGCACGAGGGCCCCTGCCTCTCTCTGAGCCTTGCCCGTGGCTCACTGACACTGCTCTGTGGTTTTCCTGCTGCAGGGGCTGTCCCAGGAGAGCTCTGCTCCACAGCCAGGGCTTCCCTGACACCTCCTCAGGGATCTCTTTGGAGATCCTCCGGCAGCTTCCCCAGCTCTGCTCTGAGTTACATCACAACTAAAATTTCCACCTGGTACCAGTGGAAAAAAATCTGTTTGTCTGTGCCAAAACCCACCAAGTCCTGCTTCTCTGCAAGAGCGGATTTTGGGTTTCTGTAGAGATTTCTGAGCTCAAGGGCCATTTCTGCCCACGGGAGGGGCCCTTCCCCTGGAGCCTGCACTTCTCCTCTCCATCCCCAGCACGTGGGGCCCTGACCACGGGGCTGGGAGCCCTCTGCTCTCCCCTTCAGCAGCAGCTCCAGAACCATGTCCCCTCCCCTCTTTGCTGCTGAATGGGCCGTTTATCTCCAGTAACTTCTTGTTTTCTTCCCCTGACTCAGCCTGCTGCAGCATCTGAGCACTAATTTACTATGGAGTTCTTTACTCGTAAGCTTATTATCTTCCATTTATCTGCACTGAGCTCTGCTGCCCTGCTACAACCCAGGTACTCAAAATTAATCCCCATCATGTATCAGATTAAATTGTTTCTCATTATCTGCTTGACTCTCAATTCAGTACCATTTGTAAAACTAAAACCTACTTTTCCATACTATTAATCAAGACTTTTTTTTGTGACAAAAGCCACTGCATTGCAATCTGAATAATCTGAAGCAGTTCAAGTAATATTTCTCCTGCCAGCCAAACTTGAATGTTTCCATATTTCTCTTTTTCCTTCCTTCTGAAGTCCCTCTCTGTAATCAGCCATTTGCAACACAAATTTAATGCATTTAATGCACATTTCTCTAACTGGTATCATCTCCTTATAGCTAAAGGTTCTCAGTGATCAATATTTTACACGATCAGGTCAATCACAGCATATGCAGCTGTTTTAGGAGACCTGATAAAACAATTTCCTATTGCTTTTGTAAATGGATTAACAAGGCAATTTCCTTACTGCTTGGTGGGCCACAATCATAGAGAGCAGAGTTATGACCCTGCTCAGAGAGAGGACAATTCTCAGCTATAGGCTAGACAAATCCAGGTTTGAGGAGACATTAGGGGAAAGCCTGATGGTACTTCTGCTCCGAGTCCAGAACTTACAGGAACATTCTCAGATGATTAATTTCATACTGCTGATTGCCATTCCCTCCACTGTATTTATTCACTCATAAAATGGAGAAGAGGAGAAATAAAAAAAGACACACACTTGAAATGTAATTTAAACATGGCCTTGTTCCAGAACAGGACAGCCTTGGTTTGTTGTGCCTTAGTTCCCAAAAGCACTTCAGCCGGGCTGAAGGGCAGCTCTGTCTGTCCCACCTGAGCCTGGCATTTTTGTGCCCTCAGGGCAGCAGCTGCTGAAGGCCAAGACTGCTGGTGGGATGAAGAGCAGAAAGCCCTGAGTTAGGTGGGGGCTGAGCTAACCCTGGAGCTGGAAACCATAGCCAATTACCTCCCTGAGCTAATTACCCCGAGTGAGCAATTCCAGCGCACAGGCGTGGGGCAGGGCATCTCTGCTGCCCCGTGCACATTGCCTGGGAGCTCCTGAACCTGATTCCCTTGGGCAAGGACCCAACTCTCCAGGAGAGCTGCAGGTTTCACTCCTCCTGTGTGCAGACTCAGCCCGAGCCAGAACAGGGTGGGAGGCTGGGCACGGCCCCAAGCCAAAGGCACTCGGGGGGGAATGCTGCAGGCAGCAGCTATGATGGGCTGTGCAGCTGAGTAGGGGACAAAGAAAAGCCTCCATTATTAATAAAGAACCACATCTCCTCGTTTAAAATGAGGGCAGGTTGAAGAACGAAGCCTGATGCTTTCTCAGGACAGTCATGGGATGAGAAAGCAGCAAGAAAAAGGCCTTCCTCCATACAAGGAACACTCTTTGAAGATCTCAGAGTCCTTTAAAGATGAGATGAGAAAAGAATATCAGGGTGACTCATTTGGTCTAAATGTCCTACTTCAGCTATGCTAAGTGCCAAATACTGTCTCCATAGTGAATATTTACTCTGAGATTAGAACAAAATAGCAAAAGGCACAGATAAAAGACTTCTCTCAAAGGGCACATGGGTAAGGTAAGAGGTAGCATTTCTTTTTGGGTTGTCATGACCTGTGCAGGGGTAAGGCCAGCTCCAGTTTGAGAATTAAAAATCATTATCTTGAAATAGAAGTTCCACAACTGCTTCTAATGCCATTACTTACTTAGACTCTTCTGATGCAACAGAGTACACATTTGGCTAACAACTGCACTACTCACACTCACAGCTGCACCTTTGAATTCTGCCACCAGGAAACCCAGTTCAATAACCCACTTCATTATCAGCCCCCTCTATTACTGACATTCACTTCCTCCAGCCGCATTATTCTGAGATCTGAGGCTGGCAAACAGACCAAGGTGTGCAGCTGCTCCCTGGACTGGGATGTTGTGCCCACAGTGAGAAGGATCTCCCCAGCCCCTTCCAAAGGTAACAGTTAAGTACCCAGAGCTCAGGTGATCCAGCAAGCAGTGTTACTGCTACTCCTCCTGCTGAGATGTCCAAGTGATGACGATGATGATGATCCTCCTCTTCCCTCTTTATAAGGAGAAACATTAAATTTCTCTGCTGCTCAGGACTCCTAGGATGACTTGCATGTTCAGTCATGAACAACTGTGGCAATAAGGGCCCCATTAACTGCTGAGGGAGTAAGAAAAGAAATAAACTAAACCATATGAGGAGGTTCTGATCTCATTTGCAGACAAGTAAATATTGAGTAAATCTTGGATTTTGGTGGAATTACTCTGGATTTGTGGTGGCTGAGCCCGAACCTGAGTCAGGCCCAGCCTGTGTTCAGGTAAGCTCATTAAATACCTCCCCACCCCTGTGACTCTGCTGGGAGCACTCGTGTTTAAAGTTAATCTCGTGCTTAAAGGCTTTGGAGGATCAGGGCAGGAGCGCTCAGCCATGCACAGGACTGAGCTCCTGCACTGCCAGCACTGCCTCCCAGCCCTGGAGCAGGAGCTTGCCAGGTCATCACCCAAGGCAGAGGTTTCTCTTTGGGGGAAAACCATTATGGTGGTGGCAGCTCCAGACCTCTGCCTTTTGGTCTCTGTCCCTCCCTTCAGATCATCCTCCACTGCAGATATGGTCCCACAGCTGCAGCAGCTCCACGTGGACCCAGACAGGCAGGATTTAAGAGCTTCCTCTCATTTAGGACTGGAGAAGGCTTCAGCTCTGCTCAGCTGCTCGCTGCCAGAGCCAGAAGCCGGGGACGAGGCGAGGGGAAAGCTCCACACTGCCCAGAGCAGGACTGAGAGGTGCAGGCACAGGCAGACAGAAGAACGAGGTTTTGCTGCAGGAAAGGGAATGAGGAAGGCACGGGGGGCTGCAGGGCACAGCACCTGCAGCCTGCCTGCCTCCCCTGGCAGGAGCAGCTCCAGGCCACAGCTCAGCTGCAGCAGGAAAGGGTTAAATGGCAAGAGCAGACAGCAGGTCTTTGCTTTCACCTGCACTGCACTGCGGAGACAGGAGGAACAGCTCTTCTGAGATGTTCAGCACACGGGGCCATGCCCTGGACGGAGCTCCAGGATGCTCCAGGCGTGAGCAGCACTAAGGGGCTCCAGTGAGCACCTGGAGCAGGGGCTGCTCCCAGCACCTGGGCCAGTGAAACCAGGCTCAGGGGCCAAGCACGGATGCTGGACCTGCTCACTGGTGCCCCAGTGCCACTGGCCTGCTCGCCCTGTCCTGCACATTGTGCCTGCTCCACGTGGCTCATCTTTGTCACTCCTCCCTGGAACACCAAGTCACTTCCAGTTCTGAACAACATGTAAAGTTCAAAAACCTCTCACAATTCTCTGATTTCAAACACAGCTCTCCTCTCTCTTCTTCTTTCCTTTTCTGCTCTAAAACACAGAAATACACATGCATTGACATAATGAAATGAGCGAGCAGGGCTAATAGGGCTGATTTAGTCTAAAGAAAAGGATATAATTAGAGTGCCAAGGGACAGTGCTCTCAGTGGTGACACGAGCTCAGAGCACCGAAGGGACAGTCTGGTTGCAGCATAAAGGCTCCACATTTCTGCTGCTGACACAAGTGCCCGTGCAGAGCAGGTGGGAGAGGCAGCCTCCACAGCGTGTGCTTCACCATCCTCCCCCTGCCTCAGCCAGGACTGGGGATGAAGATAACAAGCCATTGTCAAGGGCAACCACAAAGCTGCTTGTTTCACATTAGCATCCTTAACATTTTCTATCTAATCAGATTTCCTGTTGGTTGAGGAAAGCTGCCTTTCCTCGTTACCAGCTGCTATCCCAGATTTCTCTCTCCCCATCCCCAATACGTATTTTGCCATGCTTGTCTGCTTCTCTGTGTAAAAAGGTTATGTATGCCTGGAGGGAGACTAAATGTTACCAAAAAAAAAATAGAAAAAGGCAAAAAAAATCCCACATGAAAACAGAACTATGGGCGAGTGTCCAAGCCTCTCGACTGTGTGACTGTGACTAACCAATGGGTGTTTTTAAAAAACATTTCTCTCATTTTGTTCCCTTCCCTGGATGTAATAATACAACTCAAATTAGTTTTCCAGGAGCTGACTCCTTTTTATGTAACCATGTTTTATACAGATAGAAGCAGCAGCTTATGTTTAAACTATTTAAGAGAACAAATAGCTGCAAAATGTACTTCAGATGGCCCTTCTCCTGCTAGCAGTGTATTCCTGGCTTGAGGGAAGCTACACAAACACTCTGTATTTTGCTGCTGCGTGGATGCAGTTGTAAACAATGCCCAGTGCCCACCTGAGCAGCATGCAGGTAAGGATGTCAGCTCTGCCTGCTTTGCTGCCTTTCAGAGAGGCACGGCGTTGCAAACTGACTGATTCTGAGAGAACAAAGCTGGCAGGATGCAGAACAAAGCAGCAGCTCAGCTCCCACCACAGCCCCGGGTTTCCCAGAGCACCGGGGAGGGCGGCGTCCCCCTGAGCCGCAGCATCCCCCTGCTGGGAACTCCCACATCTGGGCACAGCTCATCGTTGGGACTCCTGTTCTCCTTCCTCCCACTGCCACCCCTGCCTGCAGCTGCTGGCCGAGGACCTTCTCTGTGTCCTCCAGGCTGCTGCCAAAGGAACTGCCCTGGACCTGCTTTCCTGAGGTGCAATAAAGGGAGTGTGGAGAATAAGGATGATGCTGCAAGCAGGCAAGGAGGCGTGGGGAAAAGAACAGGTAACCACAGCAGATTAATTTAGGAAATGTAGATCTCATTTTCTCATTCCCACCTTTGCTTTTAGAAACAGGCCCAAGAGATGAGAACTGATGGACCACCAGGTCAGACACCAGCGTGACATGGCATTTAAGTCTCTCAGCAAATAGCAGAACACCCCCCAAACACCCCTACCAAAAGCCTGGAAAACCTTTTACCTGGTGTCATCCCACCTGCCTAGGGAGTCAGAATCCTGGAGTGATAAATGAGGCTCCCAAGCACCACCCCTGTATGGAAGTGGTTAAAAGGTGCAGAGAAATCCATCATCTAAACAAGAGAGCTGCAATGTTAGGAACACGCAGGCTTTACTCTGTGCTCCCATGCCATTATTCAGCAGATTAAAAAAGTGCATTTTTGTACTCTCTGCAGTCTTCCAAGCCTGCAATTTTCCACAAAGCTTCCATTATGACATTTTACTTGGAGAACTTTGCTAACAGCTTCCTAGTTGTCATACTTTCCAGTACCTTCAAAAAATGTGTAATTTATCTCACAGTAACAAGTTTAAACATTCCTTTTCCTTTATCCTAACAGCACAGCTGAGCTGCTAACTGCTGGGCTCACACTGGAAGGGATTTCTGCTAGGATTTATTTCAGCCACTCCATTAACTTCGATGGACTGTGGCAGGGTTTGCATGGAAAGCACAGTTCAGATCACCTCACAGCCAAAATTTTTCCAGCTTCATGCCAACAAACCACTGAGGATGGCACACATCAGTCTTTCAGTGGGTCCAATACCACTTTGCAAGCAATTCACAGATTCTGAAGAAAAAGATAAATGCAGCCCAGGCAACCTGAGCTACAACAGAGGCTAAAAGGATTCCTGATCAGATGTTCTCCCTCCTGTGCTAGAGACAACATCTTTCACAGGAGCACACATAGAAATCACACCAACAAAAAGTGTCAGTCCCTGAATTCCACCCCCTCAGGTGGTCACAGGACAAGCCAACGTGGCCATGGCTTCTTGTGCCTGCCTGGGAATGCAACATCCTGGGGGAGAGGAGGAGGGACAGGCAAGGAAGGACATTCACCCTCGTGCACGGCGGTAGAGGATGGCAAGCCTTCCTCTCAGAGCCAGACGTTTTCCCTGGGAAGGAACAGCAGTGCCATATGCCATGGAGGAGGGGGCAACACAGCTGCTGCTGGAGGCACTGCAGATCCATGGAGAACCCAAGGAGAACTCTTGGCTTCCAGGAACACCACGGCCACGCCGATGCGTCCCTCAGAGCTGTGCCAGCCTTGCCCACGCTGACCCAAGTCTGTCCCCGGAGCCTCTGCAGGGGAAGGGCCCAGCACTGCTCTGCTCTCCTTGGACAGCCACTGGCGGTGAACTGGTGGTGCATTCACTGAAATGATCAGCTCAGAGCAGTCTTCTGCAGGAATCCAGTCCCAGTGCAGCTTCCTGAAGGTGCCCAAGCTTCTGCTGGTGTTTCACACGGCGCATGGAGGAGCCGCACGCAGCGCCAGGGACGGCGGGCGCAGGGCCCGGCTTCCTCTCGTGCCTCTGGAACCTTCCTGCTCACCAAGCACCCCGTGCTGAGCACCTGCAGAGCCTCAGCTGCCATCGTCCTCCCAGTGGAGCCTCTCAGGGACAGTTCTGGGCTCCGAAATTACTCATGGACAACGCAAACCCTGACAGATGGCAAGAAATCCATGACGTCTGCTAAGCCAGAGGAGTGCTATGGGATCCACCTGTGCTTCATCTTTACTGAGCCATGGAATCACAGCTTCTATCAAGTCAGCCTCAGAACTGAGAGGACAATTGGACTTTCTTCAAACCCCGACTTTAACATTCAGTTGCATCATCACTGAAACCAGAAACCTCTCCCCAAGCCTTAAACCAGAATGTGTGTCAGAGTTAATATTTCTGGTGAGATGATAAATGCTATTTCAATAAAATACTTTTATTTTAAAAGACATGAATCTCCCAGAGGTGGTACAAAGAACACTCATGCAAAATTTGGAGAATGTAACAGAAGAAAGCAATTGACTGAAATATTTTGGGCTAATAGTGACAGCTCAGGAACTGATGCCCATCATTACAGAGAGAATAATGCAAGTGATTTGTAATAGGAACTCCAACCTGCTCACTCTGCTGTTCCTGCAGACTCGATTGTGGCAAAATCCAGCCCTGAATATTTCATCTTAAAACACTTCTACCAGCAGCAGCATTATTTGTCGTGGCAGATACTGGAGCTTATACAAAAATACAAGGCTTACCACGTGGAATATGAAGCAGTAATGCAAAATACATATGGAAGAATAAGAGAAAGTATTAAAAAATAAAATTTATAATAGCTTCATCTTATGCACACTAGACAAATGAGATATACCTCATTGGGAATTTCATGTCAGTAAACGCAGCATGAGGAGAGACCATACCTTTGCTTCATCTGAAAAGGAAAACAATCTACTTTTTGTTTTTTCTGCTGTGCATGCATTTCATTTCCCAAAATGCAAGCAGGCGTGCACGACATACAAGGCTCCTCCTGCTGCGCCCGCGAGCATTCCCTAGCGCGATGCAGAAGCCTGAAGGAGCGCGAGGTGCTGGGGACAAGCCGAGTCCGAGTCCGCGAGCCGGAGCTGGGGCAGAGCGCGGCTCGGGAGCGACTGCAAAAACCTGCCAGCCGATGCCCTTGCAGCAGCAAGCAGCTTTGGCAGCCAGAAAAAGGGCGCTGTGTGATGGTGAGGGCTGAAACAAACCAAGTTTCTCTGAGGAAAAGCAGCGTCGCCGGTGTCCCAGAACGACCCGTGAGCGGCTCAGGCTGCGGTGTCCCGTGGGAGCATCAGACAGGCAAGCAAGGGGACACGGCTCCCGCCCCACGCAGGCTGGGGACACACAGCACACCCGGGACACACACGGGGAAAGGAACCAAACAAACAGAACATGGACCCCAAGCGCCACAAACCTTCCGGCTCTGTGTTCTCTTTGAGGTGCACTTGCTTCAGTGGGCAGCAGAAGATTTCGTGACACTTAGCACGAAAAGGGGACTCTTTTTTCTTTAATTCCGCAGATTGGATGGAATCTTGCCGTAACATAATGTACTCCTGAGTGCCAGGGGGAGCGTCATCCATAACTGTGGTCACCACATAACAAAATGAACTCCGGTTAGAGCCCGAGGAAAGCAACCCCGAGAATCAAATCAACTACATAACGTCAGGGGGGGAAGGACAGAGGGGAAGGAAAATAAACTTTAGAGTGTAAATACATTAGTCATGGTGGCAGAAAGGTGGGGAAAAAACATTTACTTTTATAAACAATGCTTCTCATAAAGTTCAACACTTCATCCCGTTTCATGCAGCTTTGATGGAGAGCAGAACAACACCCTGCTCTGAGAAGCAGCACAGCTCCCTCCTCTTTCTGCTTTATTCCCCCCAGCACCTCTATCTGTTCTGCATGCAGATCGGGAGAAAAGCAAACCAAACATGCTGTTAGGGCCTGGCCATGCTGCCCCGACCTCAGGAGAATCCCTCCCCACCTGCAGCTACCCCCAGAGCACCAAGGACATCTTTTATCAGGATACAGAATTACAGCCCGCTCCTCAGAGCAGGGCTAATCCAGTGACATTTGACTCCATCATTTCCACGGCACAGAAGTGTAGATAGACAGAGAGAAAGCACATGAATCCTTCCGATGGCTTTCTTGTAAAACAGCAAGTAGTTTTTAAAGTTGATCTTATAAATCAATACTGCCATTAATAACATAAAGGATACGCAGTCTGAAATGTTTCTGAATGGGGTCAGACTATTAAATGGCAAAAAGATAAAATATATAGCACAAAGAAAGTTCCAGCTACCTCAACATATTACATTACCAGAATGAATTGAATCACTTTTCCACTATCTAAAAAATGAAGCCTTAATAACAGAGATATTTAGATTCCTCAGCTCACAGCTTTAGGCACAGATCATCTCACATGAACAAAAATTAGCTGCTTTTTCACAAGACAGCCTCCAACCACCAACTGTTATTTATAGTGTAACAGAGATATAAAACTATACCAAAACCAAACTTGGATTCCCCAACCCTATGTGAAAAAAACAAAAATTAAAAAAAAAAAAAAAACAAAAACAAAAATCCAAGCATTTCAGTAATGAGAGAAGTAACTACTGACAGGCTAGTCTAAAACATGCACCAGCATGCACTAGCTAAGTTTATTTGGTTCTCAAACTGTTGGCCATTAATTCTAACAATTTAATTGCCTCCTAAATATCTGCTAACACATGGACATCTTAAAAACCATCAGATTTAAACATGGACCCCCTCAAACAAAATTAACCCATTGCATTCTCAAGCATTGGATTTTTTCTCTGGTAGGAGTCATATGTGGGTGATAAATTCAACCTGACAGTGGTTCTGTTCACAGTGGGCACTCACCTTCTCTCAAGACCTCATTAATCCACCAGAGAACCCTTGCACCTTGGCTGCTGTTGCTTCATTAGACTGCACCCAGCAGCAGCAATACACACTAATAATCTATAATAATCTATATGAAGTGTCATTAAAAGGGATGCAGGACCAGGTAGGAAAGCACAGGTGGTTCAAAGAGGAGCACAGGTCAATGGAGCACAGGTCTGGGCTGCCATTTAACCACACCTTACCAGTGCCAGTTTCCCTGTGGCTGCTGGGAGGTAGGCTGTGCTCGGGGAACACACTGAGAGCCCCAGTTATTGCTGGCAGTAACTACACCCAAGATAAGCCAAGGACCGAGTCCTGAAGGGTCAGTCCTCAAAACTTTCTTGGTTTTTGTAAGCTGAGAGCCTCCGGCACCTGCAAAGCAGCGCCAGGGACAGACCCCAGCTGCCGAGTGTTCGGCCAAGAGCTGCCCGACACGGCGATGCAGGCCCCTGTGCTGTGCCATCTCTGGGCAGCAAAAGTCACAACCAGCCCTGCACCAGCCACTACACACCCCGTCACCACCTGCACACAGACTGACTGGGGTGTAACTACACCCAACAGGACCCCCACCTTCAGCAGGTGACCGACCAAAGCTCAGAAGGACAGCAGGTGCAGGCAGTGAGAGCTGGCTCTGAGGGCCAGCCCTGTCCTGACACCAGAGCCCCAGGGACCACAGACCCAGGCAGCACCTGGGATGGTGCAGGATAACTGCCCTGGTGTCCCTGCTCTGAAGGAA
>QUSF01000018.1:14476235-14494165 GCA_003676055.1 Chloebia gouldiae | reverse complement strand
ACTAAGGAACAGCCCCAGTTCACTAAGGAACAGCCCAATTCACTAAGGAACAGCCCCATGGTGCAGACCCAGCACCTTTCCCTTCCCAGGCATCAGGAGCTGTGGCTTTGCTGTGCCACACGTGCCCACTCTCATTTCAGCTCCACAGTTCAGCTCACTGCTTTGCTGTGCTTGCCCCTGAATGAAGGAATGAAGAAGGAACAAAGGAATAAAGGAAGGAATGAAGGAATGAATGAATGAACGAATATTTATTCTCAGCCTGTTCTGAGTGCTTTCCTGCTTTTCCCATCTGCTAAAACAAATGCAGGCTGGCTGCTTTCCAAACAGGTGGGCTGGGGCATGCAGCA
This sequence comes from Chloebia gouldiae, assembly GCA_003676055.1. NCBI lineage: Eukaryota > Metazoa > Chordata > Aves > Passeriformes > Passeridae > Chloebia > Chloebia gouldiae. The sequence continues at coordinate 14,493,818 of QUSF01000018.1, read as the reverse complement.
CAGCAGATGAGGCAGTAACTCCCAGGGTGCTGCTCCCTTTTGTGGAGCGTGAGTTTGGGAAGCAAGGGGTACTGGGAGCACTGGGAGCACACCAGTGTGGAACTGGGGACATTGCATGGCACCAGGAGCTGGCTCAAGGGAGGGCACTGGACAGCAGGACCTGCTGGGCCAGCTGCAGAAGATAAAACCACCCCAACTGCACAGCCACCAAGGATTTGGCCCTTAGGATGAAGCTGTGGCTGCCACAGCAGCTGCTGGGGAGCACCATGGAACACAGGAGGAGATGGACAGCAACTCCACATGGAAATATGAGCCTCACCCACCCCTGTCTACCACAAAACCCACTCTGACCAGCTCACAGTAAATCTAAAAATCACTGTGACAATTTGTGTCACAACAGTGAACTGATGTTCTTCACGGACAAAGTCTGGGAGAAGAAGCAAGGAATTCACTGTTTCTAAGAGAACATCCCTAAGTGTGGTGAAAATCAGGCATGCAGAGAAGGTGCCAGGAGACCTGCTAGAAAGGTCTGGGATGAGTGGGAAGCTAGCAGATTTTGAGAGCTTTGGACAGCTTTAGTTTGCTGCTTATGAAATATTAGAATACTCTTGTATATCATAACTTTAATGAGAATTAATTATTAATGTAGCCCTATTTGGAGCTAGGAGAATAGTTTCAAATTATAAGGGAAGTAGAGAGAGGTGCCTTTTTTCTTCCTATTAATAGAGCATTATTGTCAACAGCTAGGCTACAAAAAGAGACAAACTTCCCTAGTGTTGGGAAGAATAAAAAATCAAACCAACAAAAACACAGAGAAAGAACTGAAAAAAATCAGAATCTTCCAGGAAGAGCAAAACAAGAAAAAGTAGCCTGAAAATGGCAACAAAATCATCAAAGAATAGACTGCATGCATCCCTCCTGGAAGTCTGAGCGCTGCCTCTGGGGAGCAGGAGACGAGCTCCAGCCTGGAAGTCTGCTCAGAGACTGGCTCTGAAAGTTGCAGCTCTTGGGCATTTCTCTCGAAGAAGCAGACAAGAACAGAAGCACCATTCATAAAAGGACAGGTGACACCTCCCAGTTATTTGCCCCATTTACTGAGGATTAACAAAAGGAAGGATGCAAGAAATCGAGTGTTTTAAAATTCACACTCGTTACAGGAAGAGCTGTTCAGAGAAATGGCCTCAGAGGAAATTTTTCAAAGAAGCATAGAAAACTCATCAGCAGAAGCCAAAAGCCTGGGTGTGCCATGGAGAGGCACAGAGAGACCCTGGGAAGCAGAAAAACCTGGATCCTGCTCTGCTGCAGCACCCCACCCAGGGGGCAAAGAGCTCTGACCAGAGCTATGCACACAGAGGCTGAACAGCAGAGAAGTCCTTTCAGAAAAAAAAAAAAAAAGTATAATTTAACCTGAAATTAACATTACTCTTCATTTTAAGGTTGGAAATTATTTTTAACGGTAAAGATTAGGCTTATGCAGATAGGGTCCCTATACAGAAAGACATGTACACAAACCAGTTCAGTTGTTAAACAGTTAAATGAAAGGCTGCAATATTTTCTCACATTGTTTCCTTAGACTAAGCTTTAGTTATGTTGAATTCCCACCGCAGGTGATTTTGCACAAATCACTTGATGCACACCCCAAAAATTTACCCAGCAAGTCACACCTTGCAAAATCCTACTCAGCTGCATGCTCAGTGGAGTCACTCAGAGCCAGGAGAAGCCTCTGCCCACCCTGGCACTTCTGCTCCAGCGTGCTACCTACTGCAGCAGCCTCTGCTGGAGCAGCCCTCCCAGCCCCGCTGCCAGCCCAGGGATCCACCTCCAACCCTCTGACGATCAGCCAGCTCTCTTTTCCCCCAGCTGGCCCAGGCTGAGGTGTTCCACCCACCTGAGCAGCCATCGGCTGAGGAACAGCACCCACAGCGGCCCATTCCCCCTTCCCTGAAATAAATGGATGCATTTCAGAAGGCTGCACTTGACACGGTTTTAGAAACTGTGCTTGAAAACGTTTTTCCCCTCTCTACACCTACCTAAAGCCTTTCAGAGGCTGCAGAAAGCCACGTGCAATTCTGCCACCGCTGTTACTCAGTGTAGCTACAACACGCTGCTGCGTACACAGAGAAGGGTTTCTCCTTTCACTGTTCATCAACTCAACCAGCAGCAGGACAAGTTAGCAGAAGACTGAACAGCCTGTTTGCCTGTTTACTGCCCACCCTAATGACCACTTGTCGATTCCAAGTAGATGTTCTGTATACTGAGATCCTTCTCAGCTTCCCTACAATTTTCTTTTGTGGGCTGCCATGGTATCCCACACACTGCCCCGCGCCTCTGCTCTGTGCTAGCAGCCTAAGCACACCAGAATTGCAATCATTTCCACACAGTACAGCTGAAATGACATTCTTATTATTTTACTGCAAGTGGTGGCTGTCAGTTCCCTGGGACAGCTGCTAGGTGCTCTGAAGGCAGGGCAGGAGGGGAGTCAGCAGCAGGTCACCACAGCGGGCAGGGCTGTGAGCAGCCAAGGTGCAGCAGCTCGGCTGCCAGGGCAGGGAGGACTTCACCGCCCAGCTGAACCTCAGGAGACAGCAGCTTGCAGCAGAAACTGCAGCCACCTTCACCTCAAGCACGAAGCCACCAGCCCCAGCCTCTGCCAGGGGGGTGTCCTGGCAGCCCTGGGCAGGGGTGAGCAGGACCAGCTGGGCAGGAAGCAGCCGGGTGCACACCCCGATGGGACACCGAGCCAGGCTGCCAGGCTGTGCCTGCAGGGCTGGCAGCAGCTCCTGCGCCTCGCTGCCCCGGCACCCCTGCCCAGCGCCGCGCTCGCTCACCGCCACGTGCCCGGGCAGGGAGGGGGACCAGGGGGACTGGGGGGGCATGGGGTGACCAGGGGGACACGGGGGGATCAGGGGACACGGGGATCAGGGAGACATGGGGGGATCAGGGTGACCAGGGGGACACGGGGGGATCAGGGGACATGGGGGAACTGGGGGGACATGGGGGATCAGGGGGACATGGGGGATCAGGGGACATGGGGGAACTGGGGGGACATGGGGGGATCAGGGTGACCACGGGGACATGGGGAATCAGGGGCACCAGGGAGCTGGCACGGGTGCAGCTCAGAGCACCTGACAGTGGTGGCTGTGGGCACAGAGATGGCTCTGCTCACACCTGGACTCCACGGCACTGGCACTCTGCCGCCCAGTCCAAGAGGGATTTCACAGCTATGGGTTTGCAGAAGAGAGTTAAAAGCCAGGACTGTGCTCAGTCAAACCATAAATAGCTCAGCTGGGTGACCCTGGCCCAGCAGATCACTGGTCTGCTCAAGGAGCCCAGCCAAGGCCAGCGTGTTGGGCAGCCACTCCTGACTGACACGTTGTCACCGAGGGGAAGGACACGGTGACAAGGTCGCGGTACAGAAATGAAATGCAGATCCTTTACAAACCAGCACACATTTCCACACAACTTGGCATGAAATTCAGATGTTTGTACAGGTGACCTCCGTGCCTGGGTGGCTGCCACCCTCTGAGCCTCACAGCTACCACCCACTGCCAGCCATGGGAGACACCTGGAGCCTGCACCAGGAGCTCCTACTGCTACTCACACATGCACACAAACACTCCAGAGGTTATACACTATTTGGAATTAGCTTCTCCACAAATCAAGAGGCAAAACGATCAAATGAGGTTGTTCTGTTAGAGCAGAAATAACAGAGGAGCTTATTGCCTTTGTGTATTTTTATACTACATTGCATAATATGCTCGCATTGATGTTCAGCACCGTAAATGACATAAAAAACAACCCAAGGCAGCAAGCGCTGCAGAGCTCTAAGAAAAAAATCATCACATTTCACATTCCAGTGCATGAAGCAAATGCTGCAGTCCTCTAGCTTACAACAGTCTATCAAAGTTAGCAAAGACAAAACATGTGTCTTAGAAAAAAGACATTGTGTCAACACGGAGCTAGAAACTAGCTTCTGCTTTTGAGGAGGTAGCAAGTGGTCTTTATTCCACTACAAGAAAAAGCCACTCTGCTCAAACTAAGGACATTGCATGCTGCATACCGTAGTTGGGGAGCTGCCTTGGGATACCACACTCACTGTTGTACTGCTTTGAAATCATCCATAGCAGAGAAAAGTCCCTATTTTCTGTCATTACCATATTTATGCCTAGTGGAACTCTACATACCCCCAAAGAAATTAAACCATTTATTCTGAAAGTTGATTGAAAAACTTTAAAACATTGGAAGGACGCTGCTGCTGTAATGTCTGAAACGTGTGGATTCACACCAACTCCAGTTAAACAAAAAAATATCAAGAAAGGCTTCAGAGCAATTTGCAGCAGCTGAGTATTTGGCCCCACAACTGTCAAAAGAAGTGCTGGAGTGCACCGGGCCGTGAATGCTCGCTCTGAGCCCTGCACTGCTGTGGACAGCTCCAGGTTGCTGTCTGTGCTCTCAGCACCGCTTGCACCATTCCCCATCCCCAGTGCCAGAGTCCTTCCATTGCCCCTGCACGCCACACAAGCACTCACAGAATTTCTACTGCTAGCCCCCACAACCCCACTTGTACCTGAAGTGACTGCAGGAAAGCTATAAATGAATTTTTACCAGCTTCTCAAAGAACTCATTTAGGGAACAAGGTCCTTGCAGGATGCAAACAAACCCACCTTTCCTCTTGCCTTTAAATGTACTAATCCATAACTTCCATTCTACCCATGCACTCTGCTCCTGAACTGAAATTCTAAAGAGCATTTAGCAAAATTTTATTAAACTTTAGTCTTTATCTGTTAATTTCACAGCAGATACACAACTGACAGAGTTGTGTGCCCGCTATTGCATGCACCTGTGTGCCTCCAGGCGATGGAGAAGGGGATGAGAGCTGCAGAGGCCAGGTGTCCATCCCACCCAGAAGGGTCCTACCTGTGCTCTGCCCAGCGTGGGTGGGCTGCAGATCAGCAGTGGCCAGCCCCGAAGCGCTCTCTGGGAGGACGGCAGCAGCTCTGAGCTCTGCCTGTCCTGAGCTGTCATGCAGATGTGGGATGGAGGCTGTCCCGCCTGCCTGGGGCTCTCCAGGCTAAGCACAGCCACAGAGATGACTCACTGTCACTCTCGCACATCAAACGCTCCTGTCCCTGCTCTGGCTGGACTCGCTGCTGGAACTGAGTCCCAGCCGGGGCTGAGCCCACCCTGCTGCCCGCCAGGTCAGCCTGCTCCTGCCCGGGGCTCACCTGGCCCTGCCCAGCAGAAGTTTTCCTCTCCCACCAGGTAAGACAACAGAAGGGAGCTTCCCTTGGCCATATCTGGCATCCCAGGGCTGAAGCTTCTCTCCAGGAACGCTTTGCATATCCCACATTAATAGACTCTGACTAACAGCTTTAGCTTCACATCATGTCTAGACAAAGTGCCCCGCTGTGGGCAGTGGCCTGGAAGGGCACTTGAACAGCTCTGGGTGAACACAACACAAACTGTGCTGCTGACAGGTTGTATGCATGCTGCACCTCACCTAGTCATTCTCCAGGAGGTGAGAATAATGGGAATTTCACTGGAGTTTTTGGCAGAAAGGGGCCAAAGCTCAGGCTGGCCAGAAAACCAGGAATAACCCATGTTGTCCCCAGCCTGGACATCAGGGAGAATTTCTTCCCTGGAAGGGTGGTGAGGAACTGGAAGGGGCTGCCCAGGCTGGTGGTGGTGTCACTGTCCTTGGAGGTGCTCAAGAAGCACCTGGGGATGACACGCAGTGACCTGGGCTACCCACCAGGCTGGTGATGGGCCAGAGCTGCTGGGACTCCGTGATCCTGGAGGTCTTTTCCAACACTAATGATTCCATCACTGTGCGAGGAGCTGTGGCTGCCCTGGAGCCCTGGAAGTGCCCAAGGCCAGGCTGGACAGCTCTAACCTGGGCTGGGGGAAGCTGTCCCTGCCCGGGCAGGGTTACGAGGTGACTTTAAGGTTTCTTTCAACCCAAACCCCTCTGATTTTATGTGCATCACTCAATACCCAGAAAAAAATGAAACACTCAGAAGACTAGAGGGGAAGTAATAAAAGTTCCACAGAAGATTTTAATGGCAAAAATGTGAAAAGGATTTCTCCAGAGCCCAGGTGTGCTCAGCAGTGTCCATCTACCCCCTGGCTGCACCCTGAGAACACAGGTGCCCCAAAGCTGACCAAAACTCCTTCACACCACAGGATCCCTGCAGAAAAGTGACAGCACAAAAGCAGCACAGCTGCAAGGCCACAGTAAACTGATGCTGGAAGCAGAGAATAGGTGGTAAGGTATTTACAGCCCACCAGAGAGTCTCCACCACTTGTCAGCAGCCAGCAGAGCTTGCCTGCCCTTGGGTGTTACTGTGAGCTGAGCGTTGCACCTCGATGCAAAACTGCAGCACGGCTCCCTCCCCTGAGACGAGCTGCCTGAACTGAGAGCATTTAACTCCCTTTCAGTGCCTTTCATAATGCTCCAACACGCTGTGCTGCCATTACAGCTTTAAATATTTACTTGACATTATCTTGCATCTGGCAAATGTATTCTGATACTCCCCAGCAAGTCCCATGCAGGATTAAGTTCTCCACTGGTCTTTGCACAGAAACAGATCCCATTTGATTCCACCACTGCAATTCTCTCCAAATCAGGTCTGCAGAGCCCAACAAGTTTTCAACAATTCTGTTAAGACAGATGAGATTTGCAGGCACCAGACTAATTTCTAAGCTCCCACAGCCGTTAGGACTTTTCATGCCTCCATTGGGCTTCCTCATTTTCTGTGCTGCTCAGACCCAAAGACTGCCTGGCACTCTCTCAGTGCTGCCAGCCCATATGTACCTTCTCTAATTTATTCCCTTATTGTTAATTAACTATTTCATATTGCAAAGTCCCATTTTTAGATGAGGTGCTGTTGTCACAATAGCCCTGTAAGTGAATTATTATAACTATAATGCATTTATAAATAACACATTAAAGGCTTAAAATACATATTTTTTTTTTACAGCTACTGCAATCCAGTTGGACTACATGTAACAGAAATTGTGCACCCATGAAATTAAACTGAGTAAAAAAATTAGTTTTCAAAGGCTTAGTTCTCTGAAAAAGTTATTGCCTCTAATTCTTTTTGGTCAAATGTTATTTCCCTTCTGAAGCTAAATTAGAATACTAAAATAAATAAAAATGACAGCCTCTGGGTAGGGAACTGAAGTAATGAACAGCAACCAAATTCCACTCTGAAGGCCAGGCAATCCTGGGGTGGGAAGGAGGGAGCAGAAAACAAACACAGCAATATTTCCTGATGGGGCAGGATAACAGCAGACGTCTTCAGTGAAGCACCCCAGAGTCAACTTGTGCCTGCATTTCTCCACGGGCACTGCCAGGCTGTTTGCCATGGCCTGCAGCGACCTGTGCCAGGACCCCGGGCGTGGTCCTGCTGTGCTCTGTGCCCTGGCACGGGTGTGAATTGGCACGGGTGTGAATTGGCACGGGTGTGAATTGGCACGGGTCTGTCCGTGCAGGTAATACACAGCCAAGGGCCCCTCCTGCTGCAAACTGCCCCCACCCCCGGCTCTGTGAGCAATGGGGAAAAACCAACCCAAAGCAACCCAAACCAAACCAAACCAGCCCAAACCAAGCAAAGGAAAGCAAAACAAAGCAAAGCAAAGCAAAGCACAGCAACCCAAAGCAAACCAAAGCAAGCCAAATCTAAGCAAACCAAAGCACAGCAACCCAAAGCAACCCAAAGCAACCCAAGCAAGCCAAAGCACAGCACAGCCGCCCCACGCCAGCCCTGGCTGGCTGTGCGCAGCCCCAGCAGAGCAGCAGGGCTTCAGCCTGATGTCAGCCCCGTGAAGCACCCCCGGCTCTCACAAAAGGAGCAGCTGACAGCACAAAGGGCTGCACAGCCTCCCCCTCCCAGGGAGTCAACACTGAGTCCAGCACAAAGTCAGGGGAACATTCTGAGCATTTCTGTCACCTTGCTGTGCCCCCGAGGCGCACACTGCAGGCAGGCTGCTGTGCCCACAGTCCTACAGCACTGCACAAAATCACAAAACTGCAATTTTCCCATTCGTTTCCCATGAAGACACCCAGCCAACAACAAAACGGGGAGTGGGAGTTGCCCAAGAACAATTCTGTCGGTTTCTAGAGAAGTAAAAACTCTAAAGAATGCTTTTTCTCTCCAGCTGCAAGAACCAGGCAAGCCCACGGTTTTTGGGCAGCCCGAGGCTGCTGTCAGTGACAGAGCAGCGAAATGCCAACCCCAGCTCGGAGGGGCGGAGGAGCTGCTCACTGCACACCCAGCTCACACACCTGAGCACAGAGCCCATCCCTGCCGGCCACCCACCCACCTGCTCCGGGGCACACGGGAGCTGTGCCCGGCACACACTTCCTTCACCCCTAAAACCCGATTTTAGCTTTGGTTTTGGCTCACTCTTCCTCACAGGGCTGTTAAGACCTGGTCAGATAAGGCTTTTGCAGGCTATCTGAGGCTACTGCCAGCTCACAGCATTTTATTGTTGCTGCTGCTGGCATGTGGAGAGCTTAGACGAAAACAAGCAAACACTGGGTAAAAATTATTCCAGAAAAAGCTGAATATTTATGGCTCGAACACAGAAACCTGACTGGCAAGTGAATGCTTCAGGTAGAGATAAAAGGAGTGACGGAAGAGTAACTTTTATCTGTGCAGTATACACTTAATGACTGCATGAACATTTGCAGATGATTAGGGCCAACCTAAGTGCTTTGTTGTTCCTTTGTTCCCTTTCTGAAGGATTCGGACTTTATTATTTTTCTGCCTTTTTTTTTTTCCACCCATAGCTGCAACTAAATATAATTTCTGGCTTTTACAGACCTATTTCCATTTATAGAATGCAGCTGACAGGCTGGGGATGATGTTTCCTAGCTGAGGCATCTGCCTCCTTGAAGGAGGGAGAGATAATCACGTTGGGTGAAGCAGGCTCGGCGTCTATGACAGGCTTAAGAAGTCAGAGCCGGGAGCAGCGTCTGCCCCCCTGGATGTTTTCTCTGGAGGAGTCCAGCCCCATCTGCTGTGGAAGGCAGCCAGCCTGCAGTGCTGCTGCGGGGGTCAGGGGAGAGGGACTGGGGACAGGGACAAGGGACGGGCTCAGGTCTCACGTTTCCTCTCCTTCTCTGCCTGCAGAAGTGGAAGAGATCACCCAGATGTAATTTCAGTGAACAATAAATCCCTTTATCAATGGTGCTGCCCTGAAAGTCAGTAGATGGAAATCTGAGTCTGATTTTCCAGCTTCTACAGCATTTCTTTCCATAAGATCATTAAACTGCAGGCTCAAAGTTACAGTTTAAATCATGTCTTTTTGCAGAAAAGTCTAAGCTCCAAACAATCAAACTGTGATTCATAATCTGTCATTTTCAGTCAATATATCATCACTGATTTATATGTAAGATTAGACTTTGTGGTTGTACTTTCCAAAGTTATTCAATAACAGCAATCATAACCAACAATTGATAGGTAATTTTTCTAGTATACACAAATTAATCTTTCTAATTTGACCTTAAATTACCAAAGTTTCATGATTCATTTTCCCATACAAAATTGCAGGTTGGGGTGGTTTCTTGGTCACATTACTCTTCCCCGGCATCTTGTCCTTTGACTATTAAACTCTTTGCTCATATCTCATTCTCTCAAAGTTTACTTCCTTTGTGTATGTGGTAGAAATGCAGACTTGCCTGCTCCATTTTTACCTGTCTTTGAGCTTTGATTCTCCTGCAAAGTATCTTCTCATCTGTTCAATTCTTTCAGCACCTCCTTCTATGTGACATCTGAACATCCAAAGCTGACATCCTACTCGCAGAACAGCTTCACACTGCAAGGCCAGAGCAGGCAGGCAGCTCCTCTCCTACAGGAACAATTCCCACCCTTTGCCTGTGCCTTGCCCTGGGGGTTTCTGTTCCCAGCTGCACCTCAGCTCCCACAGGCTGAGGGCAACTGCCCAGCCTTGCCCTGAGCCCAGACAGAGACTGAGCTCCTGCCCTGGTGGTTCCAGGTGTGGAACACAAACCATGGCTCTGCTGTGGTGTGGAACACAAACCGTGGCTCTGCTGTGGTGTGGAACACAAACCATGGCTCTGCTGGGGTGGTTCCAGCTGTGGAACACAAACCATGGCTCTGCTGTGGTGGTTCCAGCTGTGGAACACAAACTGTGGCTCTGCTGTGGTGGTTCCAGGTGTGGAACACAAACCATGGCTCTGCTGTGGCGTGGAACACAAAACGTGGCTCTGCTGTGGTGTGGAACACAAACCATGGCTCTGCTATGGTGGTTCCAGGTGTGGAACACAAACCATGGCTCTGCTGTGGTGTGGAACACAAACCATGGCTCTGCTGTGGTGGTTCCAGGTGTGGAACCCAAACCACAGCTGTTTCCCTCTGGGACAGGCTGGTTCCAGCCCAGCAGGACCCTGAGCAGGCTCCTGACACACAGAGGAGGGGTGGGACCATGAGAGGACCGGGGCAGGCTGGGTTCACCCAGGGGCTCAGCTCACTGCCATTACAATTGAAATAAAACCTTGATGGGAAGGGCCACCTGTGGCTGCGTGTGCAGAGCCAGCACCCTCACCAGGGGATTGTTATTTCAACACCTGTCTGCTGTACGTGCTTGTTTTATTAATAGAAAGGATCACACACAGCCTGAGGTAAATTAAAATTCCAGTTCTGCTATTCTGTGTCATTGAAGAATATGCCAGGCTGCTGTTTGATTTGGTTTCTAGCAAAGCAGGCTAACAAACCACCTTCCAAGCCATTAATTCAGATATGCAGTAAGCCTAACACAACTGCACTGGCTCATTAAAGCAATTTGAGGTAACCTGCACTCATTAGAGCAGCCACCATCCATACCCCTGTGACTGCAGCCTTGTTTTCAGACAGCATCAGAGATGACCTGCTGTGCCAAATGCCTCTTTTGTCTCAGGAAAACTTCAGGGAAATAGCAAAATGGAAAACCTTGACTTGCTCAGTCTTTGGAATTAATTTAAATGCAAGAATATGGTAACATTTTGAATATCTTTTTTCATCCACAAAAGGATTAGTTAACTAGATGAAGGGAAATTCTTCAGTAAAGACAGTAGCATGCTGATAGTCATGCAGGACACAAGTTTACAGATAAAACTGGTAAGTTCCCTGCTATATCTGTTGGAAAGGACAGTTTAAGCATTCAGGAAAGGAAATACAGGAAGGACAAATTACGAATATGCCACAGTTGAGATAATAAGAACCAACCTGCGACCTTGGTACTCAGCCCAGGCTGCCATCAGTGTACAAAGCTGCAGAGGGCTGCTGCCCACACTCAGGGGAAAACCATAAAAATCCTCCTGTGCTTAATAAAAAAGGACACTAGAAAGAAGGTACAACGACAACTGAGGCAGCATTTAGCCTTTAAGGGGGGACATTTACAGGTGCACCAGTCATCAAGCTCAGGATAATTAAGCCTGGCCCTTGAACTACATCAACCCATCTAGTAGCTGGAGGTGAAGCACAAAATCCTTGAGTGAGACTAATTTGGAGTCCTCCAGCAGAGGAATTAAGTAGCTTAACACAAAGCACCTTCTATGGACTTAGCACACTTAAAGAAAGGCTGTTGTTCACCTAATAAAAGGGAGACAGGCATGCAGCAGACTTTTGACCCTCTGCTGTACAATAAAATCAGCTGCCTAACAACAACAGAATCATCTCTGTGCACGTTTGCTGCTTCCTAAGCAAAAGCCTGATTTTTCTAAAAAACAGGTTTTCCTAAACAAAAACCTGTTTCTTCAAAGCCAGGTTCAGAGCCAGCACTGAGGAGTGGTACCTGCACTGCCAGCACTCACGGCAGGCTGCTGCCCTCCTGACAGCCAGCTCTGAGCTGCCTCCGAGTTCTCAGCACGTGCAAACGTTTGCTAAACTGCATTTATTTATCTGTTTATTTATTTTCATTTCAAGCCATTATCTCTCACATACCCAAGCCACCAGAGCTGGAGAAGCACCTGGTATGTGCATGGAGGGTTCTGGGACTAGAACCAGAGTTTTCCTACCCTCAGTGTCTCATTTGAGCCACAGAATCTCCCTTCAGCTGGAAGGGACAGCACATCCTCTGTGCTCCCTGTGGGCTGGCCCAGCTCAGGCTCATCTCTGCTCTCTCCCCAGGGCAGATCCTTCCACCTATCCATGGGAAGGGACTGGCTTTCACAGGGACTGCTCAGACAGGAACAAGGAGAACTTCATCCAGCAACCTTCTTTCTGAAAACACTTCTGCACTTCTTCCTCAATTCTTTTTAGAAGGCCTCCTGAGCTACCTGCTAAATAATTAATTTCTTTCTTATTTACTACCATAATGTGCATGCTTAGTCTATTCCTTAGTAACTGCTACACTGCAAGAGAGCAAGCGCTGCAGTGGGGCTGCAGAGACCTGACACACTGCCTTCCCCTGGGGCACCTGCACCGGGCTCGGGGCTCACAGCCAGGTACCACCTCCACACCCAGGCACGGCTTTCTGCACCTCTGGAGCCTCTGCTGCACATCAGGAGCCAGCTGGTGACAGCAGGAAACCCTCAGCCAGAAAAGCCCTCAGCCCTTCTGAGAGCTTTCCCCCCCTGAGCTCAGCAGACACATCAGAGGGAGCAAAGGCCCCAAAGCTCCACAAGCACAACACCTCAAAAGGGCTCCTTCCAATGAAGCTGTGCTGTCTGGGAGGCTATCAAGTGTTTGTTGTAGAGCTGCACCAGACACAGGTTTTGAAACGATGCAGCCTGTGTTCTTCTCAAAATCCACCTTCCTTTCAATGAATGCTCTGTTATCCACGTCAATAGATTTTCTTTTGATTTTTCTAAAAAACCAGTGTGCCTCTATTTGCTGCCAAATTTCAGTTCTAGCTTTTAAAGATTTTCCTGTCTATGTCAATTAGAACTGTGACCACATCTTGGTTTCATTTTCCTTCCATTTTCTCTCTGGCCAAAAAAAATTCATGTAATTTAAGTTCATTAACATTTCCTGTTTTCCTTCTGTATACAGGGAGATTTTAGGCATTAAAACATAGAAAGGAATAAATCAAGAGAAGGACTGTAAGGACACACAATTACACAGTATTAAAGTTAACCTTCGGCCTTATTTCAGTACAACAAATGAAGAAACTCCTTCAGTTCCTGCAGAAATTTAGAAAAGAGCAAGCAGAATAAGAGTTGGGGGTATTTTAGTGCCCCAGGCTTGGAATTTGATCAATGAGTTACCTCCAGGAGTGTGCAGAGAGCCCCAAAGCACAGATTGATGCCCACTCTGAGGGGATGGATGTGCCTGCTCTGCCCTGGGTTTCCAGGAGCCCTACTGCAGGAGCCAGCTGACAGAGGGAATGTGCATTTTCCATCACCGCTGCTCTCCTCTCTCATACCTCTCCTGTTTTGTCTTCCAGGAGGGAGACAGACCTGTAGCAGCAGCTCTCAAAGATTCTGGCTCCCCCCTGGATGCTCCTTCTCCCTCAGCACGCCGTCGAACACGGAGCTGGATCTCGGTGTGGGTGGTGTTCCTTCCATGGGACAGTGAACTCCTCTGCCCACCCTCCTCCGTCCGTTCTCAATCCTCATTTCAGCACCAGCAGCACTTGCCCCAGCATTCAGAAGTACCAGCACAAGCTGAAATCCATGCTGAAGGACTGGAAGCAGGTGGGATGTTTTTAAAAGGACAGGTTACAATCAAGCCAATCAGTCTCCAAACTACTCTAGAGAGAAGCATTCAATCTCTGACATCAGGAGGAATTTTGCCCACCTACACTGTCATCCCTGAGGGTGAAGGAGACTCTTGGAAGGATGGAACAGGGTGTTCAAAACACCAGCAGATCACATGCAGTACAGCCACGCCCTCAAATTAATCACAAGGTCACCAAGCCTGCACGCTGAAAGCTAGGATCTATTTAAATGGTGTCACTGTGAAGTGGATACATCTTCATTTTGTCCAAAAGGCACTTCAAACACGCAGCCTTCCCCATGTCAGTGCTCAGTGAGACTGAAGGAGTTAGCACTGCTCCGAGTCCCTCAGCACGGATGGAGTCCCACCGGACTCCTGAGAGGCTGATTGCAGTGTCACACTCGTTGGGTCACAAGGAAACGCATTGTGCTGGAATCTAGGATTCTCTGCAACTGAGAAGCATTGCGAGAAATAGAACAAACCAATTTCTATGTTTGAGGAGTGAAATAAAGGCCTGTAATCAGCAGGGTTCTAATGATCTCTATGAAATCACTGTCTCACAGCAATAGAGGTGCTGAAGGGTTTGCAGCACTGGCACCTCCAGCACAGCACTGTGGGACCAGAGAAAGGGCTGAGGGGATCCCAGGGCAGGAGGGGTGCTAGTGAGGAAATAAGGAATTAACTGGGAGTCAGGAAGAGATGCTGGCAGAGCCCTGTGGGCACAAGGCAGAGGCAAACAGCTCCGGGGAGGACAGAGCAAAAAGCCTGTCACAAGAGCCACGCCGCTGCTCTGGGGGGCTAAGCCCTGGTACAGGAGCAGCAGAAGAAAAGGCACCACATCTCCTACCTTGAGCTCCGGCCTCGCCCTCCTCCCCACTCCATCACCGCTGGGCTGGCCGCATCCCTGCACAGCAAACTCTGCCCAGCTTCCCTGCAAACACGAGTCCAGCTGGCCCTGACAGAAATGGGCGCTCAGGACACGTCCAGGCAGCAGCAGGGCAAGTCTGGAGCAGGGGTGCCCGAGGAAGGGGAGCGTGTCCCAGCCGGGCAGGCCCGGCCCTGCCGGCCCCGGGCTGCTCCCACGCTGCTGCCCCGCCAGCCCAGCCCGGAGAGGAGAGGAGCCCCAGGCTCAGCTCCTGCGCCAGCACGAGGCCACAGACACCCTCCTGCCAAATGGCATTCACGTTTCATTTGGGGCTCCTGGGCATGGGCTTTTTTCAGGCTGCTCTAGGCAACATATTTGTACTTCACTGGACACAGCCCTCCTAATAACCACTGCTGTTCCTGGTAATTTTTAATGAGTTGATGCAAGGCAATTGCACTTCCTTCCCCCTTCAGAAAGAATTTATTAAAAAGATCTGTATGGGAATAATAGACTCATAATCAGAGAAGCCACATGCCATGATCAGAATTAAAGGAGCCATCTGTTTCTTTACAGTCATGCACATCTCAAACAAAAAGTACACACATGACATATGCCATTACTTCCACTTTCCTGAGAGAAAATATTTGCCATGATTGCCTCCCACAGGAGTGCAGAAAGCTCCAGCACCAGCCTGCAGTGCTGGAGGAATCCCTTCAAGCAGTGCATTCAGGTTTTAGCTCTGCCTCAGCCAGCCCAGCAGAGCTTTTCGTGCCTCTGTGAATCCTTTGCAAACTTACTTGCCACAAGATCTGCAGCCAGGACTTGGCTTGCTGTTGCCCACCACCAAGAGGAACTGCCCTGCTGAGCTCCACACACAGTGTATCTCACCATTTAAAATTCAATTTAGGAAATTACACTGTTCACTGGATGATGTATTTTCGATAGAGCTGCTCTGAGCACTGGCACTGCCCTGGAGGGCTGCTCAGGGAGCCAGCAGGAGATGTCACCCTGGCCCTGGGACACGGCTGGCAGTGCCCTGCTCCCTCTGCCCAGCCCTGCCAAGCACCAGGGTGACATTCCCATTCTCTGACAGACAGACAGACAGCATTCTGCCTCTCGGGAGAAGCACAGGGAGAAGAAGAGAAATCAATCCCTACCTCTGCTCCTTGGTTCTCCCCACATGGAATGTGGTGTGGGGATTGTTCACCTGCAGTGGTGGCTGGGTTGGATTCTGGGGAACTTGTCTGGGGTCAGTGACCAATGGATCCAGCTGTGCTCAGGCTCTCAGCAGCTGGGTTGGATTCTGGGGAAGTTGTCTGGGGTCAGTGACCAATGGATCCAGCTGTGCTCAGGCTCTCAGCAGAGAGTCACAAGAGTGAGTTAGATGAGTAAGAATGTAGAATAGTACAGTATCTCTTTAAACAGTATATTAATGCAATATAGTATAGTTTTAATAAAGCTGTCCTTCAGCCTCCTGATCTGGAGCCAGACATCATCATTTCTTCCCTGCACCTGGGGTCACCAGATTTTACTACACACCAGCCCTAAACCACAGAGAATGACCAATGACAAATGTTCTGGAAAAAGCCTCTTCTGAAACATGGTAAAATTCTTCCATCTAAAAGGTCTCCTCCTCTTTTCCCTGCCTTGCCTCAGCTCAAACACTGAAGAGTTTCAAGGCTACCTACTGTGCCCTGAGACACTGTGAAAGGATTTCTTCAGAAAAATCAAAGAGTAGCTTAATTTAAGTTTGTCTGACCTGGGTTGTTACCCTTGCTTTCAGTTATGGAAAACCTTTAAATAGAAAAGGGAAAAAAAAAAAAGAAGAAAGTAGAAGTTGTCTCTGGTTCTTCAGCTTTTCTCTCTGCAGGCCTGACTGGTTTTGCTGTAGCTGTTCAGCAGAGGCCAGGAGAAAAGCTCTGAAGTTCAAACACTGGCAGCTCTGCAGGGATGTTTCCTTCACCCACCTGCTCTCCCTGCAGATCACTGTTCCTGTGCACAGACACGTATTTCACTACTGGCAACGCTCTGTGACCCTGAGATGTTCTGTAATTCTGTGTCAGCCCAGTGGAAAGCACTGCCTTACCCTTGTCTATCCATGTTCTGCTTCTGTGACATCTTGCATTGTTATGTAGGAGTGCCCACCCATGGCAATCATTCCTGTGCTCTGATCATCTATGGAATGCATAATGACGAAAGATGTTACGATGAAAAAATTGAACCAAAGCACTTTATAGCCTTAATTCAGGCACTGTATTAACACTGCACATTTTAAAGTACATTTTTAGGCCCTGTAAATACACACACACATACGTAGTACATCTATTTTTTATCTAGCCTCCTAAACCCAAACCTGTAACCAAGGATTTGCACTGGGGCCACGATCAATACCAGGTTTGTGTTTCAGAGGCAGGAAGTCAGGACATACTTCACAATTCCCACCCTCTTCCATTCCACAACCACATTCCTAAACAGCTATGCACACTGACACCTTATTTAAAACATAACCCAGTTAAGCCTCTGCTGAAGAAGAGGACAAGGTGTAATCAAGATTTATTGGTATTTCAGCTGTCCTTCTGCACTCTCACATCATTCTGCCTCCTAACAGTCACACTTTACCTCAGGGTGCACAGACAAATCTATCCATCCTGAGAATGCCTCAGGGACAGGCTGTGGGTGGCAGCTGTGCGTCCTGGCACTGTCACCTGTGTGCCAGCACTGTCACCTGTGTTGTGGCACTGTCACCTGTGTCCCGGCTCTGTCACCTGTGTTGTGGCACTGTCACCTGTGTCCTGGTGCTGTCACCTGTGTCGTGGCACTGCTGTCACCTGTGTCCGGGCTCTGTCACCTGTGTCCTGGTGCTGTCACCTGTGTCCTGGCACTGTTGTCACCTGTGTCCCGGTGCTGTCACCTGTGTCCTGGTGCTGTTGTCACCTGTGTCCTGGTGCTGTCACCTGTGTCCCGGCTCTGTCACCTGTGTCCCAGTGCTATCACCTATGTCCTGGCGCTGTTGTCACCTGTGTCCTGGCTCTGTCACCTGTGTCCCGGTGCTGT
>QUSF01000018.1:14455178-14465737 GCA_003676055.1 Chloebia gouldiae | reverse complement strand
TTTGCAGAATAACTGAGGGTGAGGAGGGTTTGCAGAATCACTGAGGGTGAGGAGGGTTTGCAGAATCACTGAGGGTGAGGAGGGTTTGCAGCCCCCATCAGCCCAGCCACTGCCCTGGCAGGCAAGGACCATGCTGAAGCAGGTAAAAAGGCTGGCTCCTGCACTGCCATGGGCACCAGAGCTGCAGCAGCTCCTGCCCAGCTCTCTCCCATGCTGTGCTCGATGCCAGGGGCCAGGAGCTCTCTCTCCCCATCCAGATGGGGCAGAAGCCCTGGGCACTGCCCCACTGGCACCCTGGGCTCAGCATTACACAGCAAGGAGAACTAAATAGAGCAAAAAGGATGGAAATGGCCAGCCCTCCCCAGCAAAAGCTCCACACTGCTCTGCTCTCTGCCACCTGCTCACAGCAGGATCCTCTGCAGTGAATCCCAGGCACAGAAACGTTCCCTGCCAGGGAGGTTTCCTGAGGCACCTCTGCCCCCCTGCACTGGAGCAGCTCCACTGCAGACAGCTGTGGGGGCACACAGGGGATGCTCTCAGGCAAGCCAAAGCCAGCAGGTCCATCCAGCCCTGCACTCAGAGTGCCCTGTGGGTGCTGAAAATGTTCTGCCTTCATTTCAGAGCCGTGTCTGCGCCCAGCCACAGGGATTTGGGCACCTGCTACCAGATCTCCCCCTAGGCAGTCAGCCCTGTGCTCCCTGCTCTGCGGATCCTCTCACGGGTCTACAAATCAATCCAAATCTGGTCTAGAATTTTATTTTCTCATGTAGAGTCCTGTCTAAGAATAGCACCCATTCCCTCCCCATCTGCTGATTTTCAAACAATTTTATGGCACTGGTATCTAATTAGAGTGTATCACTGCCTGTTACAATCACATGTCAGTTACTGACTGGATGACCTGTGGAAACACTTTTCATACTCCAAAGGAAATCCCCATCAATACTATACTCAAGATTTCAAAGATCTAGCAGAAAGACTGAAGACAATAGGTTTGGGGTTTTTTTAACTTATAATTTCTGACCACTTCAAAGGTTTACAACAAAATTCAGCGTCAAAACCAATGAACAGGAGTTGAACATTGGTGAGACTGCAAACCACAGAAAATGCACTGTGACAGAGTCAAGTGAAGCGTGATCACACAGGCTATCAGACAAATGTGGATCACTTGAACAGACTGGCACGGCTTGAAGGGGTTTTTCTTTCATTTATAATTAACAACTCAGCTGTCACATCCCTGCATCCACACACCCCGGCACAGAGTGTTTACACCAGGAGCTCTGAGCAGGACACAGCCTGGCAGCCAGGGAGGGTGAGAAGGGAAGCTGTGTGTGTGCACCAGAGGGATGCTCAGCTCAGCACCACCAGGCAGCCCGAGCACAGGGAGAATCACTCACCTCAAACCAAGGCAGCAGCTCCAGGCACTCCCCTGGTGCCTCCAGCTGCTACAGAAACCTTCCCTGGGGCTACACACATCTCCCTGGGCTTACAGAAACCTTCCTGGGTTTACAGAAACATTCCTGGGGCTACAGAAACCTTCCTGGGCTAACAGAAACCTTCCTGCGTTTACAGAAACCTTCCTGGGCTAACAGAATCCTTCCCTGGGCTTTGGAGCACAGCGAGGTCTGGCCTGTGCATTCTGGCTCCTGCCACGGGCTACAAAGATCAGCCTCTGCTAGAAGAGGTCACTGGACAGAATCAGTAAGGCTCCTAAAGAGCTCAGGTGTTGCAGAGCGTGGTCTGTGGGATTTGAGGAAGCTTTCCCAGGAAGTTCTCAAGGATGACAAGCTTGTTATGCTGGCAGCAATGCTCAGCATGGAAACTGCATTGGGAAGTATAACAATGAAGTGTGGAACTCCAGTTTAAACAAGGAACAAACCAATTTAAGCAAATTAAGTATTGCCCATCCTACTGTAAAAATATCTGCATCTGCTGGTAAATAAACCCAGAGTGGTTTTAGGCACGCAGGGCAGCCTGGCTGCTGCTTGGCCCTGTCCCTGCAGCCCTGGCAGACGAAGGGCAGGGACAGGGCCATTCCAGGGGCACAGGGCAGCCTCACTGCAGCCGTGCCTCGGCTCCCAGCAGCTCCCGGGCACTGCCAGTCCCGCACGAGGTGCCAGCCCCAGCACACCACCCTGCCAGAGGGCTGAATATCCCAGCTGCAAGAAACAGACTTGAAGAAAGGTTTTCTTTACTGACAACCTGCTTTATTTTTGCCAGCAGGCATGAATCAAAACTGGATTGTGGTACCCCAGCCTGACTTCAAAGGATACGAACATTTAATTTTTTGCAGCTTTGGCTTCCCTGTCCATTGCAGTGCAAGCACACCCTCAGGCCCCCCAGATCTGCTCCTCGCTAGGGAAACGTTCCTGTTTCAGAGGTGAACTGAGAGAGGATGAGATGCACTCCCAGGCCAGCCTGGCACGCCCTGGGCTCTCTGCAGGGCACCGGGGCTGCTCTGGGCACAGCAGAGCCCTCCCTGGGCTGGCCCAGAGCTGCAGATGAGCTTCCCTGCCAGAGCTCAGGCGGTGCCAGCACTGAGGCAGCACACCATGGCCCTCCACTCTGTGCCACAGCACTGCAGAGCAGATCTGAAATGGAATGGATGATGCAGGAGGGGCAATTAGTGCATGGCATCTGCAGCCCAGCAGGGCCCCGGGAACCAGATACACACATCATCTTTGTGAAGATCACGGATTCTCCCCTTAAACCAACTGAGTAACTCCTGCAGCTTGTCACATCCCACTGCAGCCCGGGGCCAGCCCTGCCAGGGTCCTTGTCCCACTGACATCCACGGGAAGCGACGGCCCAGCCTTCCCAAAAGGGCATCCTTGGGCTCAGAATCTCAAATCCAGGCAAGGGGGAAAGGGTTTCCCTTGTGAAGGGCCTAGCAGGCTCTAATTAGCACTGCCTCTGCTGTTCCCTCAAGCTCATCTCTGCTCCGTGCCTGTGTCACACCCGGAGAGCCTTGGTCACCCCTGGCATCAAGCCTTGCTCAATTCTGGTGCTTGTCAGGGGGGCTCCACCAGGCAGCACAACCAACTTCAGCTAAGCTCAGGACAAACACAAAGAAAATGATGAAAAACCTCTTGTCCTCCTGCCTCAGCACTTGAAAGTTAACACAGAAGATCAAGTCTTTTTATTAGAAAGTTCTTGGAACTTCTATTCCAGACAAAAAAGATGTCCCTTTCTGTCTTGGGATGAAAGCTACATCTCTACATCCATCACCAGTCTGAAAAGCATAAACCCAGATTTAGTTCAGGTCCAACAAAAACATCATTGAATGTTGAGCCTATTAAAAACAAAAACCAGAACATTAAAAAAAAAAAAACCCTGCAGGGTTGTTTTGTTTGCTTTAAGCAGACTCAGGATGCAAAGGAGGCTACACTCATCCCTCTCTCATTTACATTTCACGTGCCCTGTTAGTCTCATCTGTTGTGCCACATGTCCCAGGTGCACACAGGCAGCTGAAGGCTCCTTTCCCCCAGCCCAGGGCCAGGGAGGTGAGGACACCTCCACCCTGCAGGGCTTCGCCCAGCCTGCAGGTCCAGCTCTCACCCACACCATTTGTGCCCTGCATAGAAGCATTTCTCCACAGGTTTTCAAATTTTCCAGGAAGCAACTGGATGCTGACAAAGCCAGGAACTCCCCGAGCACTTCACTTCTAACACAGAACGTTTCAAGACCTACTTTCCATAATCTAAAGCAGTAACATACCCCAAAATCACAGCTCCCGAGTCTGAATGAATTCTTGATTGAGTTGTACAAGATTGCTTTGCTCTCAACTTCCTACATCTAACCTCAGGAAATTCCCACACCGGATTAACAATAAATTGCCTTCTTTGTCACACATAATGAAAGAACAGCCACAGAGTTAATTCCTGCCTTCTCGGCCCACAGCCAATATAAAGCACAGAGAAATTTGGGGGCATAAGCACTGAGGCTGATTTCCACACAGTTGCCAGCACTTTATGTTTAAGCAGAGGTAGCTCAGAGGTTTGATAAAAAGTGATCACCTTGGCTGAACGCAGAGTTTCACAGCTCCTGGATATCCCAGAGAGCTCAAGGAAAGAGTCACACAATCCCTGCCCCACCAAGGGCTTTGGGAAGTGGAACAGGAGCAAAACACGCTCAGGCAAACCCAACAAGACAATTTCCCAGTGCCTATGGAGTGGCAGTGTCAGCCAGGACCCTGCAAGGCTCGAGGATGCTGGAATACTGCTCCATGAGCTGCAGGGCCCCAGGGAGCAAAATCCCTGTCCCCTGCTGCCCTGGCAGCACTCAGGGCCTGCCAGGCACACACTGACCCGTGCTGGAAATACAGAACCCTGGAAAAGCTGGAAATACAGAAATACAGAATCCCAACCACGCAGCAAGAGCGAGCAGGGGATGGCATGATGGTCATGGTGTCACACAGGCACATCCGCAGGAGCAAGAGCAAAACAAGGCTTGGAACAAACCTGCACAGGAAGCAGCACTTTAAATAACCAAGCAGCAAAGGATGTGAAAAGCTCTAATCCATTTGCTTGTTTGAAATATTACTCACTGGATGGTTCATCTCAAAGCACAGGCTTTGGGAGTTTATCCTCCTCAAATGACTCCCAGATAAAATTAGTCAGGTGATTTGCAGGATATATTGATTAGAGAGGATTTAGCTAAGGAACATAAAAAACATCCAGTTTTATCATTCAGTGAGAACGAAAGAGAAGAAAGAAAACCTGCAAGCTGTTATCACTGTGTATAAATTAGGCTTTATTAATGAATTAACTAACTACATAGAAAATGCTAGATAACAGTTAAACTAATGGCATTTCTCTCTGAAAAAAAAAAAAAAAAGAAAAAAGAAAATCTCAGTAAAAAAGCAATACAAATACAAATAAATGGGTGTCCCAGTCACCTCCCCCCTGCCTGGGGCACCCCACTGACCTGCCCTGAGCTCTGACCCCAGCCCTCCGTGCCCAGGACGGTGCCAGGGCTCCCTGGCTGCCAGAGGGGCAGGTTTCCACCTCTCCCCTGGCACTGCTCTACTTCCTTGAGTAATCAGCTGAGCCCACTGACTCCAGTGCTCGGCAGCCAGATACTTTCCAGGGATGCAGGAGAAATGCATTTAAATTCCCTCAGGCTGAAAAGGGAAATGAGTTCAAATCCACAATCTGAGGTTCATCAGCTCATCCAGGAACCACTGGGAAAAAGTGCTACATCCCAGATGTGTTCTTGTTTTATGAATCATGGTTCTCTAGCAATTAACTCATTTCAAGAGGATAAAGATGCTTCAAAGGTTTTTTATTTTTATTTTTGGTTTGAGTTAAAAATATATATTCTCGTCAGTGAGACATGCTGATAAATTTTCATTTCAGAGCGTATCTATTTTGTTTTTATGTGCTATTTTAGATCAAGCACAGAGCCAAAAAAAATAAATGCAATTATGTATTCAGCTCTATGCTGAAGTTTCATTTAAAGTCAAAACAGACAGTATTAACAGACAATGACAGGGTAGAGCAACGAAGTGGCAGATTAAAAGATCCAGGAATTCTGCTTACTAGGCACATTTCTATGTTTTATCGTTGTCTTTACAGCCCTTCCTAAAATTCTCATTATTGGCAAGAAAATTCTCATGAGAACGAGCCTGTTTCTCCCTGTTGTGCTGCATTTCTGGGAAGACAAAGACACCAGCTTGGATTTAGTGTGTGAAGCACAAGAATAAAGGGGAGGCCAGCAGCACAGGCAGCTGCAGCCACCCCTGCGAGCCCCTGGCCAGCAGCAGCCACAGCCAGGAGCCACCCTGCAGAACACCTGGGAAAATGTGACACCTTCCTGTTCTGCACAGAAGATGGACTCCCTGGTTTTTAACAATGCAACCCTGGTGCCTTTCCTCCATTTGGATTTTGTGATACTCCAGAGCAGGAACAAAATGTAACCCTCAGGCTCAGTTCTACCCTGACGTAAAATTGTTTCCCATGGAAATTAGTTAAGGTTATACATCTTCCTATCAAATTCAGCTGAAAATATTGAGTATTTTTCCTTAAACTTACAGCCAGTGGTATGCCCACACTCTGGGAGTCTGTGGAAAGGCCAAACTCTAACACCTGTACAGGAAAAAGTTCTCCTCGTGGCACTGAGAATGTGCAAGTAAAGCGAGCAAGATGTGTGAACCAACAGAACATCTTCCTTCACCAAAATGACCCCATTTCTGTTGGCTTATGTCTAAAGCAGGCTTTCATTGGCTTACCAAAATAAATGTTCTAGCCCTTAAAAAATCCAAAAAACCTCACATATCCCTTGATTCACACACCAAGAGCACTGAAATGAAAATTTCTCTCTTAATCTGTGAAACTGCTGTTCACTGAGATTTCATTAATTTAAGTCGGTCAATTGCTTGTAAAAATGTAAAAGCTCGTTGCAGACTTTCTGCATGTTCAGCAATTAGACTTCCATTCACGGGCAGCTTCACCTTGCTCTCAGAGAACAGACCTGGTTTATGAGAGCACAGCACGTGGTGTGTAATTACTTCCGAGAAGTCAGCTAAAGCAGTTGGTCTCTTTTACAGTCCAATAACTTGCAATACTAAAATCACTTTAAAGAAACACTTTAAATGAAATTAAAGAACCAAAATGAGCTTCCATTACTTGAATTCTTTTTAATTGCTATGGATGCTGGAAAGGAACCCGTGCTCCTTCCACTGTGGCATCTCAGGCTGGAAGCACCACCAAAAGCAGAGCATTTCATTAACCTCACACCCCTGTGGCACCGAAGCCGTAATCCCCCTTGCATTGAAGGCAACGAGACTCTTGATTTTAGAAGCAATTCAGGACTGAAGCCATCTTCCCCTCCTGGCCACTGGACTGGGCAGAAGCAGAGCTCATGTCCACGGGGTCTGCAATGAACTCTTCTGCTGGACACAGAGGTGACAGCTCTGGAGGAAGCGTTTCACAAGCAGGGCACAAAAAGCACATCTGTGAGAGGACTCCCACATACACCTGACGCCCCCAGCAAAGATTTATTTTAGTTACTGGAAGAGCAAGTGGAGCACTCCATCACTGCTGGCTGTGATGGTCCCACACAGCCCCAACAGTTTCTTCACACAAGCACTCTTCAAGATGCCTCCTTTCTTTCTTTCTCTCTCTCCCCTCAAGTCCCTTGACTCACTCACATGAGCACACTTCTACCCTCTTCTTGCTTGCTAAATATAAAAAATAAATTACAAAGCTAAGGCACTCACTCACGGCAGTTCCAAAAGGTATTGGTGCAACTCCATCCATCATCAGTATCCCAGAGATACACCAACTGCTCCACACAGCCACGGTATCTCACCACTTCGGTGTCCCACTCCCCTCTCCCCCCATCCACTGCAATCCCACTGCTCCTTTCTCCCTTTACCAGGCACAGTTAGTTACTGCACCCACATAAAACATGCCAAACCCATACTGGGCTCTCTCACCACTCCAGTAAAACAAACCCCTTCTTTGCCTTTGACAAGTTGGAAAAGTGTAACACAAAAAATACAGTCAGTGACAGCAAATGGAGTCACAACAGTGAGCTTCTTAGATCACAACTCTTATCTCAATGAGTTTATCTTTAATCCTACAGAGAACTCCATGAAACTGAGCAAAATTGCAGAAGATCAAAAATGGAATTCATTATGTGAGAAGATCAGAGACACCCTATGACTGAAAATTATTCAGACAAATCCTGGGTAAAGGCTTCAGTGGGAATTGCTGTGGATGAACATTATCCAGCCTCACACACAGGAGAACTCTGCAGGGCTCTCACGGACTCAGCACGAGCACGAGCAAAGGCAGGACACCCAGGGACTGGGGGCTGCCTCAGCAAACACTGGCCAGGGGCTCAGGCCCGTGGCTTCAGGGGCTAGCACACACCAGCAGCAACGTTCCACCAGCACAGACCCTCAGCTGCTGCCACCAGGACTGCTCTCAGCACGGGAGGCACCAGCAAAATCCCAATAATTTCTGTTTCCTCTGGGCTGGGTTCATACCCTGACAGGGCGCTGGCTCTGGCTGGGGGCAGGCAGCTCTCCCACTGCTCCAGGGCTGAGCTGTGCCTTTGTGCTGGAGTGTTGGTAACTCACAGGTAACTCATTGGTAACTCACAGGTAACTCATTGGTAACTCATTGGTAACTCATTGGTAACTCATTGGTAACTCATTGGTAACTCACAGGTAACTCATTGGTAACTCAGCTGGTAGCTCAGGGGTGGCTCTGCTGTCCCTGGGCAGTGCTCACACACAGCCAAGGCCTTTGTGCTGCTCAGCCCCAGCTGAGCTCAGCTGGCCCAGGGACACCCCAGACCCTGTGGCCTCTGACCAGCACGTTCCAAGTCATCTCCTGGGGATGCTGAACCTGCCTGCCCACGGGAACTGAAAGGGATCTCCTTGCTCTGCTTTGGCTTTTGCTTTACCTCTTGAGCTGCCTTCATCTCAACCCCAAACTTTTCTCACTTTTACCCTCCAAGTCTCTCCCTCATCACGTGGCTCAGCTGCTGGCTGGGGTGAAAGACCAGCCACAGCCAGTGAGGATCAATTGATCTCAGATGCCTCAAAAGCTCATGCAAGTTTGTTCTCAAGATAAAATACGAGCAGCAATGACATGGTGAGTTAGCTCTGGGTATTATCAGCATTCACTTGAAATACTTTAACAGATCTTTTATTATTTATATATTATGAGGATATCAATCCCTATTATGAATTATGAACCTAATTCTGCTCCCAGTAATATTAATGGCAGACAAATGTCTCTACACTTAACATATTCTTTTCAATGTCATTAACTTATTAGCAAATATCAAGTTCTGCTGTCACTACAAAACATTTCATGTTATTCCACAAAATGATCTAGTATCTCAGAGAAGAAAAAAATGCATTCCAGAAGAACAGTCATCTCTCTTCTTAAGAGCCCAAGACAGAACATCACTCTGATGTCACTATTTTCAACATTAATTTAATTTTAATAATCCATATTTTACTCCAGCCCAAGTGGTTCAAGTAACTAAAGAAGGCAGAATATGAAAGGGAATGTGTCAGAAGTGACACCACTTCTTGCAAAATGAACTAAAATAAACAAAAAAAACCCAAAACCCAACTAACATCACTGGAAAAAAAAAAAAAAACAAACAAAACCAAAGACCAACAAGCCAACAAAACCAAACCAAACCCCTTACTGCTCTCTAAGAACTAATTCTGGATGGGCCCCTCTATTTGCCTGGATCAGGATATCCTCTCCTAATTACAAACTTCACCAAGCACACACGCAATTTTAGAAAAAATAAAAACAAATGCAGACCGCTCAGAACCATAGATCAAGGGAAACAATCCTGTCAGAGTAAGAAAAACCACAAAGCACCAGGGATTTGATGAGCGTGAGAAATCAATCGTGCATCAAGTCGACTGATGCTGGTTATTTTAAGTCCTTCTCTTCTGATTTGTTGCCATCAATTTGCATAGATAATAGAACAAGACATCCTCTTAAAGTCTTAATCAGGAATTAAAACGTAATACACTGCTGCACCTCTGCTCGCCAGTGAGGCACCCACACTAATGTTTCATGTCATTTTATTGCAGGGATGCTGCTGACTGGGAAGGGGCACTTTGGGCTGCTCCCTGCCACCACCACCAAGCCGTGGCTGTAACAGCTGCAAACCAAAAAGCAGTCGCCAAACCCTTCCTGCTGGAGCAGGTTGTAAACACGACTGTGACAAGCACCAGGCTGAGCTGCGCTCCTGAGGGCAGCTCGATTTTCTTTCCAGCAGCTACAGCTACAACGGCAACGTTTGTGCGGCGCCTTTCCAAACTTTGCCAGTTCCCCCTTAGGAGCCGGATGAGCTGCTCCTGCTCTCAGAGTGCTGGAGGTGAGTGGGAGTTTGCTGCTCAGCCAAGGGATTTCTCTGACAGGTACTGACATCATTCACAAAACCACCACAAACACGCACGGCTGTTTAAAAACGGGAGAACCAACGAAAGCCTCGCCTCGGGAGCCAGAGCAGAGCTGTTACAGGAGCAACAGCTGTGAACAAAGTGAACAAAGCATGTGTGTAAGTGGAGGGTGGAGATCAGCGCTGACCTGCTGCCTCTGAGCAGGAGGTTCTGCACAAAACCGGGAGGAAGCTCAAATTGCACATTTCCTTCAGCAGGTGTGCTGGGAGAACGTGCTCACAAGGAGCCTGGGAAGGCCAGCAGCAGAAATCACCCTCTGTGTTCATGGAGAATAAAAATGGGCAATGAAACCGAACACCAGGCAGGACTGGTGCTGGCCATGTCTGCAGGACAGTGCCGGATCAGAGTCTGGACGGGATTCCAGGAAATTCAGGAGCTGACACCCTGAAAGGAGTAAATTCTTGTGAGAACAGGAACCCTGTAACACCCAGAGCGTGGGACCCTCGGGTCACTGCTCACCCCAATTCCCACTGGAGGTAAAACAGCATCCTGTGCTTCCCCTCCCAGGGAGACCCCTGCCCTCTGCAGTTCCTCTTGCAGGAACTGCTTCCTTCCTCTGCTCCCTTCACCCTGCTCAGGGCACAGCACCCCAAACCCAGCTCTCACCTGCCTCACC
>QUSF01000018.1:14444244-14455168 GCA_003676055.1 Chloebia gouldiae | reverse complement strand
GCTCAGGGCACAGCACCCCAAACCCAGCTCTCACCTGGCTCACCTGCAGGGCCATGGCCAAGGACAGCAGAAATGACAAAGAAATGCTCTGGGACCAAATGCCGAAGCCTCTCAAGTGTTTTCCCCAGAACTTCCCATGGATTGTAGGTTGGTTTTGGGGCTTTTCTTAGCTTTGTCAGAGGTCTGTGGTTGTGCTAACAGCCCCAGTTCCTGGATTTCACCAAGCTCCCAGAGGCTCAGACATGGGGACAGCCAAGAGCACTTGCTGAATAAGGAAAACATGATGTGGGCTCTGACATTAAACAGCTTTACAGGTGTTGCTTCCTTTAACTCTGCTAAAACAATGAAGAATTAGGGTTTGCAGAGAAGCTTCTCCTGCAAGAAGAGCCTATATATAGATGAAAGATGAAATCTGCTACATGTCTCCATGTTAAAAATAACTGCAGTATTAAAAATTAAAATTATCCTACAAAGAACTGTCATTATTAGCAGTTCTAATGCCAAGTTAAAAATTAAATCCAATCAGCACAGAAAAACATTTGGAAACTCTTTTAAAAAATGAAAGAGACAAAGATTAGCTACTATAAAATACACTATCAATTGTATGAAGTGGAAATTTGCTTCCCAGAAAAAAAATCCCTTGCTGTAACTGATGTGGAGCCAAAACTGGAGCTGCAACAGGAGTGTGGCATGGATCTTTACCATCAAATCAGCTTCAAGTCAAGTCCCAGGGAAACATCCTTTCGCAGAGCCACGAGGATGCTGCACTGCTCAGTGTGGTTGCTGACGGAGGTTGGCAGAATATCACCTCCAAAAGTTCCAGGAAATGCTACTCAGAAGCCCCAGAGCAGCTGCATGAGCAGTGTCTGGTTCTGGCTCTGCCACACGCTCCTAACACCTCACTACACGGGATTTCTCCACACTTTTGGCAGACAGTCTCTCTTGAAATTCACTTCACAGAGTGGAATCGAAACCACACTCTGCTTCAAATAAAATACCTCAGGAACAACGTGCTCCGGGTGTAGAAGGAGAGGAAGAGGTAATGCATGAGAATTAAGATAAAAATTGCAACATTTCAGTGGAGAACTAAGCACTCAGTAAAGATAATTGTGCCCATTCACCAGAAAATGAGAACTCGAGGAGAGCACCGTAAGTCACAAGATATTTGAAGTATTAAGAATGTAAAGCATCTGAGGCTCTCTGTTGCCTTCACTCTCAGTGAACCCATTTCACAGGTAAAGCTGTGAAATTCACGTTGTTACAGAACCGACTCCTTTTCCAGGCTGCTCCCCCTGAGCAGGACTCACCCTTGGAGCAGCAGCACAGAACAAGCATCAGACTGAAAATGGAACCCAGAGGTAACAACACACCCAGGACTTTAATTGCTGTAAATTAATTTAGGGACATAGCTTGAGCTCACCCTCTGCTGGGCTGGGGGCAATAAGGCAAACATCACCTCCCATTTAACCTTTTTATTCTGAAGTGGCCAAAATTGCTTCAGGAAAGTGAATTATGTTTGTGTTGCCACAGTAGTTTTGACACCTTTTCAAGCTCAAAAGCAAAGGCAGTTGAGTAGGCTGAAGATTTGGGCTTTAAAAAAAATTTATACACCCAGGAAGGTTTTTTTAATCTCATACACAGAAGGTATTGGCATGCTTTGTGTGGTCCCTTCTCACAGAAAGTGTAAGACTTATTCCTGTCAATGGAAAACAGAATTCAGCTTTTGGACTATCTCCTGTATCTTTTCCTTCCTCAACAATAATATGATCTTGAGATGCTTTGGGGTTTACTTTATTATGCCAAGGATATCTAAATTGTATCTCTTCAGTTACATGGCAGATAAAAATCGCCCAGGATGGTTTTTCTTTGCCTGGCTTCACGGTGCTTATACTTCAAGATGTCTTTATCTTCAAGATACTATAGTTGGTGAAAAATTCTTTTAGCTGTGAAACTGGGTTATTACTTTATTATTGAATTCTGACTTTTGTGTGAAGGCTACTGTGGAACTCCTCCAACAGTCTAACAAAAAAAAAAACCCAGAGGAAAGTATTTCCCAGAGAAAAACCAGCTCATATTCCTAATAAACCTAAGGATAATATTTATTTCTATTTATACTTCTGGCACCAGCGTGTCCCTCTGGTTCAGTCCCAGCTGTGGTAGCAGGGCTCAGAGCAGTCCCAAGGACGTTTTCTGAGCCCAGCTCAGTTCTGCCTTCCCGCCTCCAGGAGAGCTCTGATTTTCTCCCTGTTTGTCTAACACACTCCACCTGTTCCAGAGCTGTTTGGAGGAGGTTTCCAGGCACGCAGCTCCCTTTGCACCAGCCAGGGAAGCACAGCACGGGCCTGGCAGTCCAAGGCAGCAGTGCTCAGCTCCCTGGGGACCTGCAGTGCCCCTGGAGCCCTGCTGCAGACACTGGCACGGTGCTCCTGGTGTGCCAGGCCAGCCCAGACAGCCCAGAGGAGCTCAGGCAAGGATTCCTGCCCTTCCAGGCTGCCGGTGCCAGCTTGCTCTGAGTTTAAACCAGCAGCATCAGAAAGGGTAAACCAAAGCATCACCTGCCAAGTTGGTGATTTAGAAGTTTTTCATCTTGCTCACACTACAATTAGAGAAATTAATACATAATTAATCTGAACCCCCCTCATACTTCCCTGCCCTGGCTCAAAGCTGCTCAGCTGGGAGGCTCTGACACAAATGTGGTGGGAGGAAGGAGAGCAGAGCTTCCAGGCAAAAGCTTTTTCCGAGGAGTTAATGAAATTTGCAAGTATAATTATTTTTCATTTGGGTGCCAAGTTCTCTCTCCATTCCATGAAATCCTGGTGCTGTAATGCTACGAAAGGAACACATGAGCCCTCAACTCTCATTACAGCATCATTATATAATTCACAAATACCAGTCTCAAATTAAATCTACTGAAGGGGGGTTACAGCAGCCAGAGACTACTAAGGAATAGAGTATCTACGGAACTCAGAGCCCATGGCAGCTCCAAATCTGCCCTCCAATAAGCCAGGAAGGTGAAGAAATCCAGGTTTGCTTTCTCAGAAAGCTCTTGCCAAGCTGAACTCAAGAGGGGCTGCAAGGAGCCCCAGCAGCCACAGGCTGCAGAGCACAGCCAAGGGCACTCTGGAGCTGATTCACACCACAGGCACCACCGTGGGCAGAGTGAGGAGAGGAAACACGGGCAAGAGAGGAAAGGGCTCTGAAACATCCCTCAGTCCAGGGTTTGCTTCTCCTCCAGCATCCACGCCCTGCCCAGGAGCAGCAGATCTGCTGGACCGACCCCGCTGGCCAGCAGACCCCAGGCTGGGAAAGGTCACAAAAAGCCAGCCCAAAACACAAAATGCTCAGTCACCCCTCTGTGACAGAGAAATGGAGCAAGTGAAATGCAGGAGGAGATGCACACCTGCAGCTTCCCCAGCACGCCCTGCCCTCAGTGCCACCTTCCTGGCCTGCACTGAGCAGATGCCCCACGTTCTCTATCTGGGGCAGCCCACCCTGTCTGGCTGCCTTTAGGAGTCCAAAATCTGCCCTCTGTGCCAGCTGAGCCCTGTCTGAGTGCTCAGAGCATCCCCTGCTCCTCAGAGCAGCCCAGGTGAGCCTGCACAGACCGAGGCTCCCTGGCTGGAAGAGCTCCAGGGCACTGCAGCCTGGCCAGAAGCATTTAGTACAGAAGCCTGCTGGAGCAGCAAATCCACATGTATTGAGATTCTGTTCCAGTCTCCTCCTCCTATCTGCTGGGCACGTCGCTTTAATGCTGTACTACCCACAGGGGATATCCAACAACTCAACAGCACAACTGCGAGGGATATTTCATTCCAGGCTCCAGATTTCCAAGAAGTTAAAGCAATCCCTATCAATTTCCTTGCTATAAAATTTTGTGATCACAAACAAAAGGCAAATTTAACATAAGAACAAACTGGCTAAATGAAAAACTCACCAATCCCCCAATTTAGTCTCAACGTTGTCTACAGTGGCTACTCAGGAAAAAGTCTAAGGACAAAGCAAATGTAGATGCATCCCAGTAATCCCTCATCCCTTCTTAACACAATTCTGAAGAAAAGTTTATTTTTCCACAATTTCCACAGTAGCATAGAATTAATGGGTCTGAATTCAAATGAAAGCAGACCTGCCCGACAAGCATGCTGCTTTAGATCAGTGTCTCCAGCCAGCACCAGTGCTGAGTTTGGAGGAGACTTCAGGGAAATGAAGCCTGCTCTGTCAGCCTCCCATCCAGACATGCTTTCTGTCTGCTCCCCACAGTGTGGATGCTGACTTCAGCGACTCTGGAGGAAAAATACCTGAGACTTCCTGCCCAGTGGCCAGAAGACAGCAGACAGCACTCTCAGGTGTATCAGGCTGACAGCAAGAGCCTGCCGTTCAGCTGGAGTAGCTAGAACATCTTGAAAGAGATATTTAGAATTGCAGAGAAACCGATTTGAGCAATTTGCGAAAAAAACCACGATTGACAAAAAGCAGCAGTTTCCATAATCACTGGCAGCAGATGCCATGGTTGTAAGATTTCCCCACAAATGAGCATCTGTAGAACAAAAAGGAAAAACAACAGAAAGGCTTCTGTGGAAGGAAACTCTTAAAATAATCTTTATATTCCAAGGCTTCTGTGATCCTGTTTTAGATTAAAGGTTAGACTTTAACCTAGACACCTGGGGCTGGATTTATCCTACTGGAAGACAAACTAAAAACAACTGTTCCCCATCCCAAAATCTGACAGGCTCTTTCCATTGTTCTGCATAACAATACTGTGGAAATGAGCTTTAAGCAACATTTTCACTCAAGCTTTTGTTAAAGAAGAATGCTAATCATTCCCATCCTGCATCCCAATTACTCACTGCTTCTCAACTTCATTAACAACTCCAGAATCAGCACAGAAACACGAGTCCTGCAGCCTGGCAAGCCAGGCGGCAGAAATAAATACATCAAGCCCATTCTGAAGGCTGCTCTCCCTGCCGATAGCAGCTCTGGAGAGACGAGCCCTGGCACACCGGGCGTGTGGCAGTGGCACCGGCACCGAGTGTGGCTCAGAGCCACAGCTCCAAGGGCCACCAGGCTCCTTGGGATGACCTCGGGCACGTGGTGCCACCCAGCTCTGGCAGCAGCGTGGGCAAGAAAAGCTCCAGAGGTGCCTGAAGCCTCCTGAGATCCCACCAGGGTGGGCTGGGGCACAGGGGACACCAGGATGCACTGGAGGCTCCTCAAGCTCTGCAGCAGACACATCTCAGGTGAGAGGGGGAAACTACACCACAAACCCGGCAGTGGCAAGCCTGACAAAGTTAAATCTGATCTGCCCTGCTTCATTGAAAGCCCCTGGGTACACTCTGCTTCAGAGCTGGGGCTACACTGGCACTGTCCCACCATTTAAAGCAATCCCAATTCTGCCACACGGATGAGCTCAGGTATCTCATCTTTACACAGCTGAGACAGGCTATTTTTAAACCCTGTTATCTGCAGGCAAGATATTGGTATAAAACTCATTAAACACCATTTCATACACAGAAAGGCAAACGATGGATCTGGTACAGTAACAGGTCGATACAATGAGTGCACATGTGTGACAGCAGAACAGAATATGCAGCAGAGTGCTCACTTAAGAGCAGATTTTAAATTTGACCTTCACAATATGCAACAGAGGTAGTGTACATACACAACATGGCTCTAGAGATAGAATATTTATCCATCAAGTTCAACTGAGCTTCTATAAATAATGCAGAAGCAAAACACTAATTGGCCTCTTGCAGTAGAATTTTGCATTTCACAACTCATTGCCCTCCCTGTATATTATCTGGGGGTTTATCCTGACTAATCCAAGAATGCAGACATCTGTCCAAGGAGCCAGTACACAGCTCCAGAAAAAGCACCAGCTCTTTCTTCTGTAGCCTTGTTTCTGTGAAGAAGAGATTAGACACTTGCACTGTGCAGCTATCCATCCCTCTATTACTTCATTCCTCCTATGAAGTCTTTTTTGGCAAATTTCAACCATGTCTTAAGATAGGAAGATGCTTCAAAAATACTGCCTGTGAAAATACAACCCAAACCAAAAGCCAGGCAAAGAGAGACCCAAGGGGTGGTGGAGCAGCAGTTTTAAACCCCTCCCAAGAGCCAGGGGCTCCTGCACTCTCCTGTCCCTGCAGCACAGACGGGCACCACTGAAGTGCTCCAGAACCAGATGCCCGTGGAGAAGGGTCTCCAGCAGGCCCTGCCTGGCCAGCCCCCTGCCCACAGCTGGGAGCAGCATTCTGGAGCTGCCCCTGGTCTCTCCATGGTACCCAGCTGACCGCCAGCCGGGCTGCCCCAGCCTCTGAGATACAGCTTCTGTTCCACTGCCTGCCTTCCAGGGGAATGATGCATTCCCCATCATTACTGCACAAGTTACTGCACAAGGCCTTCAGTAAAAATCTCCCAACGGATTCTTTATGGAGAGATAAAATGAAATGTTTCTGCTTGCTTAGTTTGTTTCGTGTTGGATCTCACTGGATAATTTTAGGTACCATTTTTGGAAGAGGTTCTCTCTGACTGGGCCAATAATATCTTCTAGATATGAAGACAAATGTTATCTTTAAAGAGAAATTCACCCAAAATCTCTAATAGAGGCTCCTAAAAAAGCTGGCATTTAGGAAAGATCAGTGGCAAAGGCATTAGGAAGCTGAATGAAGTTATTTCAATGATTCCTTTTAGCAGCTGGAGCAGAGTGGTTCCCAAACTTCAACTGAGAAGAATTCATATCAAAGCACTGCTGCTTTTTAAACCTGATTTCCACAGAGAGGAAGGATCACAGAGAACAGTCCTGGAGGGAGTCCAGGGTATAGTTATGTTTACAAACAAGATCCTGCCTTAGGGTTTTGTTACTTAAGAGACCCTACAAAGTGTGAGTTTTGGACAACATACAGAAAACTTGAAATCTGAAGAAAAATTATAAATGCTGAACAGGACCCAACCATTCCAGTAACTTAAACTGAATCTTTGCTTAGCAGAGGTCATAAGCATACAAACAAAAGACTGTCATCAGGGCTTTTTCTGTGGGACCAGAATAAGAGAAACGCTTTTCTCCTGAGTGTGACCTTGACAACCTCCTGGTTTGTGCCCTGTGAGACAGCTTCAGCTCACGGGCCTGATCTCCCTTCCCATGGCTCTGAGGTGAGCCTTGCTCAAAACATGGTCTTCTAGAGGATCTTCAGGAAAATTTCATCTTTAAAAATAGCTAAAGAATAATTCACTGTCATTCTGAATTAAGGTCTTCCCAAGCTGATGATACAAATGGTTCTCTTATTTCTAGCATAAATTGCTCTACACACTGACGTGAATTTCACTCCCAGCCCTGCCTGTTCATTCTATTCACTTGGTACACACTGAGAAACCACTTGCTTCCCCAAAACCTCTCTGGACGAAGAGCAGTGATGAGATGCAGCCTTTCCTCCCTTATCCCAGGTTCATCCAAGGCACAAACAGGGCCTCTGTGGCACCCCATACAGAGCTGAGTTACTCCTCAGCACACAGGAGTGCCTCTGAACGGGCAGATGGCATCCCACAGCACACTACTGACAGGGTTTAATGACCAGCACAAGAAACTGCATGCCAGAAGCTTGTTTCACTCAGGCTAAACAGCAGCAAACCAAGCAAATCATTCTTCTGCTAATGTAAGGGGCAATGCTATTTACAACCCTCTGGAGGACCTCACCCCAGGCAGAGAAGAACTAAACTTCACAGAATGAAGCAGGGGCAGCGGGTGGCTGGAGGGAGGGGAAGCAGAAAGCAGGCACAGAGAGGGAGCCCATGTGCCCTGGAGGAAGCACAGCCTCTCTGGGGGACAGGAACCAAGGGCCAAGGCTGGCCAGAGTCTCTAAAGCTCCCCCAGAGCGCTGCTCTGCAGAGCCTCCTCGGCATGGCCAGAGCCAGCTGGACATAAATCAACACCTGGCATCCCCAGACTGCCAGCAACCTCTCCGTGCAAGTGGACACAGGATGTGACAAAGGAACAGGTGAGAGACCAGGAGAACTGAGCACCATGTGTTGTATTACCCCTCCTGCACTTCTATTTTTTGCAGTGCTGAAGCACTGCAAATGGTCTGTGAAAGGTTACTCGTGAAGCACACAAAGACTCTGTGCCATATCAGATGGCTCAAGCTGCTGGGTGATTTACTGTCATTGTGCTAATTATCTCCTACCGATTTCTGCATGCTCCTGTTCAAAGCCCTAAACAATAAGCAGAACTCACATTTAGCCCATCTGCAAAAGATTTATTCAAAAAATGAACAGAGGCCCCCATAAAAACGCACTAACAAATTTACCCTTATTTCAGTGTCTCCTTTTTCCATCACTCAAGAGGATGCTGCACCCCAGGAAAGCCCAGGGGAGCAGGAGCTTGTGCAGTGCCAGCTGGGGGTCAGCAAAGCAGAATTTCCAGGGCGTAGCTGGGAGAATACTTCACCCACAGCTTTGCTCAATTTCAAGGAGCACTTTGGGAGATCCCCAGTGGCTCAAAGCCAGCTCAGTGGGACCCATGGCTGGCAGGATGAGCAGAGCAGGAGGTGACATCCCACAGCACTGCTGGCCCCAGGGTGGGGACATGGGGACAGAGGCTGAGGCAGGGGGTCTGAAACCACAGGAGAAGGGCAGGCATCCGAAGGCAAGGTCTTCCAAAATCCCACTCACCATCACAGCCCTGCAGTGCTGCAAGGTGATTTTGGTAACTGTTTTCCCTGCTCAGGGCTAGCAAGAGAGCATGTGCCATCATCTTGAGGACAGATTGGGAATGCAAACCTAACATATTCTTCTCTTCCCTTTCAAAATCAGATGATCAGCTGTGGCTTTAGTCCTGCCAAACTCTGTCAAATATAGCACAAAATTATACAGAACCATAGTAACTGCACTCCCACTATTGTTCTGGTTTAAAGAGGAGTTTGATTACATTAGGTAAATATTTGTCCTTATGTAATAGCTCCCTCCAACATTCTCAAAATTTTCCGTCTCCTAGAATTTAACTGAAGAGGATGCTTTTATATGTCACTGCTCTGCCCCAGAATGGAGTATACTCTATAATACCATGAGTATTAAACGGTGATGTTATTACAAGCAATAATAGTTATCCAGACAATTATGCAGTTGCAACTGCAGTTTTCCTATTAAATCTAGAAGCTTTAAGCAAATTCAGAGTCAGTAAGAATTGCAACACCATCTCTGATGAGCTAAATAGCAGTTATTTATTCACAGATTGTTAAATTCTTATGGCCCTGGGACATCCAGGAAGAAAGCACCAAAGAACTGACTCTGCATCTAAATACTGGCTCGTTCTTCGTGTTGATATAATTATGAAGTTTCAGTCATTGCAAAGCTGTTCACACTGCTCTACACGCATTGCAAAATCTCTGCTAACTGCAGTTTTTCCATGATAAAACTCGCTGGTGAAGTCACCGTTCTATTTCCAGCTCAGCTCTGGCACTGTGCGGATGCTCGCTGCTTAGTAAATAGAAATTTTTTTTTTTTTTGGGAAAAAAGAACATACTGACTCAAAAAGCTAGAGGCTTTTGATACCCTTTCTTCCAAGTCATTTCCAATAACGTAACGAAATAAATGAATAATAAAGAGCGAACAGAAGCTCGTGCGATGACTCAACACACCAGGAGTCATGAGGAAACTGCTGAATCCTTGACTACAGTTCCAATATAATAACACAGGAGTGTACACACTGAAAAACTTTCACCTCTTGAAATAGGTGTTATCAACAGCCTGGGTAGCATTAATCAATGTTCTTATCCCTGTGGCAATTACATTCCTCCCGGCACACACGTGCAAAGGAGGGAATTTAAGATGTTAACTTGAGGTTTGGAAAAGAAGAAGCAAAGCAAGAAAACTCTTCTACCTCATGTCCTTCCTGCTCAGCTCCAGCTGCGGTCTCGACTTCTTGGGTCAGCCTCTGAGATGAAAAACATTTTAGCCGCTTGCAAATACATCAGCTCGTTTTCCTAAGAATATCTGCTCCAGTAAATTACTTCACTTGCTCTGGCTGCATTCATATGTATGTTCTGGCATCTTGGAGGTGAGGTGATTGTCACAAGCATTTGTTCACACAAAGGAATTAAAACAAACTTCTTAACAGCTTTCTTTCCTAAACAATTATCTGGAAGAGTTACAAATTACTCTAACCAATTCTTTCAGCATGCAAGAATCGATGACTGCAAAGAGATTATAAATGTATTTTCTTACAGCTGAGCAGTTCAAGCCCAACATTTAAATGTTGGTATAAAAATATGCAAAACCAAATTGTATGACAGAGCTTGCTTTGTCAAAACACAAATGTCTCATAAAATATGCTGTCTGGCATCACAAGTAGTAGGTGATATTTTTCTGACAAATTTTTTCAAGGAAAAATATCAATTAAAAATTAACAAGAGACATTCAAAATTAGGATTTGATATTTTGTCTTTTGATTTCAAATGGCAACAATTCTGAGGTTTATTAGATTTGTTTAATGGTCTGACTCAAAATAAAAAAAAAATAGCTATGTGAAATATTTTGTTCAACCCTTCAACACTTCTTAAAGTTACTGTTCCTTAGTTGAAAACTGCCCAAGAAACTCTTGTATTTATGCAGTTCCCCTATCTGCCATCTTTGTCTCCAGTATTTCTCTACAGCCCACAAGCCAAAACACACCATTTGTTTGGCTCTAATCCAAAGGGCCTTCACCCATGCAACTTATCAAAAGGGTTTTTGGATTTTAAGTCTTCCCAGCAGCTGTGATCTTTTGGCAGCTCGTGTGAGGAGAAGGGAAATTGAATTTCCAGGACAAGAAACGGCTGTGACCACTTGCAGGTGGCCCCAGCAGCCGCGAGCAGCAGCGCAGCCCCGCAGGGGGAGCGGGCAGGGGGCAGGGGGGCGGTGATGGAGCAGAGATGGGGCAGGAGCAGGGCGGGCACGG
>QUSF01000018.1:14401796-14424223 GCA_003676055.1 Chloebia gouldiae | reverse complement strand
ATGGCACACAGCCTGTCCCAGGGCAGTGCCCAGGGCACACAGCCTGTGCCAGGGCAGTGCCCATGGCACACAGCCTGTCCCATGGCAGGACAGGGTCCATTCCAGCCCGTCCCAACCAGCAGCAGTGCCAGGGCAGCAATGTGAGGCTGCAGAACTGATCCCCTCGCAGTGCCCAGCTCAGCATCTCCTCAGCGAGCTCAGCCCCACATTTCAATTGAACACATTTCACATTTCACAGCACTGAGTGCTGCCACCACTACAGCACACCTGGCTGTTCTCACTGCCCTCCCTGCCCCAGCCCGCCTTTGCTCCTGTCCTGCCTGTTTAAATGCACCTTTTGGGGCAGGGAGCATCTCTGACAGCCCTGCGTTCCCAAAGCTCCTCCAGGGCTGTGCTGGGCTCAGCCAAGGCCTCTGCACCCAGGATCTCCAGGGAGGACAGTCCCAGGCTGCATGCACGTGCCATCAGCAGGAAGGGATTTCCTGACAGGCAGCAGGCACCCCGGGCTTGACAGAAAGTCACCAGCTGGCCAACACAGGGAAGTCGAGCTCTCTTCTTTATGAACTGCAGGCAGGGCTAGTGATATTTCAGCTCTCAGTAAATGCCATGGCTTTGTGGTTTCCCAAAGCCTGTTTTAGCATCTCTCTTCTGCTGTGACATCTGGCAGCACACCTTCAATATTACCTGGGAGCAGAGAGGGCTGTCAGTATTCAGCTCAATACCTGCATTACAGTCACACTGACCAGATCTTCAGGCTGCAAGTGGTTCCCCCAGTTACCCTGAAACTGTTTCCACAAAGGAAGGCAAGAGCAATAGAATTTGGCTTCAAACACGAGTCCTTGCCAGGTAGGAATTTTAAGGATTGACACCTAAAGGAATGAAATCACTCACGTGACAACAGCCCACCAAAAGCAGTGTCATCAAGGCTTTTATAAATTAAAAAGCTTTTAAGAAATCAGCTCTAATTAGCTGAACTCAGTTATGCTACTCACTGTCATGGAATAAAGCAAAGCTCAATGTTTTATTTTTAGCATCTGCTGCATTACAAAATAGTGTCTTTGACAGAAAACTACCCTCCCCATCACCATCCAAAAGACCCTTTCTACCCTCTAGGTAAAGCCACCAACAACCAGCTGTTATCCATTCTAAGTCAATTCACAGCACACCAGTAACAGCAGCTCCAAGACCTACAGGTGCAATCCTACTGTTCCAAAGCTGCCAGCAGAAGGGTGCAGTGTGGCACCTGCAGGCTTTGCACATCACGGGCTACGTGGGAAGGGACCAGCTCACCTTTTATGGAGGCTGAAAAGAGCACAGAGTCAGTGCCAGAAACCCCCAGGATCACGAACACTGCCCACAGAGCAGCAGCACCTCTGTGGGATCCAGGTGCAGACAGGCCAGCCATGCACTGCTAATGAAGTGGCAATGCACACACAATAATTATAGCTATCACAGCATCACACATTCTCCCCTAATTATTTCTAGTCACAATATTTACACCTTTGAATGCAACAACAAAGGTACAGGACCTTCATGCAGTTGCTCTGGCTGATTTTGCCCAGGAGGAATTTCCCAGCTCACAGGAGGACCCCAGTGAGTGTGAGCCCAGGCTGAACCCTGGTACACGAACGTGACCCTGAGGGCTCTGAGCCAAGAGGTTTTATTTACTCGCTTTTACTGGGACGTGTGTTTATTTGAGGATTTGAATTTCACAAATATACATCCCAGCTCGCCAGACTGCAATGAGCTGTCAAACGAGATCCACAGGGGAGAATCTGTATTTAAACTGGGGCTCCAAATACCCCCATGCAGCTCCTGCAGACTGAGACATCAGTCCTAGCCCAAGCAGCATCACTGCCATGTGCTGCAAGGTGTCCTTGTCCCTGCGTTTCTGGCACAAAACCCTGTTCAAACTTCCAGGCCATCTACAGATGAACTGCACACAAAAAGAAACTCCTCCCCAAAAGCTACTGAGGCAGCACAGCCAGCCATGGCAATTTACACTGTTAAGGGTAAAGAGACAATGAGGCTTGAGAACCCAAAGCAACCAAAGGATTCACAAAATGAGACGTACTGATTCCTGTTTTGACTAAAATAAATGATCACCTAAGCACTTGGAAAGGCTGAGCCAGGTGAGTGAACCACGTTTTCCCAATTAAACCAAGTTTTAACCTATAGCAATCAACAGAAGATTAATTCCTAGCTCCACCAAAACAGGTGGATATGTCTGTCAAGCTCAGAGCTAGGAGGTTTATAAACAAACCCTCCAAGCAAACAGCTTTTCCTGTTTGAATGCTGCTGTGGGTACATGCCTGCCACCATAGCCCAGAGCAGCATCACAATCCAAAGCCTGACCCCAGTTTAAAGGCCTCTGGCAGGCACAGCCTGGGAGTCTCCAGTAATGCCTCACCAGCCATCCCAGGCTAGGAGAGACAGAAAATGAAGAATTAACAAATCCATCTCAGCTTCTGTGGCTCCCTCATCAGCTCTCCCTTGCTGAAGATCTCTGCAAGCACTGCTGCTCACCCAAAATGCAGCTCCTTCCCTCCCCCTGCATACAGCTCCTCTGGACCAGGGATCAGAGCGAGGGGAAAAGGAGCAGGAAAGAAAAACGAAATCAGGACGAGACCCAAACCCTGCCAGAATCAATAGGAGCCTCTCTATTAACTTCAGTGGGGTTTTGATCAAACAGACTGAATGGCAAGCAGATCGATCTGTGAGGTGCTCAGACACCACAGTGGATGATGCCTTGGGCAGAGCACTGATCCCTCATTGTGGTTTTCCTATATTATACAGCACACACACATATGCAGATCTCCTAAATAATACTGAAAAGAGAAAACACCAGGATAAAGACATTCTGTATTACTTCATTCAGCATGCCAAAAAATACTCAGGAGAAAATATCACCCTTCATCTCCACTTTTGCCTCTAATATTAGATGTTCCCATTATTTTTTTAAATAGCAATAAGCTGGCAAAAATATAGAACAATTCAGACTTGCATTGAAAACATGCACTAGCAGCATTTACTTTTTCTGAAACTGCAAAATATCGTTAAATTGAGTCTAATTTTGAATGCACACAATGAGAAAAAATGTATGTGACCATTTTTCAATTTCTAATTCACTTATCTCAGCAAGCACATATTCCCATTGAGTATTTAAGAAGATTATTCTTCCAAAGTTAAGGAAAAATGGGACTAAAATGAAAGAATTTCTGCACTAAGTTCTGAAAAGGACATTTTCAAACCTGGCAGGCAATAACAGAAGAAAGAAATAAGCCAGCCATTATAGATCATGGCCAAGAAATACAAGCAGAAGTGTCTGTAGATCATTATTATTGCTAATTGTACTTCATCCTTATGGTGTGTTGTCTTATATGTTGTTATTAATTTCACTAAACTTGTGGTAACTGTGCCCTAAGTTTCTCTTGCTCAGAAAAAGGCAGAAAATAGGAAAGTTCTAGGCTGCCAAACTTTGGCTTCAAGCAGAAGGATTACTCCTGTGCTCAGGACCTCCCCAGCACTGTCTGTGTGCTCTTCAGGACAAGGGTGAAACCCCTTTAGGAACAGCACCCTCGTTCAGGTCACGCTGCCAGCCAGGCCAGGGAATGCAGCACAGCATTTCTGCTTTTTGGGGTCCTCCAGCAGGGCAGGTGGTGCTGGCAGCACTGTGCTGCTCCGGGGCTGATCCTGCCTCTCCCAGCACGAGCACGTCAGCCTGGCCTGGGTGAACTGTCTTACAGAGCCTGCCTCTCACCCACCCCACAGACTGACCCACAAGCCACAGAAATGTGTTTTGTGTCCTTTACAGCTCTGGTTTTGTGCACCATTCCTGCCCCATTCACTGATTTCCTTACAGCACCCCCAGCCCCGGGCAGGGACCCCACTGCACTCCCCACACATGCAGGGACACTGTCCCATGGCAGTCCCTGCCCAGCTGCCCCCCAGCTCTGCTCCACCCTGGGCACGAGCTGTTCTGCTGTCCCCCAGGGGCTCCTTGAGCACTGATCCAGTAAATTAATTAACACATTAATTAACACGGGGGTCTCCTGTTATGCGGGAGCCGTAGCAGCACTGCTGACCCAGGCACAGCCCCTCCATCACACACCCCACGCTGCCTCAGCTGCACTGCTCCCAGCAGCAGATGACACCCCTTGTTTAGCTCATCAGCCATTCTCCTTTTCTTCCCCCTCTCTTCTTTTTCCTTTTTAACTGAAATACTTTGGACACAGGTAGCTCTTCCTGCAGCGGAAATCAATTATGAAATAAATCTAATATTCAGATCAGACTGTTTTAGAAGGGACTACTCATCATATATATGATATTTCCAGATTACATCTTAACATGACTCACTGAGTCATCACTTCACCATTCTCACTAAATCAAAAATTAAACAAAGCGAATCAGTCAATTAACGGGGCTGCTCCTTGCTCTGTGCACAAATAATCCTTTCAAGTCCAACCCTTAACTCAATTTGGAGCAGGGAGTGCTCGGTGTCTGGGAAGGAGCAGTCACTGGGCAGACTGGCTGCTCTGGTACAGCCAGGACAGCCAGCCCAGGGGTTGAGTTTGGGCCACACCAACCCCAGCCTGGCCACAGCCCCAGCCTGAGCCCTGCTCAGAGAACAAAACACCAACAACCAGAGCTCATAACCCCCTCTGCTGCTTCCACACAAAGCCATTTTCTCCCCAAACCTGTGCCAAGCATGGAAGACACACTGGGAATCTGCTCATTTCTTCATCCATCTGACAAGAGAGAGAAGATGCCAAATGCTCTGATCCTCAACAGACACAGTCACCTGCTGATTATACACACAGCACTCTGTTTTCAGCAGCTTATTTAGGTAAACGGAAGGGAAGGATGAGTATAGTGCACAAGAAAATATTTAGCCCTTGAGAAATATTTCCTAGGTCTGAAATATCTGTCTGTAACAGTACAGAGACAGACCAA
Organism: Chloebia gouldiae; assembly: GCA_003676055.1. Classification (NCBI taxonomy): domain Eukaryota; kingdom Metazoa; phylum Chordata; class Aves; order Passeriformes; family Passeridae; genus Chloebia; species Chloebia gouldiae. Next base: position 14,419,270 of record QUSF01000018.1, on the reverse strand, counting down.
ACACCACAAAATGTGATTTATGCCTCTTTCCAGTTACAGGACAGTTAGGTGCTTGTTTTTTAAAGCAAAACAATGGCCTGTATAAACTCCTTTCAGCACGAAAAGCTACAACTCCCAAGTCACATCCATGACCCGTGCCAGTGCTCATAAGAGAGAAGCCCCAGCACAGGTAACAGCTCTCTCCTTCCAAAGTACAGCCACAGTGGGTCAGAACAAAGCTGCACTCAGAGAAACAGCCATATCCAAATCTCCCCTCAGCTGGGGTACAGGCAAAGCAAGTGGATAAATATTCCTGTGCAGTAGCCAGGATGAGATTGCTTCTCCCTCTTACACACATTTGGTGTTTGTGCATTTGCTCTCCAGTTCAAAACACACTCTCCTTTCATTCTCCCATCGCTCCTCACATGCACACAGCTCCAAGAAAAGCAATCCTGAACTAGTGATGAAAAGAGCTCTAGTCTCACTGAAGTCTGCAGAGGAGCTTGACAATGGATTTAGATGGGATTAGAGACTTTATCTAGATTAGCAGTGCTTAATAGCACAGCTAACAAACAAGCTGCTCTGCACAAGGAGAAAGGTGATTGTACTTTTCTTGACTGGTCACTTTTCCCCCCAACATTTCCCCCTTACCTGCAATGCCCATACACGTCCCAGCTTACAGCATTTCCCCACTTCTCCCCAGTTTCTGGCCTGCCTGGCTGGCCATGTGGTTCTGACTCGAGGATGCAACCACATCAGCATCTGACCAGTCCTCTGAACATAAGAGAGAAGGTGTGACCCCCTCTGCCTCACTAGAGGTGCTGGGTTGGGTCCTTCTCCTTTACACAACAGCACTCTCCACAAAATTGCAGAAACTCAAGGTTTCTGAAGTCCCATTGACTTTGCTCAGTTCAAGCTGTACACAGATGAAAATATTTGACAGACCATGTAATCATGCACAGCACTGTCCCTAGGACCAAACTAGGATGTCATATTTTCAGCAAACCTAGGGGTTGAGTATAATTTGTTGTAACTACAAAACTAAAAGCCTAAGGACTTACACTTCACCTTGCATTTGCCAGGACTTGCTGCTATGGTGAATTGGATCAGCAGTGCAAGCTAACAAGGGAGGCAATCTCAGCTGCAAAGGCAGAGGGCTACTCAGATATATTTGCATCATTTCTCTTGTCCTTCATATTGTTTAGATAAATCCAAATAATTTAACTTCCCAGACATTTTTGCACTTTGGAAAATGACCGCAGACATCCATCACCAAGCACAAACTCCTAGGTTTCGGACCAAGGACTGTGAACATGACCTACTGCTCAAGTGCTCCCACTGGGGAACATCTGCCAATAGGTTTGTCCCTGCTTGTTCTTTTATTGTGGCAAACTCCCAGGAAAGAGTTTTTAATGCCAAAATCACCAGCTCCAAACACACCGCCACTGCAAAGTCAGGCGTGCACAGCATCCTGTGCTTTAATGCTTTCCAACAAAGTTCTGACCAGATTGAAAGTGCTTTTTCCTTTCCATGCATGTGTTCCAGCACCTCATCTCAAAGTCCTCCACCTACAGCTTTGTCAGAGCAGCTCCAGAGCTGCCTGCTAAGTACCAGAACCTAAGAACCCATGGGCATATCCCAGAGCCATGTGAATTACAGCCCTTCTCAGGTCTCAGTCAAAGCAGCACTGATGTCTGTGCACAGAACTTGCATCGCTCCCACATAATGCTGTGAGAACAACAACAAGGAGCCATCCCCAAGGCCAGGCCCATCCAAACCTGAGGGGCAGCTCCAGCAAACAGCTGGACTGAGCAGCAGCAGCAGCCAGGAACTCCTGGCACAGCGCTGGCTCTGGGTAAGAGCTTTACAAATCCTCCTGTTTCTACTCAAGTCGGTATTTCACTGTTCTGATATGCATTGTTCTCACTGTGTGCTACTAGCCATGACACTGCCATCCCAGCTGCTTGTCCCTTCTCCCCCTGCTCCATCTCTTTGCAGATCATCTTCTCTCTGGCAAATGTTTCTGGGAGTCTTCACCTGCTTTTGAACAGGAATACATTATCACAATGAATTGATTTTATTATCTTTAGACATCTCCTACCTCTGATTACTTCACACTTAATGCACAAAGAACATTCACATGTAATCTAGACATGCAGGGCATACAGAGTAATAATTATAAAGAGCTCCCATTTAAATATGTGTCATTTACATTTAAAATCCTGTTCATTTTTCTTAACATTCTATATTAAAGCTGATTCAAATTATATACTAATACTGCCTTGTAATTGCAAGAGTAAAATTTAGTATTTATTCCGAAGTTAATGAGTATCTATAACTTACATTAACTGGGAAGCAATAAATTACAGTAAAATATTATTTGCTGCACTAAAACCCAGCAGAAATTCTACTGCAGCATAACAGGTAGTTCCAATTCTAGGATTTACAAGTTAGTGGCACACACAGGGGACAACAGTCAGAAACAGTCAGCTCAGGCCCAGAGATGGCTCCAGCTGATCTTTTAATCCCCCTGATGCCAAGAAGTCCCACCTGAACATCATTTCCACACTGTCTTTGGGATATGCCACATCCATAAGCAGGGCATAAGAAATGCAAGGGGTTTCTTTTTAAAAATCAAGACATGAAATGCAAACCCCACCAAGAAACACACTGCCTTTTCATAGAGGCAGCCACCTCCCACTCTGGGGCAGCTGAGCTCAACCTCGCAGCAGAACGGGGCAGAATGAGGGAAACTGAGGAACAGCCCTGCTCTCCTGAAGGCAGGTGAGCTCCCAGAGCTCCCAGAGCCAGCCAGGATTTCAGCTGGCCTTGCTGCACCGATGCTTTAATGGATCCACCATGAAGGAGGCACCGTGTTAGCACCTCTGCGAAGGAAGAGAACAAGAGCAGGTCCGAGTCCTGCGTTCCTGGTCTTGGACCTGCCTCCAGCCACCCTCCCACCTGTGCCCACCTCACACAGGGCTCAGGTGGCAAACGAGCCTGCTCCAGCAGTGGCAGGAGTGGCACAGACCAGCAGATTTCTCTGCTGCAAGCCCACAGGCAGCGTGGTGCTCCGCAGCACCAGGGACTCGTGGCTGCGTTTGGGAACTGCTGCGAGGAGAAGGAGCCTCCCCAAGGCTCTCAGCTCACACACCTGGCCTGAGAAAGAACTGAGGTTTGTTTATTCGACACAGATGTAATTAACATCCATGGAGTGGATAATACACTTCACATCTGCTTCTGGTTACTAATTTAGCCAGTCTGAAAACCCAGGCATGCCAACTGGAAAGGCAGACTCATTACCTTTACAACAAAGACCACCGGTGGATTCCCACCAGGACCTGGCCTTATTAACCTTAGTTTTAAATTACAAAGTCACAGATGTACTCATCAGTAGCTTGATGAAGATTCATTTGCCAATCTCATCTCACAAAAGGAGTAATTAACGTGAAGACATTACAGGCTGATGATTGGAATTGTTATAATGAGGACTACAGACAAATAGCAAGGCACCTGCATATCTGTAACAACTAAAAACTCTCTCATATGTTCCAATTTACCAGCATAATTGTAAGAAATTAAGCAAAAAGCACTGAATTGCATCACTCCTGGGCCTGTTCTGCACAGTCACACAAATAAATTCATGTCTCTAAGTGTAGCACTGTTATATCTGTGGTGGTTTGAGGACAGAAAGAAAGAACTATGTCATTTATTAGGCCATTTTATTAGGAAAGACTGAACAAGTCTTTGGTGCATAATCCCCTCACCAGGTCTGGCAAAAGCAGAAGCAGAGCCCAGGCGAAATGCAGGTTAGACATTAGCACCTGTGGAGGAAAGAGGGGTGCTGAGGTGAAAGGTTGGCACAGGTATGACACCAGGAAAAGGGCCCACAGCTGAGGAAACACCAGCTCAAAGCAGACAGCAAAGGCTGGGGCGTTTGCAGCACCTGCAGCTCCAGGAGCCAAGCAGCCAAGGCTGTGTGGCTGCAGGGCAAGAGGCTGGGTGTGATCAGCTCGGAGCAGAGCTGCACCCACAGCACAGAGCCAGCTGCCCTCCCTCCCTCGGGGCTGTCTCACCCTCAGCCAGAGCACGGCTCAGCTCGAGCTGCCAGAGCCCAGGCACCGAGGGCAGAGCTGTGTCTGCCTCGCAGACGTGCCAGCCCTGGCATGGATGGAGGCACAAAGGCACGGCAGCCCTGCAGATGCCTCCTCTCCCTTGTCCCTTCAGCATCCCGTGGCCTGGGTAGGTCCTGTACCTTGCAGGCCTTTCCCAGCATGATCCTTCCTCAAAATCCAAATTCGATGGTATAAAGCAACAAAACCCACAGAAGTATTGATTTTGCAGTCAGAACAAAGTTACTTAGGAAAGGAAAGTGAAAGCACTGCACCTACATGGGTGTCCTGTCAAAGATAACAGTTTTTATATCTCCGGATTCCTGGTCTTCAATTCTGTGTCTCACCACTGTCCTTTAAGAACTCACAGGCATTTGCTGAGGATTAGTCCAGCTCCAGACACTCTCCTTCCCCTCTGCTTTGCTTCCACCACCTAACAGTCACAAGGACTAAGGCACACAGGAAACATTCCCCAACCAGGTACACAAACCACAGCCAGGTATTTACAGAGCAGCTCCATCCCCGCTCCACTGAGGACTTGTGGCTCTAGCCCAAGCTTATTTACTGTGAACAGAAAAACAGAAACTTGGACACGTAAAATGCAGTAGATCACAACAGCCTGAGGACAAAACCAGCCCAGAACCATTGTAGAAACTTCAGAGGGAGAATGGCTTCCCAGAAAAGGACACAATGAATGTGTGAGAGTACTGGAAAAGAAAATGAGTGCCCTTGTAAGGTATACTGAACTAATCTCTTCCCTTCAATGAAGAGCACTAAGATGTCATGCTAAGATTCTTCAGCAGCTAAGCTTTTCTAAACATATTCAGGGGCAGAGAGATGCTATTCTGAAAGATGCCTAGAAGGGTTTTCAGGAGACAAAGACAAAAAACGAAGTCAGTGATGAGCAGTAACTGTACAATCCCAAGCCTGTGCTGCCCATCTGAATGTCAGCTCTTTCATGTACAATTCTCCTCTGACATTTTGTTTTCAGGGCTGCCTGCCTGCTCGGTGCTCAAGCCACACATTTTTTAGCTAATCCTGATCTGTGGAAAAGTTTCATCAGTAGCTATTTAACAGCAATAGAGCTACTAAAAACACAACAAGAAATGAACAGCTGGAGTGTTACGTGGATAGAGTCCCTTGCATAAAGGAATTAAGACAATCTGAGGATGCATATGGTCATTGAAAAGTTTCTCCACTGAAATGAGAAGCACCAGGTTGTGCAGACCTTATTATTAATGAGAAGAACTTACTTAGCTAAGCAGCCTGGAAAATCTTGTCTTTTGGGGATCTGTTTTCAGTGTGAAAGCACTGCAGTGGAGCCTGGACACAAGAAGCAAAGAAGAAAACCCTGAACTATTAAGTATTAACTAGATACTATTCAATTAAGGAAAGCTTTCACACAATCCATGATTTACACTGAAAAAGGACTTGACCATTTTGAAGATAACTCTCAGCATGCAGTGGCTCCACAAATACACTCCACCACTTCTGCTCCAAACCAAAACACAGACTATTTGATCATTTCATGTATTACCTAGAGAATACCCTGACCACTGGGCCCCCAGTTAAAAAAAAAAAAAAAAAAAAACCAAAAAAACAAAACCACATATAACAAAACCACAGAAACCTTCAGAAATACAGGCACTACATTTTGGTAGCAATTTAACTTAGGATGCCAGTCAACTACAACACCCAGCTCTCCACCTTCATAAACATCAACAGGTTGAATGATAAATCTGATCCAAATGGTTTTCATTACAACATACCTGTTTTTTCTCAGGCAGAGGACTCAGTGTGCCATAATCTTTTGAGCTTTGGATAAGTATTTTCTAAAATGTCCTTTCTGATAGGTTATACACAGTTTAAAGGGGGGGGGGATGTTTTCTCAGATCAGAGACAACTCCCAACTCATCTCTGCAGCAGCAGTGTGCAGCAGTGCCTGTTCAGCCAGCTGCCCCTGACCCTGGAGTGAGGATGGAGCCTGGAGCAGTGCTGGAGCCCCTGGCCACACACACTGGGCACAGCACCTGGGGCAGAGGAGGGCAGGACCAGCTCCAGCTGGAGCAGGCTGTGGCCACAAGAGCCCTTCACTGGCACCCCCTGTCCTTTTTCTGACAGCTCCCAAACCCCTGGTGATTAGGGTGGTGAGTGAAATTACCCAGCACACACGACACCCACAGAGGAGCCCCAGCGCTGGATCTGGGAAGTGCCCTGAACACCACTTCCATACTCTAATTTTATCCTCACCCCCATCTCCCATAAATACCCAGAACCCTAAAACTGGGTCACTGCTGCCTGGAGGGTGGCAGGGGAAAATTCATAAATATTGATGCAGGAAAAAGAAATTAACTTTTCTTGGAGGAGTGGGTTCTGCCTACCATGCCCTAGGGTCCTCAGCACCATCAGCATTTTGTGGTGCCAAACCATAATTTAAAGGCTGAATTTTATGCCAACTCACCGGCCCTGTCAAGGCTTCCCATTTTCCATTTCAGCCCATTAATATCATGAAAAGACAAGAGCCTTCTTTGGCCTCAGCACCACTTCTGGAAAGGACTTGTACTGCCTCCAAAAGCTGCCTTTTCTGATGAGGCTGGGAGAGAAGATTTCTTCACATGCCAGCTAAGCACAAACTCCTCCACCTCCAACTCCAAAGTGCAGCAGCAGTCAGCAGGATTTGTGTTTCAAAGTCCCATATCTTCCAGAAACATGGTTTTCTTATTCAGAAGAGCCTTCTAATAATGAACTGCATGGCCCATAGCTATTTCAGTTGGGTGGTTTTTAAATAGCACAAAAAATTCATGATAAATTATGTTATTTAAATAACTTAGGGTAGGGAAAAAATAATCACAGCCAATTCATCTATTCACAAGAAAAAGCCTCCCGGTAAACACCTGCATCATAAAGGAGAGAACAGACAGAAAATTTCTCCTCTACCACTCAAATTCAGGTTTTCCAGAGAGGCAAAGAGCAGGCAGCATGAGCTGAGCTCAGTATGTCACTAACTGATTATCTCCTCGAGAGAATAAGGCAGCTTTCATATCAAGAACACACAGTTATAGGTCTCTGCAAGAAATTGCTCAGAAATACAATTAGCAGGTAATGTAATTGAACAAATATGTCTCGTGGAAAGGACATAAACTTCAAATTAACCAGAGCCTGGATTGATTTTGTTGTTGGTCCCATTTCATACAAGCTGAAACCACTGCAGTTCAACAAACCCAGCCTCAAACTGGAGGGACGCTCAAACCATCAGTCATGGTGCCAAAGTTTGCTCTCAGCAGGAGCTGATGAACAGAAAGAAAAAGCTGCGTGCATATTTTTAATTCAACATATTCTATTCAGGATGCCGTTGTTGTTTTGATATTCAGACAATTCTTTCTCACTGGCATTCAAGTTGTCCATAATTTGTTGTATCAGCCCAGCCAGGAGAACTGCAGCTGGGGAGCAGGAGGGGTAAGAGGCTGAAGAAGCTGCATGGACCCTCGGAGGAGGTTGTGTGTCCTTTCAGGGCAGGGATGTGTGGGCAGGGCTGCAGTCTCTTTAACCCTGAAAATGCCTTCAGACACCCATCCTGTCTGCACCAGTGAGTCGTGTCAGCACCTCAGGTGTTTGCCAAGCTCAAAGCATCAGCCATGAGGTGAGCTGGCTGCTCCTGCCCACAGCAGAGCAGCACAAGCCGGTGTCACCGCTCATCTCCGCTCAATTCCTTCCCTTGGCAGGGCCAGCAGTCCAGGGAGAGAAAGAGCACAGCCAGAACAACTGAAACCAAAGGAAACTCCTGGCACTTGAATGCCTCCACTCTGAGGTGGAAGCTCCTTGCAGCCATCAGCAGGTGCCACATCCCCTCAGTGGCAGCTCTCTCCTGTCCACACCAGCCACCAAAACCCAGCCCCGCCGGGCGCCAGCACCGAGGGCAGCTCCTCTCCCCAGCACCCATCTCTCCTCCAAGTCTTTGGGGTTTGCAGAGCACAGACAGATTGATAAAACCGACCAGGGATGAAGGAGGACTAAAATAGCCTGCTTTCTTTCTAAAGCCGCTGGCAAAAATGAAACCAATTAAAATCATGATCCGAGTCAGTTTTAGTCGATTGCTGGCACCTCGGGCAGGGCGCCGCTGGAGCAGAGCTGCTGCTGGTTTCCAACTCAGCTGCCAGTGCAACAAGGGAAGGGGCTCGAGGAGATGAAAGAAGGCATTAATGAGAACAGAGGCAAAGATGAGAGCTTGGTCCACACACCACGGGCGCTGGATTTGTATCAGCTGCCCGCCCCTATCTGACAGCAGGCCTGGCCCAGGGCAAGAATAAAACCAGGAAGCAAAGAGGAAAACTTGACAGGAAGCAAAAAAAAAAAAAACCAAAAATGGTGGACAGACACATACACAATAAATAATATTTTTACAAAACAGCTGAAAAAAATGTTTTCAATGAGCAGGTGACAAAGGCACCTTGCAGACCACTATGGATGTTTCATGGACAGCAAGTCCTGTCACCTGACCAAGCAGAGAGGGAAGGCTGGGGTCAGCAACACCAAACCCAACAGAAATAAGCCACTGGATTGTCACTGGCACAGCAAACCATGGGATGAGGACACCCTGTGTCTCTGTACGCCCTCTGCAGTAGAGAATCACCTCGGCTGTCCATCCAGGACAACAGGGTGTGGTGCCAGCTGCAGTATTGGCAAGAGGCTGCAGGGCACAATGCAACAACCTACAAAACACCTGGTACTGATGGTCACGGGTGCCCAAGCAGCCCCAGCACGCAGTGATGGCGACACCATGAGTTACCAGCCGAGGAGGGAGGCTGGGCTGTGGTTACTGATGGGATCCTGGGACAGGACAGCACGGCTCTGGGAGCTGGGAGCTGCTGTGTGCAGCCCACACTGATGGGTGGGTTCCTGGGACAGGACAGCACGGCTCTGGGAGCTGCTGTGTGCAGCCCACACTGATGGGTGGGCTCCTGGGACAGGACAGCACGGCTCTGGGAGCTGCTGTGTGCAGCCCCACGCGAGCACTGAGGCTGCTGGAGGGGCAGACCACTCAAGCCAGCCTGCAGAGGTGAAGGCATCAACCAGCCCCAGAGAGTGCTGAAGCAGAGTGGTCTCTCCTGTGTGCCTGCAGCAGCTCCTGGATGTGGCCAGTGCCCTGCGGGGTGGCCGCAGCAATTGGCACCGTGGGGTAAGTGCAGGACAGCTGCATGGGAGCAAACAGCTCTCTGAAGGTGTGCCAGCCACCACAGACAGCAACAGCAGGGCATTCACGTGCCCAAGGCAACCTGGTTATGGCAGCAGGGACCTTGTGACGGCAGCACAGTGCCAGTCACACAGCAGCACGTCAGGGAGCATCAGCCACGGGGCACCGGGGCAGGGCTGGGCCACCAGGCAACACCCACAGCATAAACACACACAAAGCTGCTCTGACAGACCCTGACCCCTGACAGAGGCACACCAAATCCAAACAAACCCAAAGGATCAAACAACAACAACAAAAACAGCACCACAGCACAGAAGCTAAAAATAAGATTCAGCCACACTGCTTTTCATCAGGTCTCCTCTGTGCCTGAAAGGGGAGAGCTTGCAGAGAGCAATACCTGCCCTGACTCTGGATTCGGGATCACAGACAGCTCATCAATTCCCAATAGCTCACACGCCTCGAGCCAAGGTATCGTTTTTCTGGGGAGGAAGAACAAGAGGAAGATCATTACAACTCCGAAAGTGCCGTGGAACAGGAGCTGCGGGGCTGGCTCCCGGCAGAGCCGGCTCTCCGGCCACTCCCGCGGCCCTGGCTGGCTCGGGCAGCGCTGCCCACACACCACCGACTGTCCTGCAGGAACGCCTGCCGAGGGCTCACTCCCCGTCAGCTGCACCCTCCTGTGCTTCAGCCTCACCTAAAGCCCGTCCTTGTGCTTCATGAGGCACTTGGAGGAGCACAGGAAGGAGTTACACGTTTGTCATCCCAGCTTGTGGGGACAGCACCCCACAGACGCAGAGGAACTGAAAAGGGACCAGTTTCCAGAGACAGTCAAGGTGCGGGAAATAATTAATTAGTGAATAATTAATTAGTGAACTATATTGGCCTACTGAAAGAGGTGGACAACTGATAGTCTTTGCATTTTGAGATTCCCATCTTTACCTCCTTTCCAGACAAAGTGAAAAGGATGGAGATATGACATGTTTCCAAAAGAACAAGCTGAAAAAGATTAACCTGGATATGTGCAAAGAGGAGTGTTTAACACCACAGCACCCAGAGAAAAGTCTGTTACTACACAAGATGGGAATTTAGCTACCACCACACCACATCAAAAGAAACTTCACCACATTTTGGTCTCCTACTTTAAAATCTGTCCCACGCCTTCCTCATATGTCTGCACGTCCTGACCAATTACCTTACGTCAAAGCCTTGGTCCACACACACACACATTTTAATTGATTTACTCAAGTCAGTGAGCAAGGAATAAATTAAATTCCATCCTGGGAAATAAAGCTGGGCACACTAGGGCAGCCCGCATCACTGCTGTGGGATTTGGGAGCTCAGAAACAAAGGCAGAGCTGGTTTGTGGCCAGTTTGCTCTGAAGCCTCACACTGCCCGGAGCTCTGAGAGCTGTGCTAGCCAGGCTGATCCCCAGCTAGCCCACCGTGGGTTCTATCGGTGCAGCCAGGGCACTGAGCCTGCAGAACAGCCACGGTGCACAGAGAGAACTTGTTCACTGATCACAGCAGCATCAGCTGCAATTTATAAAGCACCAGCAGCTCTCTCCACACAGTAAAACACAGCACACTGCAGCTCTGAATACTGAATACAAGATGCACATAAACTAACATTTCCATGCTTTGTGCTGGTATTTTGGCTGGGTCAAAAATTGATGCCACCACCTTTTAAAGACTCTTCATTCTCACCATATTACACAAGGTGTTAATGATCCTTAAATATCTTTGAGTCAATAATCCTTATGTTTGTGAAAGAGGCGAAACATAAATAAGAAACAGATAAAGATTAAGATCATGCAAGAGACTGAATTATACAGCATCATTCCCAAAGCCAAATTTTGAAGCACAAACAACCAAAATACAGCAGAACTGGAGAGGCAGCAGCTGGCTTCAAGGACATCCAGCACAGGACAGGGTAAAAACTTCAAACCACACTGTTTCAGTTCACAGCATCTCCCAGGCAATCTGTGAGGATGCAAACTAAACACAGGATTCTGCTCCCTTTTCTTCACCAACACGGTTTTCTGCTGCTGCAGGATCAGATTCTAGCAGCCAAATCTGTTTCTCTTACATACTTCAGTAATCTTATACTGCAGAATCAAGCCTCAAAATCGCAGTTCATTCCAGCAATCTTCAGGCTTATCTTACAACATTGATTCAACACAACCCCCACACTTTTTATAAAGAAAAAAATGAGAAAAAAAGAGAGTTTGAAATATTCATCACAACAGCAGTCAGCACTATGAAGTGGAAGCGTATCACACTTCCAGTGAGGATTTGATTCAGCAAGGCTGATACTGAGCAGCAGAAATGGTGTTTCAGTCTAACCTGACAGGACAGGACTGGCTCAGGGTCTGTTCTTGACAAGTGCCACCCAAATAAACACCTATGAGCTACCAAAGTCTCCTACCAGCAGTTATTCAAACAGGCACAGGGACAGTCTGAAATGCTTAAGGCAGCAATAAGAGCAGTAATTAGAGGAGGCAAAAGCACTTCAGGAAAAGCCATCTGAAGACCAGGGTTTCAGAGTGAGTGCAAGCATTGTGGGTGAATTAACAGCAAGGCTCTCCCCAGCCTTAGGAAGGAAGAGCAATGTGTTGTCTCCTCGCAGTGGCAGAGGCACTCTGCTCACTCACACCCTGAACCTCGGCACCAAAGTCTGCTAGGTTTTCCTCATTTCCTTCATTTCCCTTTTGTCACTCACTCAGACCTCCTCGTGCACACTCAGTGGCTCCTGAAATGAATTTAATGTAAGAATTTGTGATGGTGGGAACATGGCATGACAAGAATATCCAGCATTCACTGACAGGGGCCCAAAGCAGAGCTAACAGGTTTTGGGTAAATGGAAAGTAGAGATGTTTGGCTCCTTGCAGGACAGATTGTCAAGTCTTTACTGCACCATTTAGGGCTGTCAAACCTGTGTGCTTTCACTACAGTCTGATATTACTACGAGTCACCCATACTATCTCCTGTTCCATTACATTCCTCAGCCTCCTTGTGCTCTCCAGAGACTTTTCAAAGCTCATTTTCCATCCTTCAAAGTCTCAGAGAATTTGCTTTCTCCGGCCACTGCACCACAGTTTCTCCCCCTTCCATTCTCAGCCTGGTACCTCGTATTCATTCCACAAGGCAATTTAAAGTTCATCCCTCATGATCAAATGTGGAGTGAAATAAAAACACTTTCAGACCAAAAGACACAGCCCTGCCACCCCACTACTGAGCTTCCAGCCATCCTCCACACCACTGACTCCAAACCCTGCTTTTTTTCAGCTGTTACGTATTTCAAAATCTCTTCCTAACATTGTTCAAAAGGGCCTAACTAATTTTTCTGATCATACTCAAAAGTCTGGCTAACACATCTCAGTTTTGACAGGAGGCCTTTTCAGACCAAGGGTGGAACAAGGACAGGGATGGAAAACCTGACAGGTTTTTTTTCCTTAAAATTGCTCCAGTGTGACTATTTTTCCTGAGAAACCTCAAAGAAGTTTGCTTATTTGTCCCAGTGAGGGAACAAACTCAAAATTTTAAACCCTCAAAGTTGAAAAGAACTAACAACTTTCACAACTCTGCATAATCCTTTTCTCCTCTACAGTCATTAATTGCTGCCACTTAAATTAAGCATCCCTAAACAAGAGCATCTACTCTTCTTAAATGAACTACTAGGAAAAAGTACAAGCGACTCTTTCTCCTGTGCTCACGCTGCTCTCTCCTTGTACAGGAGTTGCTGGATCACTGCCTATAAAGCTTTCACTCGTCTCCATCACCTGCTAACAGGATACTCCTCATGAAGAAACTATTATTTACACTAACCACCAACATCCCAGAAATCATGTGATAGAAATTCCTCCCGAAGACACAATTATACAAACAGAACTTGAAAACTGGGGTTTGCACTGATAATCTGAAAAGAAAAAAAAAAATAAAAACAAACCAACAAAACAAGCAAGCAACATGAAACCCAACCCCAAAACAAACAGCCCAAGCCCTCCTCCAGCCAAGGAAATAATTTCTGCTGCTCTCCAGTGGCCAAGTAACAGCTCTGTATGGCCAGGAGCCAGGTACCAACCAAGCTCCACACCAAAGCAGGCACTCCTTGTCCAGCCTCCCTGACCTTGGAGTGGCTCTGAAACAGGTCACACTTCACCCCAAAAATCTCTTTTCAGCTGGAGTCAGACTTCTGACTTGCTGCTGCCGTAGCCTCCCCAGTAGGTGATGAAGAAGAGCCTTGCCCTTTGATCCCTCTTGACTTACTGCACTGCTAGCACTGAGTCCCGCCACAGCAAAGGGAACCCCAAATCCTTTGCTCAGAAAGCGAACACGGGAGGAGGAGCGGAGCAGCAGATGAAGCCACTCCGGCTCTCCCTGCCCAGTCCCTTGAAGGCAGGCAGCTATTTTTGGCAGTCTCTGGACGTTCAGTCACTGCTGTGCAAGAGGAGAAGCCGGCGTGAGGCAGGGCACATGATGGAGCTGCTCTGCTGCTCACCAGAGCCTGCAGGGACCTCTCCTCCTCCTCCTCCTCCAGCAGCTGGAGCAGCGAGGGCTGGAGGAGCCCTCCTGCCTGATGGCCCCTCACAGCACCATCATCTCCCTTAGGAAATGCACACCCCGTGAGTCCCACCGCTACTGCCACTCCTAAAACGCCTCCACATCTTTACTGTACCAGGGAGCACTTTCGTGGATCAGGAACTCCAGCTCTGCACCCCACACCAAGTGACAATGGACAGCTGGGTCCATCCTGGTTTCTTATTCTCCTGCAGCACTGGGAGGAACAAGGTGTAAGTGATCTCAGCTGCAAGCACAACCAGTGTCACAGGTAATAAACCACCACAAACCACCACCAGCTCAGATTTAGTCAATCTTGAACTGTGTACATGTAATGCAGCCCAGATCAATGGCAATTGGATTGCTATTTCAGGAATATCTCTTCTTCCCACTTCATTTCTGTCCTCTGCTCCCTCCCACCTCACAGTGATGCTCTAATTATTCAAACAACGCAAGCAGCGTTCAATCCATGCCAGCCCTTTCCTCCTTTAGCACTGACCTTGCCTTATACATCACTCTCACAAAACTAATTAAGTGGAGAACAGTCTCACTTTACACTCTCTTCATGAAAAGAACTGAATTGTTACCTGCCTGAGGGTGCAATTCAAATTATTTTTGCCTTCATTTCACTCAGCAACACAATACAAATATTGAGCATGAAACCAGACCAGGCAATTCACAGAAACCCTTTACTCAAGATACCATAACAAAAATGAAAGGGTTATTGTAAATAACATAAATAACACAGTTGTCTGCTTTTGGTTTTTAACATGCATTTTCATGTAAGTTTGACCAAGACATGTTTTGGGGAATGGCGGAGGTTTGTTAGGTCAAATGATGTAGCTGAGGAAGGAAAAACAGTTTGGGCTGCACAAGGCTTAGAGCCAGGCTCAGCTGAGAGGGACAGCAGTGGTTAAGAAACCTTCAGTCCCTCAGAGGAGATCTGAAACACGGAATCTGTGAGGGCACCCAGCCACCAACAGGGCAGGGCCTCTGCAAGATACATAAACACAAAAACTCTGGTCTGAAAATGCTCAGCTAGAGGTTGTCCAGGATGGGAAGCCTGTCCTCTCTGAGTTACAAACGTTTCGTTTGTACACAGGACACCTCCAGATTTTCAGAGGATTTTATGCAAGCATGGATTCAGTGCTTGCAGGAGACTGAGGAACAGGACTTGTCCTCCCTCTCTCCTGAGGAGGTTTTTCACACAACTCTGGAGCTGTGTCTTCTTCAAGACACTTCAGGACTAACACACAGTGAGGAGCAGAAGCAGAAAATGAACGTTCATTGACCAAGGCTACCCTGCAGCACTCAATTCCCAAAGCACAGGGGTAAGAGCGGTGCCCTGCAGGAAATCCCAGTAAATGGCACAAACACAGCTAATGACAAGTCTCCAGTGTGCCGTGGGTGGCCACAGACCAGAGATGCCAGAAGCCCAAGCCATGCAAATCCTTATGCATCGTCTGTGGCTGCTGGTGCTCCTCCCTTCGCAGCGCCCTGCAGTGCTCTGTGGGGCTTCTCATCCTCCAGGCTTCATCTGCCCCGGAGTTCTTCCTTTGAAGATGAGATTTGGCATCTGCCAAGAAGCAACTATTGCTAAGTTTTCCTCTAGAAGCAAAAAAAGGATGACGTTTACTACCTTCTGTACAACGGGAGTTCTTGGCATGGACAGCAGCCACACAAGAACCAGCACTAACAAACCCCAGAGTGTGGAGCTTGTCCCTGGAAATCCTGCCTTGCTGTGCATTTCCTCAACACTGAAAACCATTCGAGAGCATCAGCACAAATGTGCTGGCATTTTCATCTTAAGGCTGCTTCCACTTTTTAGCTGCTGACGTTTTATCAACATATGTGAGGGGCCAGTGTCTTGGGATTGGGAGGGAAGGATGTTTCTTTTATAAAGAGTTACTGTGGTTTGTGGTGCCAACGCCAGCCCCAGATAATGAGTCATAGCAGGAGGCAGTTACTGTAAATATTCCAAGCATGGGCACATTAACAACCACCCACTAATCAGAGGCAATGCCACGGGCAGGCACAGAGAACTCCCACTGGTGTCAATGGGAGTTCTGAATGGATCAGGATCTCAGCCAAGTGCTGAGCATCCACTGTCCCCTGCAGCATTAATACCCAGGATGGGCTGGGGCACGGCCCAGATTTTGGCTGTCACTTTCCAGTGGGCGATGCAGGCAGCTATTCAAGTGAAATCTGGAATCCCAGACAGGAGGCTCAGAGGTTTCCAGTGTGAAGTGAACAAAACAAAAGCACCACTCCTTGGTGCCGTTCGGGTTTATAGCACAAACAAGTTCTGATCTGTAAGTCAGTAGCACCAACTGACCACAAGAAGACCCAGTCTGCTGGTGGCAAGCACCTGAACACATCCTCAAGTTCATGTTCTAAACTGCAGCTGCTGCTCAACTTTGGTAGGCTTTTGCCTGAAATGTGAAAGAACTGGCACCCAAATTTCTGACAAAGAGACAGAGAAATGCCCTGCCTGTGACCCGAGCTGCCCAAGCAGCTCTGGAGGCAGTTGGCACTGCGTTCCCTTCCCCCTTCTCACCAGGGCTGCACTTGCTGCTAATTTTGATTCCGTGGACTCAGACCAAGACGTGGTCAGCTTACATGCTGCTCCTCTCCAGTCCCTGAAGTAAGTTACTTTCTCATGAATCAGTACTATAGAAATATAACTGTTGAGATCAGCTGCTTTATTTTTGTCAGTTTTTCTCCAGACCTTTCAATCATCAGCTGCATTATCCAATACTCCCATAAAGCCAGGAAAAGCAGTAATAGATATCTCAAAATTCTGACTTCTCTTTTTCCTGCCAAGTGATTTCTCTAAGTGCTTTGTTTTCTGCTGTCACTGAATTAGAATAGTACCTGTACTTCCAAAGTCTTCACTGTTACTGTCACTATTTCAATACACTCTTCTCAGATTAAAAGCTTTCAGTTTTACCAATGCATCTATTTTGCTTTCTGTGGAAGAAAATACACTCTGCATTTTCTCACTGCTTATGGCTGAGGTTATCAGACTTTTGGACAAAGCCATCCCAGTTCCTTGCAGTGACAGCAGGGTGACAGGAGAAGATCCCCCTGCATCTGCTTTGATGAGGGTGCCAGTAGTACATAATCCCCTTAGTAAAAAGGAAAACAAACGCAGATTAATCCATTCCTCAGATTCACTTTGAGACTCTCTGCTCCAGCTCTTGACTTTGCTCAGAGGAGGCACACAAATTGCACAGCAGCCTGTGGAAAGAGCCTGGCTGGAATACCAGACAGCACGAGCCCTCTGAGGCCCAGGTCCAAAGCACAGGGCTCTCAGCACGTCTCAGCTCCCTCTCCAATGCCCAGTGCTCTCCTCCTGCCCAAAACCTTCCCCCAAAGAGAAGATAAAAAGCATTTAATTCAAATCAGGTTCTGTTGATGCAGCCCTGAGGGCCGATGGGGACGCTCGAAGCACCGTGCCCAAAGTGCAAGGCAAGAATTTCTGGGGAAAGCGTCCTGCCCTGGCACAGCCAGGCTCTGGACACAGCAGCTCCATGGCAGGACAAGGACCTGCTGGTGGGAACTGCCCTGCTATGCTGGGAGTGCAGGAGAGCAGCTCCCAAAATCAGTGAGTGAGCACCGCTGTGCTGGGAGTG
>QUSF01000018.1:14365920-14385360 GCA_003676055.1 Chloebia gouldiae | reverse complement strand
GAGCCCACCAGGCTCCACCTGGCTCCACCTTGCAGCACCACCACCAATATCGAGCACATTATCAGCTGCAGGGGCTCTCCAGGGCCTCCCTAATGCCTGGCAGGGACTGGGAGAAAAGCCTTGGTCAGCTGGAATGCTGTCCAGCAGAACAGGGGGATTTTGGGGTCTGGCTACACATCACAAGGCAGGAAACACTCCCAGTGTGAGCATCTCTGAGCAGCCCTGGGCTGTGCCCTTTCAGGCTTGAGGAAAGCTGGGCCACGCTGGCTACAGCCATGGACACGAGCCAGGGTGGAAGAGCCCCACGTGTCCCTTCCTTCAGCACTACAGGCAGCAGGGTATAAAAACAGCCTCGGCTGTGGCTGCAGGAAAACAGCCAGAGGAGCAGTGCCATGCTCAGACAATGCATTCAATACAATCCACGCTCCTCAGAAGAGGCCAAACAATCTGAATATTCCATGGCAACTAAAGCTGGGTCTTTGCAGACCCTGGAGCATCAGCTGGGCTCCTCCAGTGCCCCAGGCACACACAGCTCTGACTCAGCTGACCCCTCAGTAATGGACACGGAGCTCCTGAGCTGGGGACAGGTGTGCCACCATGCCTGGGCGGGCACAGCTGGGCAGCAGGCACAGCTGGGCAGCAGGCACAGCTGGGCAGCAGGCACAGGGAGGCCGATGTGCCTGGGACCAGCCCAGGTGAGTGTGGCAAGAGCCCAGCAGCCCCAGCTCACCAAAGCCCACAGGTCCTTCCATGCAGCTGTTCACCAGCCCAGAGCTCCTGGGCTGGGAAGGCATCAGCAGCTCCCTAAAGAAGCAGTAGGAGCCAGTGTGACACGAGGCACTTCTGGAAGAGCCAGCTCCTTTCCATTTGCAGTGTGGGGCTCGTCAGCATTTCCATCCCCCTGCCCCTGGCAGAGCACGCACACAAGCGCCGTGTCATGTCCACAAAATGCTCAGCTGCAATTTATGTCCCCACACCTTTTCCTGTATGCAGAGCATCCCATCCACTCAGGAGAGGATTATAGGAGTAGGAGGAAGCTTAGCACAAACAATAGCTGTGATCAAGCCCTGCGTGCACGGGTGATTTGTGGGAAGCGCGAGACATCAGAGATGGCAGGTGCTGCTGAGAGCTATTTATACTCCTGGAGTCACTCCACAAACGCTTCCTGCTTTAGAGTGCTTGTAGGATTCTGTTCAAAGGGAGAGCAGAGGTGTGCAGAATGAAAGCATGGGCCAAGTCTGTAATTTTAAAGATAACAGAGTTGAGTATTGCATAAAAATCCCACTATAATATACAAAGAGGAGTAGCCTGACATGACGGAATCACAACAAACAAGGAAATATATAACGGGGGGGAAGACACAAAAGAAGTGGAGGGCAACAAATAAAACATTTTTATATTGGAAAATACAAACCTTAGAGATCCAGGCTCAGACAGTGTTTTGTCTTACATTTTTAACAAAGGACTCCCTGCCTCCTACAAGAAACAAATAGATTTGGTAAATGAGGCTTGGCTGCTCTATTTGAGGGCTGAGTGATGAACACACCCAGCAGATGCAGTTGGGGTTTTGGCCCAAGGTGAGACCCCGGAGCTCCAGCAGGCTCAGGGCTCCCCTTGGGCAGCAGGGCAGCCGTGGGGCATGGCCAGGCTGGGCCACGGCCACCCTGCCCAGGAAACTGCTGCCACGCTGCCCCGGAGCACCACAGCACCCTGGCACGGCAGGCAGGCCTTGAATTCAGCTGGAAATAAAAGCTGAAAGCCACAGAGCACAGCCCATTGTCAGAATCAGTGCCAGCACTGGCACTGATGTGAGACCTTGCAAAGCCCAGGACTGATCCCTTCCACACTCTCCTGGGAGTGGGGAGGGGCAGAGATGGCACCACAACCTGAGCCCTGCATGCACGCTGCAGCACCCAGCCTGGAGCACCCAGGGAGCTGCAGCAGGGTCCTTCCAGGGTGCCCTTCAGTGGGGCCATTCCAGGGTTTCCTTCCAGGGTGCCCTTCAAGTACTGCCATCCTCCCTGTGTGCCCATCCAGCACTGACACCCTGCTTGTGTGCCCCAGCTGTGCAGGTTCCAGCCCTGCTGTGGTGTTCCAGCCCTGCTGTGCTGGTTCCAGCCCTGCCATGGTGGCTCCAGCCCTGCTGTGCTGGTTCCAGCCCTGCTGTGCTGGTTCCAGCCCTGCTGTGGTGTTTCAGCCCTGCTGTGCTGGTTCCAGCCCTGCCATGGTGGTTCCAGCCCTGCTGTGCTGGTTCCAGCCCTGCTGTGCTGGTTCCAGCCCTGCCATGGTGGCTCCAGCCCCGCTGTTTGTGACTCAGAGCGTGCTGGGAGCCTGTGTGTGACACCAAGGTCTGCACCCACGTTATTTACGTCTCAGCTCAAGGCACTCCCAAAGGGAAAGGAAAGCAAGTCAAGCTGAACGTCAGCCACTCTTTGGAGTCTTCCTCCGAAGCCCTGGAGCCTGGCACACCCCCGCTAAAATGAATGAGAGCTTGTGTGCTAAAGCTGGCAAACTCACCAAACCCCATCCTCCTCGTGTTTTGTTATTACAGCCATGTAGCTTTCAATTGCTCCTCAGACACAGTTCTTGTAGGCACAAATTGCATCACTACCAATTATTTTTCCTGAAGTAGCAAGCATCACTGTCACTGTGTCATAACTAAGGCAGCAATACAACTCTCAGAAGTGATTTAGGGAAATAAAGCAGGTCTGATTAGCAAGCCTCTTCTTTAAAGCAAACTACCGTAAGGCATTAATCATAAAAGTTTCTAATTTCAGAAATGAGTTAACGGAACTTTAATGAGACAAACAGCTTTTAAAAGCTGCCACCACGAGACTGTCTGCACTAAACTGGGAGAGTGCTGTAAAATGACTGACTTCATCACCAGTCCCAGGAAGCGCACTGCCAGCAGCAGCTTCAGGAGTCCCAAAAATCTCCACATTCCTTTCAAAAGTTCCACTTATTTATGGTCTCTTCCAGCCCAGTATTTCTGTGGTTATTGACCTCAGGACACCAGCGGGGTCAGTGCACCCGTTCCCAAGCACAGCAGTCCCAGGAAGCCCAGACCACCAGAGGTGTGCAGGGACAGCTGCTCTGAAGGGAGCAGCCCAGCCTTGCCAAGTGCCAGACCTGCTTGGCATCAGCAGCCCAAGGGACTCCATCCCTCTGGATTTAAATGAATTGGACAATAAGCTGTTTAAGAAGCTTTTTACTGTGTTAATCCTTACAAGATAATTAAGGGAAACAGCAGCAGCCAATAACTTGAAAAAAAAGGGAATTGAGTCAACTAAAAACTCCCCACCTTGAGCAAAAAGTTACATGCACCTGTATTTACTGACGTCTAGCGTGGCAAGATAATGCTTCCCAAGAAACAACTCAACTGCTGCTCCTGACAGCGAAGCACTAAGAGCAATTTCCATTAAGAATACCTGGAAGAGCTACTTCTTCCTGAAGGAGGGATGAGGAGAGCTCTTCACTAATGCCTCGTGATTCATTTCCCCAGCACCTCTGCTAATGAAGTGCTGTTGTGCTCTCCTCCACGAGTGAAGCACCTACGCCCTCATCTCCAGGGCTCTGCCCAGCACACAGTCTCACATTTTCCCTCTCCTTACTTAGTCAGAGCTTAAAAATGCCATCACACCATCTGGGTAGCTTTGACCCCCACGAAAAACAGGTTATTTCTAGAAGAAATATTTGCCCTCCAGACTCCCTGTTTCAACTGTACTGGGAATTCAGGATGATCATCAAGGACATTGGACCAGCACCCACCAGCAAGAAATCCTCCGAATTTAACACAGAGGCACGTGAGAAAGTGACTAAAGGTACTTTGTGAGAGGAATTGTTTTGTCTGAACAAAATGGGAAGACAGTAACTAACAGGCTGTGGAGCTTTAGAGTCACACACTAAAGAAGTGTAGGATCTGGAAAATATAAAAGCTAAAATCCCAAGGCATTGCTAAAATAAGCAGGGTTGCACCCGTGCTGGGGCCAAACCATATAAGGCTTTCAGTTTAAACAAAATACCATGTCCAGAGCAAGAAGATGCTCTAGAAGGGCCATGCAGGTGCTCAGGAGATGCTGAACAGGTCAGAAGAGCATGGTCTGTGTTCCCAGATATCAGAAGCACTCCGGGCCGAGGTGTGGCTCATCTCAGCATCCTCCCGTGCCCTGTTAGCAGTGCCTCAGTCACTGCAGGGTGGGAGCAGTGCATCAGCTCTCACAGAGCCTCCTGCTCTGTCCTTCAGCCCTTCCCTTTCCAGCAGCACGTTAGGCAGCTGCAGACACGGCCTGCTGCCCGCTCGGGTGCTGTGGGAGCCGGGCAGAGCCCCTTGCCCAGAGGCACAAAGAGTTTGGCACAGCCCCGAGCGCTCTGTGCCAGCTGCTCTCTGAGGGCTGGGCTCTATCAAATGTTAATTACGACACTGCAAGTTCCCAAACGTCCTTTCTACCACAAATGAAGCCGAAGAGATGAGATTTGTTGCAGAATGATGCCGCAAACAGAAAAGGGAGTACTGGAGTTCCTGTGTCCCGTGCAGGGCTGTGTTTGCTGTGATCAGCCCCCATTGCTGGGCTGCAGAGACAAAGCCACCTTCTAAGGGGCTTGTGGCAGGCACCACGCTCCCCCCTCGGCACAGGACACCTGGCTGTGCTCAGCTCCGAGGTGTGAAGTCTCTGGTTTGGGATGTTCACAGCCCCAGCCCACCGACTGCTGCTGCCAGAGGAACGCCCCAGTCACACCCCGAGAGGGGCGCAGGTGATGGGGTGGGCGCTCCTGTGCTGGCTGGGGGAGGAGGGAGCTGCTGTTCTCTCTCCTCCAGATGATCTGCTGGAGCTCAGCAGCACAATTAGACTGGATTAGGGTTTTTAATGGGCTAACTGCCTGCCATGTAGGCTGGACTCGACTTTCAGGTACCCTAATCACGGAGATGAAAGGGGTTTTTTTGTCCATCTGTGTCTAAGGGAGTTTTGGATCCATTAGCAATTATGATAATGGATCTCTTTCCAGAGAATTAATTTCTCCTTTGCCCAAATCATAGACAAGTTTGCTGTAAAAATTAATTACTTGTTATATACAATACACTTAACAGTTGAGTAATAAGCTAATTTTAGAGACTTCACAGAGGGGCCCCCCCCAGTCTTCCAACTTCCCCGAGTAGTTTCTGACTATTCAGTGAAAAGACAGATAGCTGTTTTTGTCCTGCAATTCCTTTCCCATGATATTCGACAGCCCCAAAACACCTGACCCGGCACTTGGCAGCTCAAGTCCCGAGACAGCCCAGGAAAGTACAGGGGAGTTAAAATAAACCCCATCTGCCAAAAGCCACCCCAGTCAAACGATTCCCTCCTCCCAAAGGCACCGATGCTTTCCCAGGGGCAGCACGCTCTGCGTGTGAAAATGGATGGGGATGCTGCCAGCAGGCAGGGGAGGAGCAGGACGGGCAGAGCTCGCCGCTCTCCTCTCCCCGTTCCCGTCCTGCTCCCGGGAGGATTTGCTGTCGCCGGGGGAGGAGAGGACAGCCGTGCTGCCCGGGGGTCCCCCAGCTCCGAAGGCCCTGAGCTCCACGCCCCCATCCCGGGGTGTCTGTGGCAGGTGCCCCCCGCACCCCTCCGCTCCCCGCCCCATTGCGGGGCTCGCTGGAGGCGCCCGGGGCAGCCGAGGCTTCGCACCCTCGGCTGTTCTCACCCGACCGCTCAACAGCAGAGGACAGCGGGTTCACAGCGCCACGTTTCTCCCCAGGAAAGCAGACTGGAAATTTGCATCGAATGTTTGCAAGCCACCTAATTAGCTCTCCTGAGCAACCTCCCACCCTCAGGCAGCCCACGGCGACTGATGCTGTGTGCTTCTCCTGCCTGCCCCAAAAGCAGAGTGAAACACTTCCACCGACATTAGCACGGCGAGGCTGGTTTTGCCCAAGACCCCAATCCTTTTGCCAAATGCCCAGGAGAAGCTAAATGCTTTCTGCGCACGGGCGATCACAGGAAGTTAATCTTCTCAGCTTTGTAAGATGATCACTCGAAGAAGGGGGACGCTTGGCTGCTTTCAGTAGTGTTTAGTGCAGCTAGCTGCAGCCCCTGCAAATTTCTTGCAGTAGCTTAAATATTAAAGGTTTTTTTAGAGCCCTCACCAACATGTGTGGCACTTTGCACGAACCCCATGGAGACAGATGCAAAGGGATTGTACTTCAGAAAGAGTGGATGGGAATGAGGGGAGACAGGGTGGCAGGGCCAGGGCTGGCAGGACTGAGGCTGCCGCAGTGCAGCCCCAAGGGTGGAAGTTTTGCACAGGGGCGTCAGTGCTCAGCTTCCACGGCTGTCAGTGGGAACGGCCATGAACTAATGCTAGGCATATTTGGAGGGAAAAAAAATGAAGCCAACAAACCCCCCCCCCCCAAAACAGAAAAACAGCACCTTCCTAATAGTAAAACTTACAGTTTTTAACATAAAACTTCTCTTTGCTGATGGGTTTCATGACTACTTTGCCAGATGCAGGTGTTTTTAGCAGTAAGACAACCCACAACAAATCAACAACCAATCTAAATGTTAATCTAACCTCCCTTGAGGAAATTAATCTGGTTTAAAGGTACAGAACAGTCCTGGCTCAGTTATTTTTTTAACCTTCTCAGTGCCCTTGAGTGTGCACAATTCATACAAGGGAACAGCATTTTCAATTTCTTGTGGACATATGTTATACAACCTCAGAGAAGAGTGCTGGAAATGATCAGCTATGAAGAGCATGGGGCTTCCATCTGGCACCGGTTTGATTTGAGACTGACAAAAATATCTAGCAGAACTGCACAGAAAACAGAGATTGCTAATGGCCCAAATGGTGTCTTCTGGGGAGGAATGGGGGAACCAAAAGAATAAAGATAATGAAAATCAGACAATCTGCCAAGAGATGTTTCAAATAGAAAAAGGGAGATTTGTGGTTTGGGTTGTGTCTCTTTTCCCCTGTAGGGCTGTGAGTGCACTGGCTCCTGCTGCAGGGAGCCACACAAATCTTTTCCTCAAGTTCTATTCACAGGAGGTGAGGAAATCACAATTGCCAAAGGAAGACAGGTCAGGATTAAAAGCAAGAAATATGCTGGTTTGGTCCCAGAAAATTCAGTAGCAAAGAACTCCTTCAGAGACATTCAGTTCTGCTTTGGCTCATATCAAATGCAATTGAAATTTTCATCCATTTGAAACAAAACCATAACCAGTATGAGTTTAATAGAGAATTAAAAAATTAATAATAATAATAATAAAAAGGTAGTGAAAGAGAGATCACATGGGAAATCACCACAGGGTGCTACTACCCTGAGATAACTGCGGGAAGTGAATCCTGAGTCCAGAACAATTGAAAACAAACAAATATGGCCACATAACTCTAAACCCTCACAGGAGAAGGTTTTACCTTCTGTGGTTCAAGACAGAGAAGGATTTTGGAGAAGTTTTCACAGCACTCTGCCTCTTGCTGCTGTCCAGCCAACTGCAGTTTTATGTGCCAGGAAGTTGATGAATGGGCTAAATATCTCACAATACAGAGAAAAAGATTCTGCAAAAAATAACTTCTTGCAGTGAAAGCCTGAGTGTGGGCTGCACCATCAAACTTTTACAGATTTGCAAATGTCAGCCAGACTGGCAAGACCTTTTACTGCAACCCAGGATATTTATCTCTGAGGAAACTCAGATTTATTTCATTTATTTAAAAGGAAGAATGACCTGCATTCCTGGGACTCCAGATAGCCTGCTATGGCCTCTAACTTCCACTCTGCATCTGGCTGGAGTGATGAGAATTTTTTGTATCTTTTGAGTGATTTTGTTAAGCTCAGACTCCACTCTCCAGACAGAAGACACCTGAGAAAGCGAGCCTGTGCCATGAGCTGTTGGTGGGAAGGAAGGGAGCTCTCACCTGGTGCTCCGGGGGTGGCAGGATGAGGAGGGTGCTGTCCTTCATCCCCTCGCTGTGCCTGGCAGCCTCCACCACACAGGAGGGACCCTCCCCTGCTGCTGCTCCTTGCTCTGAAACGCTGCCAGCCCCCAGCCCCAGGAATCTCCAGTCCTGCACTCCTCCTCACAGGCAGGAGCTGAAGCAGGCACTTTAACCTCTCCAGTTGCTCCTGGAGAGCAGCACCCTGCCCTGGCCTGAGCTGTTTGCCCTGCAGCATCTCCCTGTCCCTTCACGCACCACCCGTGCCTCGTCCTGCTCAGGGGCTCAGCACAGGGCACTCAGTGTCCCCCAGCAGCTGCAAACGAGGCAAGCCCTCATTCAGCTGGGAGGTGCTGCCTGGGCTGCCCTCCCTGCTGTGGGATCCAGCTGTGCTTCCCTGCCAGGGCTGCCCATCTCCATCTCCATCACCATCTCCATCTCCATCTCCATCTCCATCTCCATCTCCATCTCCATCTCCATCACCATCTCCATCTCCATCTCCATCTCCATCATCCTCCTCCCCTGTCCCCAGACACACCTGCCTGCCCTCTGACCATGCACATTTTCTGTGTTTGGGGAGCACAAAACCCTCTCTGCAAGCCAGAGCAAGTGCCTTTAGCTGCCCTTCCTTCGGCAGCGTTTCCAGAGATGTGTTTGATGTTTGAGGGCTTTTCCCTGCTGCTGCTTCCATCCCCAACCCGCCCAGGGCCTTTGGCTGTGCCGCTGCCCCATCACAGCTGGGCAGTGGGTCAGCATCTCAGCAGCCAGGGTGAAACACAGAGAGAGCTGGGCTGGGAGCAGCTTTGGAACCTCCCAGCCTCGGAGAAGTTATCTCCCAGACTGCAGGTGCTGCTCCACAACAGCCACGGAAATGTAGACAAGCTTTAAGCATTATGTTTAAAGGAAATATTCAGCTGTTAAATGCCTCAGCTGTCTACCTCTCTGCAGAGAAGGATGCAAATTTCTGAGTCTAGGCAGTTTCCAAAAAAAGGCAAATTTCTGTCTGGCACTGTTACTGTAGGGTTCTAAGAAATATTTCTCTTTCTCTGAGACCTGGTAAACTCAGTCCAGGAGAGAATTTAATCTTACATTGATTTTTTATTTGGCTCAGCTTGACAGACCCTGCAGCTCTACCCTTCAGCCACCTAGAAGCTCTTGCTTGTAGACATACCCCTGTCATAGAAATGTGGGGAAAAGCTGTACAGCAGGCATGGCACTGAGGGGATGGGGCCTTGCTTTCCATACCACTGGGGAAAAAACTCCAGCCAGGCAGAGCAGCCGGGCAGGTGTGTTGGTGTGACTGCCACACAGGGCTGTGGAAGGGGGAGCCAGAAAGGCAGGACCCAGAGCACCCCAAAGGCAGCACCAGAGCTCCAAGGCAGCACCCAGAGCTCCCCAAAGGCAGGACCCAGAACACCCCAAAGACAGGACCCAGAACACCCCAAAGGCAGGACTGAGAGCACCCCAAAGTCAGGATCCAGAGCACCCCAGCTCGGCTGCCCAGCACATCCTCTGCCAGTCTGTGCCACCTCCTTCTGCTGCAGAGCTGTGGCAATAAAAACAAGCAGTTCTTACCTCATGGTGTGCAGTGCCTGACTCCCTAGAGCTAGAGGTTAGATTTATATAGACTAAATGTTGGTAGAGCCTGTGCATCCCCCAATGGCTCCCCAAGGACAACAACTGCCTTTGAGATCTCTGGATGAACACGATGTGGGACCAAAGTCATGAGGCTGCAAAGATCACCAAGGAGACATCTTAGAGGAAAATATCCTCCAAACTGTGTGAAAACAAACTTCTTGGTTGGTGAAAACCACAGGCAGCTGTTCTTCAGCTCTCTGGAGCCCTGCCAAGTCCTATGTCTGTGTCAGCTTTTGAGCTGAGAACAAGTGTGATGAATTCCTGCCAAGAAGGTAATGGTTTTGAGTTGTAAGCACCTAAAAATAGTCCTGTGTAATGAAATTGCCTCCTCAGCCATAACTGCTGTAAGGGTGCAGTGCAGCGTGCCCCCCAGAGCTGTGGGGTCCTGCATCCACTGAGGCAGGGCATCAGCTGGGCTCTCCTCTCACCTCATCGAACAGCAGCCAGGCCAGGGCACCCACCCCAGCTGCAGCAGGGCTTGCAGCACCAGCTCCACTGGCACAGCACAGGATGATCATTTCTAAACATTACCTTTTCAGCACATACAGAAAGCTCAGTCTTAATCTCATAACATTTGCAAGGAAATCTTTTTAATCGGTAATGAAAGCCAAACATTATCCAGCCTTTATTGACCTGCAATAACAGAACACTGCTGCTACATTTCCCCTGTGCCTCTGCACAGGCTCATTGGACTCCGTCTGTGGTTGGTGTTTATTCTTAGCTCACAA
Source organism: Chloebia gouldiae (assembly GCA_003676055.1). Classification (NCBI taxonomy): domain Eukaryota; kingdom Metazoa; phylum Chordata; class Aves; order Passeriformes; family Passeridae; genus Chloebia; species Chloebia gouldiae. Next base: position 14,375,086 of record QUSF01000018.1, on the reverse strand, counting down.
AGCTCAGAGAGTTTATATTATTGATTTGCTGTATTTCAGGTTCAATCCCTTGGTGCCCCTCGCCCTGAATGAATGAAGTCAGAAAGAGTTAACACCTTTACTTCCACGGCACAACCACGATGGGGGGCATCCAACCTCACATCCCTCTGCCAGAGCCCAGCACCTTAACTGGGAAGTGCCAAACGCTGCACCAACAGCAATGGTTGCAACTGCGGAAGCGTTCACAAGGGGCAAAAGCATTCACAAGGGGCAAAAGCATTCACAAACTGCAAAATCACAAAGTGCAGAAGCATTCACAAGATGCAGAAGCATTCCCAAACTGCAGAAGCATTCCCAAACTGCAGAGGCATTCCCAAACTGCAGAAGCATTCCCAAACGGGAATTTGCTCCCGGCAAAGGAAAAAGTGATGGGTTCAGAGCAGGAGAGCGAAAAGGGCCAGCAGAGACGTGCCCAGGCTGGGAGCAGCCCTTCCCCGCTGCCGGCTGGGCTGTCAGGCCGGGCAGGAGCAGCCCCTGCATCCCCACACGCGGCTCCTGCTTCCCAAACCCCTTCCCTGCTCCTCAGCAGCTGGGAGAGCCTGGGGGCAGGGCTGGCACCTCGCCTGTGTTCCAGGGCAGTCCTGGGCACCCCTGAGCCGCAGCTGCGGGCAGCAGTGGGAAAAGCCAAGCGAGCCCGGGGTCGAGGTGAGCGCTCACACTCCTGAGAGCTGCACGGCGCCAGCCTCTCCAAGAGCATCCACCTCCTCCTCACAAGGGCCTTGCCCAGCCTTTATTTTCAGCTTAGAGGGTCCCACAGCCACAGTGAATGCTGTACGATTTCCACGTTGTTTTTCTCTCAGTGTGCTGCATCCCTGAGGCCGTGACAAGAGGAGCTTCAAGAAGATTTAATGGCACAGGGAGGGTAGGAACAGACTGGACCACATCCTCGTCTGGAGAAGCTGTGGAACAATTTCCTCAGGTATGTCAGCTGCAGGAAAGTGTCATTTCTCACTCCTTGGAGCCTCAAGCACCAGCCTGGGGCAGAGCTGCCTGTGGCAGCCACAGGAGCATCTGGAAACTGCACTGAGCCGAGTGAGCTGGGAGAGCCCATACAGAGATCACAACTGCCTTTATTTTCCCTTCCCTGGGAGCTTTTCCAATGAGTCTGAACTAACAGCTTTCCTTACTGAGTTTGCACCCAGAACAGCCCCTGCCATGCACCCTGGGCAGCACTAACCTTCCCACCTCCTGCACCCAGCTCCAGGGTAATCAGACAGTTGTAGCTTTTCAAGGGCATTCTGGTGTAAAATACACCAAAACAAGAGAATACAGCGGAAAAAGCAAGCTATTGTACTAAAATATGGAGGCCGGGAATAGAAGAAATGCTGGCTAGAGAGCAGCCAGGAGAACCTGGCTTCAATAGCAGGAATATTGAAATAACTGCTCCAGTGGCTCATGTACTCCTGATGTTAGCCATTAACCCCTTCTTTCCGTGCAAAAAGCTTAAGCTGAGTTCTCACCCCATAATCACAGTGTCACCCCTCGGTGCCTGGTGCCCCAGGGCATTTCACACACCGGGCTCAGCCCTGTTCCATTCTGACACCCTCAGAGGCTGTGTGCAAGCGTGAATAACCAGCAAACATGAATAACCAGCCCCTGCATGAATGCAGTTGCTAGGTAAGGGTTTTTCAGAAAGGTTTGTGCTGGGGCTGCGTGCCGAGCCACAGCAAATTTATAGTGACCACAGCGTGACAGAGCACTAAAATATTAAAGCCTTTGTATTGTGACTGTACTTGGGGACTGCTCAGCTGGCTCTGAAAAGTAGCTGTGACTCTATAAATAGTAAGTACTTTATCATTTCTTGCCTACTTTAAACACGCTGCTGTATTTCAGTTGTGATTCAGAGTAAATCAAATTCCTTGTGAGGTATGGTAGAAATGTTGTGTGTGCCAGAGGTGCACCCTGAGCTGGCATAAATCAGCACAGCCCCACGGATGTCTGAGAACAGGATGCCAGTTTCTGCCAGCTTCAGGTCTGCAGGGCAGTGTTAGTGTCACTCGTGCAACACTGAGATACAAATAAATCTACATCAAACACCCAAATATTCACTGTGGCCCTCACTGTCCCCCTGAGAGCCACCCAAAGCAGCTCTGTAAAAGTGCTTATCCCCTGTGATGACATTCACTCCTGTAAAAGGATTAAAAGTGATGTTTAGAGTTGCTTAATATTTGCCATAAATCTCCATGCTGTGTAACAGTACACTTTGTTGAGGAATATTACCTGGAAATTAGAAACCCAGTGAGCCATTGATTTTTAAAATGCCAGGGGTCCAGAATTTCTCCACAACAGGATGCAAATAAACTCAAAGTAAATTAGTGCTTACCAGAGGGGAAAAGAGAACAGGATCTATATTCCAAGGTAACATTAGAAAACAAAAGATTAATGAAACCCTGACTTGAAAACTCGAATGACCAAGGAACTGAAAAATATACCCGTAAAAGGTAACATTAATTGAGGAGCTATGGGGACATACCCAGCTGGGCCAGCAGAAATAGATTTCCCTGCTCTGTGCAGCACGAGAGCTTGCTGGGCACCCCGTGTCCCCCTTGAGCTGGATCAGAGCTGTCCTTTAATGCCCAGCTGGCTCAGAGGAGACGAGCTGGCAGCCTGGCACTGCACAAACCCAAGGCTCTGCTCTGCACTCCTCCACCTGCACCTGAGACAGGCAACAGTGCTTTGTCTTGGCACAGAGAGAGCTTCCTGGGCTCACACGGAGCGGTCTGTGCTCCCTCTGAGCGGTCTGTGCTCCCTCTGAGCGTTCTGTGTTTGTTTCCTCTGAGTGTCTTGTGCTTCCTCTGAGTGTTCTGTGCCCCCTCTGAACGTTCTGTGTTTGTTTCATCTGAGTGTTCTGTGCTTCCTCTGAGTGTTCTGTGCTCCCTCTGACTGTTCTGTGCCCCCTCTGAGGATGACTCTGCTCCGTGTCTCAGAACAAGTGCAAACACTCCCCTGTGGCTGCCTGCAGAGCACTGTGAGGTGCCACAAAGGTAGAAGCAGAGATTCATGTTATCCCATATCCCGTGTCCTGCTTTTCAAATACGCTCTGCTGGTGGCATCAAAGCATGCAAGTCTGCTCTGCTCTCACAGGAGAGTGCAACAGGCACGGGCACCACGCAGGGTCCCCAGCCAGCACACTGACACATCCTGAAAGGGTTAAACCACCACCACAGGAAAGCAGGCTGCAGTGCTAAAAATAGAAAACAGTCAAAAAAAAAAAAAGAAAAAGAAAAAAACCCTTCAACTCATCTTAAATAAATCCATTTATTCCAGGGTTTCATAGAAACCATATAGCTGAAATTGCTACAGGATAATTCCTTATAAGCCTTATAAGAAATGTTGCTGTCCCAGAGTCCCACTACAAATCCTGGCAAGAGTATTGGAGATAACAGATTGGATGCCATGGAAACTGAGACAGACCTAATTTGAGCAGTAACCATTGCTGTTATTTATTTAATTCTGATAAGCCATCTAAATGTGGAATGACTAAAGGTTCCACTGTGCTAAAAATAGCAGCCTCGTAATATTTTAATTCGCAAATCGCTGGTGTTTAACAATATTTTGGGCATCTGACATTAACATTCCTCGTGCACTTTTGGAAGCTCATCATTAACCCCGTTCTGTTCCATTCTGTAAGGAGGAGAAGGGTGCCTTGTCCCTTCCTCCTGACACTGATCTCATACCTGCAGGATGCCTTCCACCAGCCCAGGCTTCTCGTGGGCCAGGGGCAGCTTGGAGCTCCCTGCTGCCCTCCTGTCCTCCCCCAGGCCTAAGGCAAATGTTTGAAAGAAGGCAGAACTGGGCCATAGGAACCGAATTCCCCTTCTCTGGATGGTGCCAAGGACCTTTTGTGATTGTTTGATCTCAACAACACCAAAATAAAGCTCCTCCTGAGGCACTTCACTTCTGAGCTGGCTGATAGCTCCCATCTGTTCTTGCAACCCTGCCTCCATTTCCTGAGCTGGAGATGCAAAATCCTTCAGGTGTAAATTTGCTATTTCTGTGGCTTTGGGATTTTACAGTGCTTCCAAAATGCCTGGAAAGAGAAGAGAAACTGCCTTTGGGATGTCAGGACCACAGACAGACCAGACTGAATTTCCTCCTGTCTGACTGTTTTCCCCTTGTAATCTTCACTCTTTCCACAGCAGGAATAACACCTCCATTTCCCCTCAGTCTGGATTTTAACCTTAAAGTGTGAATGCAGCTGTATTCCCTGGGAGGTTGTACACAGCATGTACAGCAAATAAAATCCTAGATGTGTTTTTGTTCTCGGGAATTCTCTGCTCCTCGCTCTCCTGCCCCCAGAGGGATCGTGGGGAGCCCTGTTCCTGGCTTCCCTTTTGTCAGGAAGGTCCAGCTGCCCGAGCATCAGGCACTCCCCATGGCACCCCTTCCTCAGAAACTTCCCTCTTCTCTGACAGCTGCCTCAGTTTTCATTTTCCCACCTTTGGAGCTGGGAGTTCCTGCTGTGGGAGGCAAGGATGGAGCAGAGCTGGCAGCACTGTGCCAGAGCAGCCCAAGGCATCCCTGGGCTGATGAATCCATGAACCTGGATCCAGAGCAGCCCCTGGCTGATGAATCCATGAACCTGGATCCAGAGCATCCCTGGGCTGATGAATCCATGAACCTGGATCCAGAGCATCCCTGGGGTGATGAATCCATGAACCTGGATCCTCTTGCCCATGAAACCAGAGTGCTGATGGCATCAATGCAGCAGTGCCAGGGAAAAGCAGATACAGATCCTGGCCCTGACACCTAATGGAGTCTGGATTTGGTTCAGAAAGGAGGGAAATGACCAATACTGTGTCTCACCCTGCAATCAGCTGGGCAGAGCCTCTCCTCTCTGCAGCACAGGGCTGAAGGGTGACTTGTCAGTGTTGTTTTCTTCAACAGTTCAGAAGTAGGACTGCAAGAAGGATATTCTGGGCAAGAATCAAAATGAATAAGGATCGCTTTCAGGATCTGTCACAACCAGAGACAGCATATATTTAGCTTCCATTGCTCTGATGTAGAAACAGGCAGCAATGCTGGGATATTTAGAGCCTTCAAAGTCCCTTTTCACTGGATTGCAGCTCCAGAGGTTCCTGCTGGGGCTGACAGGCACTGATACTCTGTATTAGTGTGCAGTGGTACACCAGTCAATCTGTATGGGGCACAATAAGACTGGAATTACTGTGAACGAGCACAGGTTGCAATTACAGGTTTTTACCATTTCCCTGACTGTGCTACAGGACTGTTGCCAGTTTAAGGCTTTAATAGTTAGCAATTACTTACAGAAGTGAAGGGTTCATTCATCAGCTGGTGTTTAATCTCCAGCATGATATGACTGCACAACAAGCTGCTGTGTTATCTGGCTAAAGGAGATCTTGATGGGCAGGATGAAGAATCTGATATGGTACTTCTTCCAAAAACCTGTACAAGGCTTCTAACAACCAGGCTGTAGCTGCTACAGAAACACTTTCCAGTCCAGCTTTCCCAAAAGCAACAGTGTGGGGGCACGTGTGATCTCACACCCTGGTCACCTTTCTTTTCTGATTAGAGTCTGCAGAGATGTTCATCTTCTGAAGAGCATCCAAAGGCTGCTTTTCATAAAGGAAATCTCTCCTGAGTTATCCAGCTAACAGCAGGAAGCAGCTGCTGAAAGGATTTTTGTTCAGACAGTCTCACAGGCAATAAAACACTGATTATTCATAGATAATAGGAAGATGTTGAATAATTTCAAACTGAGATTTCACATAATAGATATCTCAGACTGTCTATATTTAGCCTCCCAAATCTATACTTAAACTCCTACGTAAAAATGGCCAAAAGGAAATCAGCCATTTGGAGCTGGCTGTTACAGCTCGCATTATTAGCAGTATGAATTTGTTGGTACCATTTAATTTTCTCTTTCTAATCCTCCTCCTCTCTGATCCTAAGCTCCTTCCCCGCTGTCTTCTTTGCCTTTTAATAAGGACACGTGGCAGCCACATTGGCTGGAAGGACTTGGGGAGCAGCAGCTCCAGAGGCTTCAGACAACACTGAAACACTCAGTGACCCTGAGTGGTGCCACTGGTGCTGTGCAGCCCCTTCCTTCTCTGAGAGCCATGCTCCACTCCCCCAGTGCTTGACACCCCGAGAGACCAGCAGAGAACGTGGGTGCCCATCCACCAGTCCACTGAATTCAATAAACTGTGTGTCCTAAGTGCAGACACATCTGAGGCTCTGTGGCCTTCGAGGGATGTGTCTGCACAACAAAATGAGAGCACTGTCACCAACACTCTGCTCTTCACAACCAAAACCTTTGGCCACTTCATTCCCTGCTTCAGAGCTGAAGCGATTCCAGCAATCACAGCAGAGGACATCGAAGAAATTGCTAATTCCCTTTAATTCTGGAGCTGCCCTTGACATTCAGCAGAAAGACATGAGTGTACTGAAATAAGTGTAAATAAGGTTAACACATCAAGAGAATTGCTCCTAAAGTTGAAAAATGAAGTCATTTGCTGACAGCTCTCTGTTCTCTCCACACACAGTCGTAGCAGGGCCACTGTGACTGCAGCCAGTTGAGTCAGTATTTTCATTATCACCTGCCATTTTCTAGGATTTATATCTTGGCCATTAAAAAAATAAAACAGGAAAAAAAGCGTTCTTGGCTGAAATTCCCACAGAAGCTCCTTGGGCCTGGTCACAGCTCCGTTCTCCACCTGGTCCTGTCAGCTGTTCCTGCCCAGCACGAGGGTGAAACGCTCCAGCACGGAGTCACTGCCTGTCGAGTCACTCTGCACAACCAGGGCTGACAAGGAAGGGGCAAGAGGGCAGAGAATCCATTCCTGCAGAACTGCTGCTGTGGCTGAGCATGAATTTCAGCCAGGCTGGAGACATTGCAGTTAGCTCCCAGTGATGAGGTCTGGCTGATGCCACCCCTGCTGTGCTGGGCAGCTGTGGCACAGAATCAGGCACGTTACCACCTGAAATCACAGCTGGGGCTTGGCAGTCCAGGTTTAGCCCTCAAAGTCAGCTCTGAAGGGGTTTGCTGCGTGTCTGCCTCCTGCTTGCAGCAGGCAGGCAGGCAGGCTGACAGCTCCTTTGCCAGGCAGCATTCACAAAGCTGCCAGCAGCTTTTAGAAACTGTTTGTAACAAATCACCCAGCTGCACAGGACAGATCTTCTGAAGAGATTAGTCAGTGGCCATCAGCTTAGGCACAGGAAGATGCACTTTTTATCAAAAGAGGGAGCAGAAGACAGCAGAGGGCACACCAGCTGCCTCCCTCCCACCCTCAGGAGCAGGTTCAGCTCCAGACTGATGCTGAGCTTGTGGAGCTGGCTCCAGGTCTGACCACAGACTCGCTGCTCTCCGTCAGCCCTGTGCTGTGAGAGCCACAAACATCACAGTGCAAGCCACACCACGGCCCCCCGTTAATCACAGCTCTGCACCGCCAGCCCTGCTGCCACAGCCCCGCTCCCGGCGCCGCTCCCAGGGACCACGAGCTGGTTTTGGACTCCTCTGCACGTCCTGCAGGCAGCTCGTGCCCAGCAGAGCAGGCAGGGGCACGGCTCAGGGTGGCCCGGCGGAGCTGCAGCTCCCCGAGCAGCTCAGCGGCTCCTCCGTGCTGCCCCAGCAGCACACGAGACCTGCTGCCGGCTCCCAGAGGGATGGGGATGCTGAGAGCCTTTCCACAGCTGCAGCTGCATCCCTCCCTGCTCCTGTCAGCTCACCTGTGTCCCGCGGGCTGCAGGAGCCTGGGGAAGCAGCATCAGCAGCAGCAGCCCCACCTGCTCTCCTGGGCACCCCCCTGCCGGGGCACTTGCAGATCCTGGCACGGCTGAGGTCCGTAAGAACCACCTGTTTGCTGTTGTTTACTCACAGCCTTCATCAGCTCTGTGTGCCCAGGGTTTTCTTTGTGCCATTTCCCCCAGAGGAGAAGGGTTTATCCTGTTGGTTCCCATGCAGTAGCCCTGAGTTTCTACGTTTTGTTCACTTCTTTCTTGTCTTCTCCTGCCTCATGAAACCTTTGGAAGCACATCCCACCCCCCTTGGCTGCTCCTTTCCCCCGTGCTCTGTCCTCACTTACCTTCCAGTGACATCAAAATGGAAGTGCCCTGCCCTGCTGGCAGGCTAACCAACACTCACAACAGACCTTAAACGATGGACCAGTCTTCGGAGACTGGATTTAGTTGTTTTCTGTGTTAAAGAAATTGAAGAGAAACAAAGATAAAATTTCAGACCTCAGCATATGTTCAGGCAAATGGTGCACGTGTAATTTTGATGAGAAAACACCTCATAGGAAGTATTTATGTGAATGCTGAGAAGTGCCTCAATGAGAAATGTAACTCATCTTTTCCCTGGTTTTTCCAAGCTAGAACTAAATATTGCCATTGGGATATTTTATGTTACATGGAAGAATGAATTGAAGTCTCAATGGGAGGCTTCAACATAGCAAAATACTTAAGCCCTTGTGTAACTTTAAAAGGACACAAATAGTCCCACTGAAGTCAATGGGATTTAAGGCACATACTTCAGAGCCAAGTTGAATCCCAGCCTGAACAAATGCTGGTTTCATCTTGCAGAATGCTGTGACCTGATGCCCTACTTCCAGGCAGAGCCCAGCTCTGCTGACTGCTCTCCATCATGCACAGCCTCAAAACTAAACCCAAATCCTAAAATCCTAAAAACACTAAACCCAAATCCTAAACAAAACCCAAATCCCACCTCACGTGCAGCTTAACGGCCCTCCCTCGTTCAAAATCACATTCCCCAGGCACCTTCTCTTTTTCCCTCCTCTATTAGAAGTAGCACTTAGTATGGCTATTATAAAACCAGATCCCAGGGAAAACTATTTACCAGTCCATTTGCTGCATGCCTTTGTTAATCGTTAATGTCTCAGCACTGTCATTACACGGTGTGCCCTCCCTGAGAGTGCCCCCTCTGCCACGGGCTCCTCCTGCCACCAGCAGCACCCCGACAGCAGCAGGGCAGGAGGAGCTGGGCCTGCAGGACACTCTGGCTGCCAGCCCCTCTGGGGGCTGCCACTGGTCAGACTGGGAGCCTGCCCACCGGGCTGGGAGGTGCTGGGGGAGGGTAAGGACAGGGCACCAGGCAGGCTCCTGGCACTGCAAATCCTGTGTCCGGTGTCCCTCCCTGTGCCCAGGGTCC
>QUSF01000018.1:14316306-14365910 GCA_003676055.1 Chloebia gouldiae | reverse complement strand
CCAGGGTCCCTCCCTGTGTCCCTCCCTGTGCCCAGGGTCCCTCCCTGAGGCTCAGGAGAGGCTGCAGCACCCCACACCCCTCGGGGGTACCCCTGCCCCCTGTGTGAGCACAGGGACAGGGAGGGCTGTGGGACACGACACCTGCTCCATGCAGTGGGGTCAAACTGAGCCCAAATTTTGGCACCCCAGTCACAACTGAGCTTTACACTTTAGCAGGCTCAGTCCAAGGCTGTAAATGCCTTTAGAAATGGGGAGGAGGAGATGAGCTCCCTCCCAGGGAGAGCAGAGAAATGTGATTTACATCCTTAACTCTCCTTGTCTTTGAAAGGGTTAGATCAACCTACAACAGGATTTTTTCTGTTGGTGAAGGTTCTCTGTACCCTTCAAATCAGCAGCATCAGAGAGAGGTTTAACCATGGACAACAGAACCTCGCAGCAGTGTCAGAGCAGAGGCTTCATCCCTTCCCTATACAGGAGCTTTTCCAAGGTTCTGTTACCAAAAAGGGAACAGGCAAGCTGAGCAAACCTGTTTGCTTGCCAATTTAAGGATTACAATTCAGCTGAATGCTATGGCTCTGTGCACCAAAGCAACTAAAATATTGACAAGGCTACTTCCAGGACTGATAGCATTGCTAAAAAAAACCCTGCAGTAAATAGGGCAATTGACTGGAAGCTAAAATGGGGAATGCTTTCTGGGCTAAAAATTCCTTCAGATATATTTATTAATTCATTATTCAGTGGTGACGTGCGTAGTGCTGCGTACATTTAAACATGAGACACTGCTGTAACTGCTTCTTGAAATTCTGATTTGCTTAAAATATTTACTCCATTTTAATGTTAATTAAGGAGCAGTCAAGAAAGGAAGCCATATATCTGTGAGAGGAAAAACAGATCTTCTCACTGAAAGGAGACTTGCCCCTTTCACCTTGCTCCTTAGCCAAAATCTTACATGACCTCTTAAATACTCTCGTGTATTTTGGCCATTTGAAGTAATCCCAGGTACAGGACAGCACAGCCAGCAGAGGGCAAGGGGTGAGGATGTCAGCCACGCTCAAGAGTCAGAGGTGAGGTATGGAATGGAGTGCCACAGCTGTCCAAAGGAAATCAAGCTGCTTGGAGCCCGCTGTGCTCCAGCCAGAGTCTTTTGCTACTTCAGTAGTGCTAATTGTACATCTGGCAGCGAGGATTTGAGAGCAGAAACGGCTCTCAGTTGTTTCTCAGCTGCAGTTGTGACTGGAGGATGCCAGAGCTGGCTGACCAGCTGGGAAACAGCAGGTTTTGCCAACAGGATCAGAAGCCTAATCTTTCTGAACACTGTGATATTATTAGTTTTGAGTTGCAGGTTTTGGGGGCTCAGGATTTTCATCTCTCTGTTTCAGTTCTCCATCTGTTTGCCAGCCCACCCATCCTCTTCTTCAGGCAACAAATAAAGTCATCCACAAAAAAAACACTCAGGGAAGAATGAGGGGCTGGCAGCTGCAACCCAAATCCCAGATTTTGTTATTACAATTGGTTCTGGACCCATTCCAATAATTAAAGTAGCATTTGTTCAGACAGTGCCATTCTTTGGGTTTGCAAGGCTGCTGCAGACAATGCCCCTCCCAGGCTGGCAGGAGAAGACTGAGCACAGCCTGGAGCCTGGGACTGCAGCCCAAAGGACCTGGGCAGGGACGAGGCAGAGATCCCACTTCATTTCACCCAGCAGGCTGAAAGCAATTTTCAAACCGTTGCCCAGAAAATGCTGCTGAGGGAAATAAGTGGAGCAGGTAAACCAGAAGAGAAGGATGACTGGGAAAGCAGCTGCTGCACTGAGAGAGCCTTGCTCTAAGAAAATCTCTCTTTGCAAATACTTCTTCCAGCATTTCACAGTTCAACAGAAAGTACAAGCAGAGCTGCCTCAGGAGATTTTGCTGCAGTGAACAAGTACAAAGAGACTCCAGAGAATCGACAGGCACTTGCATCTTCCTCGATTACTGCATTTCTAGAGCAGTTTGCAAGGAATGGGAAATGGATCTGGGTGACTTTTCCCACCTGTGCACGTTTCATGAGCAGTTTCATTGCTTTGCCCTGCTCTACTATTGTGTTTTCAGTGACAGCACCAGCATCACTTTGCTGATACCTAGTAAAACCCAAAAAAACACAGGCAGAAAGGAGTTCTCCTTCTAGAACACGCCTGACTCATCCTGGTGAGTCAGGCTATCATTCATTTAAGCTTCTCTGATAGCTTTGAATCTCCAGCTTTGGATGGGTGCACAGATCTTTTCATTGTCAAGGGCCAGAAGTTAATTTCTACCCACTCATTAAGAACTGCAATGACCTCCTACAAGCAGTGTGAACCAGGAGCTGACTCTGCCTTTGGGAGCTGTGGCTGCCTCTTGTCTTCCCTGTGGTCTGCAGAGCACTGTGAGCTCTGGAGTGCATCTGTTTGTGTGGGAACTCCAGAAGTACTTAATATCCACAAGTCATCATTTCAGCTCTGTTCTTCTCTCCAGTCTCCAAATAACCATCATATGATCCCCCAGAAAAGTGCCTGACTGCCACCCACCAACGCTGGCCCCACTCTGAACCTGGGGGATTTCACTGCACTTTCAGCCTGCTGCTGCTCTTCTGCCAGCTGAAATTTTAAATTGCATTTGAGAAGATGTGCAAATATTTTAGCTGTGCAATGAACGTGCTGTAGATGAAAAACCACAAAGTAAAAAAGGAATAGCTGGCTATAAAGCATGGCTTCAATGTTGAATTAAAAAGTCTAATAAAGTGACAGCTACCATCATGAGACACAGACATCTGATTCCCTCTGCCAGCAACTGCATTATTTCAAAGAAATATTTATATGGCATTTATCTTACCCTATTCATCAGCTCCCATCAAATCAAGATGTCCCTGCACTACTGACTCTCTCTCCTTAAAATAAAGCTGTGAAAATGGAAAGGCTAAAGAGATGAAAGTTGTATTATGGATAATGTAGAAATATATGTTAATTACCCATGTATGCAGAGCTCCCAGTGCAGTTTTGCAAACAGTGATCTGCAGTCAGCCAGCGTGAGTGACACGAGGTATGATGCAATAGGCATGTGGGGAAAGCACTTGGCAATGTTTTAATAAATATTTTCCTATCCAAGTATGATCCTGGTTTTTAAAATGATCTGCCTAGTGCAGAGAATCATGTTCCAGAGCATCTGCGCTCCTTCTCCTGATGCTCCCCAGGTACCTGGGCCCTGCCCATCCTTACACCAGGTGAAGCAAAGCTAAAGGCAGGCAGGATGCACCCTGAGCCTGCCAGATCCTAAAAGGGATTTAGGAGCCTAACCAGCAGCACCCCCTTCACACAGTGACAGTGGCAAAGGAGTGCTCAGCTCAGGACACCTGCAGGGATGCTGGAGGACAAAGCCACCAGGCAGAGGGCTCCAGCTGCAGTCAGAGCTCTCTGGGATGTGCTCCCCTTCCAGCTTAATATTTTCACCACTCTAGGAAGAAGAAAACTGGGGGGTTTGCCTAGAGATTTTTTCCCCAAATCAAACTCTAGTAGCCAGCTCCTGGAATTTCCTCCTCCCCAACCTTGGTTTTGGACCAGGACCATTCAAGTCTGATGTCTTCGAGGAGTTGCCATGCATTTTCTGACAGGCATAAGCTGAGCCTTGCATTTCCTTCTCTGTCAGTGCTGGCTGGAGGAGCCAAGGGCTCAGTCTGTGGCCATCACTGCACGATTCCTACATCTGCAAGCACCGGGCTCAGCAGCCCCATTCAGAGGTGCTGAGATGAGAACGAGACAGGCAGATGGGTTTTGAAGTCTGCTCCTCTAATGGATGAAAAGGTGCTGGAATCTGGCTGCTGTGAATCAGAGAGAATAAAACAGACTGTAAAAATGAGTGTGAATGAGTGACTGGCCTGTTTCTTTCCTACATAAAAATACCATTAGCTCATTTCATGTGCCACATGTTATTTACTGAGCAGGTTGCTGGAAAGCCTGTGTTCTGCACCCAAAATGCTGCTGCTCATGCACAAATGCTTTCTCCCTGAGGGTAGACTGAGGCAGGAATGGCTCTCCCCAGCATGGCTAACCCTTGGGAAGTTCAAAGGCTGAAAAAAGAGTGTTTCATTTGAGTATCTGATATTTATAGAACTCCATAGGTGACTGTAGAGAATGAGAGGATGGAATTACCACCTCTCCAGCTACATTAGTCAGATTAAGTCTATCAATTCTCTCCTCCCACAAAGAATGCAAAACAATCAATATTTACATGAACAGTGCATAAGAACTCCAGTAGAAATATGTAAACAACTCAGAAGGCTAAAGAAATTTTATGAGAACTTTAAGACTTTCAAAAGAACTTACAGTTCTTCTTCCTATAACTTGAGAAACTTATAGTTCTTAGTTCTTAGTTCTTCTTTTACGTTCTTAGAGAACTTACAGTTCTTTTCTTATAACTTAAGAAAACTTAACACTTTTAAAAGTCAGAGCAACAAAGGGGTGCAGAGATGTTCCCCTGGCAGTGGGGGCAGGGGCAGCAGGGGCAGCAGGCAGAGCAGGCAGAGCAGGCAGAGCAGGCAGAGCAGGCAGAGCAGGCAGAGCAGGCAGGGTGTCTCGGAGCTGCTGTGAAACCACGGGCTGCCTCACGAGCTGCAAGCCCAGAGCCTCGGGAGACAACTCAGTTTCTCTAGGAAATGAAGTGGAAGAGGCACCTTACTCACTCTCGCCCGCTCTAATTGCTGCTGTTTTCATCAGCTTTCAGGCCCGAATGTTGAATAAGAAATAGAGTTCCTATTTCAAAAGCACCCTTGGTTCTTCACTCTGCAAAAACAACGCCATACAGAAAAAATTCTCAGCTTTGAGGGGGCAGGTTGCTGAAGATGCTGATGCCTCTCACAGAGACACGGGGCAGGATGGGTTCCTGCCCCAGGATGGGACTTGTGCTGAAAACACACAATTTCCCCAGATTTTCCATTGCAGGTGTTCAGACAGATTAGTGGGACTGATCCAGAGGGGCCTTGTGGCTCTTCCCCTGGCACGGGGTAAACCCACTGCTATGGAAGAATTGCTGTGAAAGAATTGCTTCAAAGCTGTGCCCTAAACAGCACAGCAGGGGCCCCAGGTCATCCCAGTGCATCATTTTCTAACTCCACGTCAATGCTAAATGCATCTAGAATTCTGCAGCAATGGTACTTGACCATGACCTCTGTTATTGTCCCAGTGACCATTCACTTGTATTTCTTGAGTGAAGAGGCTTCTTTTCTACTTGCAGGATGTGATTAGAGCTTTATCTGCTCTGCTGAAAGGGCTCCCCTCACAACCTTTTGTTCCAAATGTGGAGAGCTCAGACACGCCTTGGTTAACACAAAACTGGTATTTTAATAGCTAAGCAAATTGCTCAGGTTTCTCACAACAAGGATGGTAATGAATCCTGCTATTATTTTTGTAAACCTTCTTGGAGGGGACCCTAATTGACCCCAAACCTTTCTGAGCTGCTGGCCTAGACAGACTCTCCAGGCAGCAATTATTAATTATTGCACAAGGCTCTGCTCCCTCTCCAAAGGAGATGTGACCAAGGAGCACACGCTCATTTTGGCTGCAGGTGAACCCATATTCAGTATTTTTTCCCAGTGTCCATCCCTTGCCCTCTCTCCCCGTGGCACTGCCCTGATCCGTGGCTGGAATCTCCTGCACTGCCAGTTCCAAGCTGGCTGATTTGCACCATGCAAAGGGAGAAGAGGTGAGCACCCCCTGGGCCAGCAGCTGACAGTGATCATTTTGAGGATCATTAATGAGATAATTTCCCTCTAACCCACACTTTATTCATTTTTGCTCTCTCTAATTAATACGAAGGGCTCTGAGATACAAAATTTATCTATCTTGCTGAATTCTAATATATTCTGCTGTATCAACCCAAGTGTTTTCATCACCTGAACCTGTAAATTCACCTCAAAATGCTACACTGAGTTCCTTCAAATAGGTTACATTTCCCTTAATCCACAATGGTAGGAAGGAAGGAAATTTTTCCTTCTATGATTCACTACTCGATCTCATTCTTTGAGATTTCTTTCAGATAACATAAACAATCCATAAAATTTGTGATTCTCTGCATACATTCAAAACCCAGCAGGTTTAGTCACTGTTCTATTTGCATTAGCTTGAAGCATAAACACCAAAGACTTAAAAGAATCTCTATTCGGAGCAGGTAAAAAAAAAAAGGCAGAAAAAGAAAACAGCAACAAAAATAACTCCTTCCCTCTGCGTCCTAATGCAAACCTAAATTCATTTTTATTTTAAGGCACTGGCTGTTTTCTGCTGTTAAATGTACCACAGAGGCTACAGGACAGACAATTACAGAGATCTGCCATATTCTATGCAATAAAAAAGAGAGAAACGTTCAAGGCTCTTGACAGATCATTCACACATTTAAGCACCAGCAGAATCAAGATGCACCAAATTTGCATGGGAAAAACAATGGCTCCTTTTCAGAAGGGCTTGTTTCAGTTCAAAGTTTCCTCTCATTTGCAGTAATTAACCAGCAGTGAGATTGCTCATGTCATTCAGATTGCACAGAACATTTGCATCTCCTCCAGTGTGTGAGGAGGTGCTCACAGGGCAGTACCCAGATCAGCCTTGCACTTCGTGATCAGAGGTTCAGCTTTGTCCCCTTCCACCCCAGTCCTGCCTTGCCTGCTCTCCCCTCCAGTTGCTTTTAGCAGGTTTTGCTCCAAAGCTTTTTTAAACCACTTTTTCCTCACCTGTCCCCCATCCCTGCTGCTACTGGGCAGTTTCCAAACTCTTCCTCTCAGGTGAGGAACTTGCCTTTAAATCTCAGCCCCAGCTTATTTATTACTGCTTTATACTCTTCTGCTCTTACATCACTGTTCCCTTCCTCCTGTAGGACACAGAATTTGGAATTAAAAAGCCAAACCACATCAAAACCCCCAACAAAATCTTGTTTCATTCTTGTAGAATGTCTCCAGCCTGCAAGTTGTGCACACCCTGGCAAGATGGAGATTTGCTCCTTTCTGGAGTTAGGTATTTTGTGACTTTTAAGAGGGAATCAGAGGGGAAAACTGAATGGACATGAAAAATAAAGATCCGTGCCAGCTCATCTTGCTTAGGCTTCTATAAAGCCTGTGCTGGGGAAAAGGTGTTACTCAGATTTAACTCTGAATAAATTTCTGGTGGCTCAAGCTCCTTCTCCAGATGAAGACAAGCTTCCCCCTGGGCAGGAGGATGGTGGTGGGAGCTGCTGCAGAGGAAAGGCCAGGGCGAGGCGAGGGCCAGGACTGGCACTGTGGGAGGGTGTCAGGCTGGGAGCACAAATCCCAGTGCACATCCCTGTGGCATTTAACCCTCACAGGTGGGATGTGAGACACGAACCTCAGGCTACAGAAGGTCTCCCACAATGAAATTCCTTCCCAAATTACTCCCCTTCTGCTGTATCTTAGCTTTAGTGGCACACATCTCAGTTTGTTTGTCTCCCATGAGTTTTCACTGTTGAGAGCAAAAATGAAGGCACAAATGGCATTTAGAACTTTCACTAGACAGATTAGAAACATTAATTAAACTCATTTGATTTCAGGCAGGATAATTTGTTTTCCTTCATTCTGCCATCACCAGTTTGCTGCCAGCTGGTCCTTTCCAGGGAGGCTGAGTGCAGCAGCCTCTGGCAGAGGCTCAGCTCCAGGGTCCAGCATCTCCTGAGCAGAGAGCAGCGAGCTGGGCCCTGCAGGTGGCAGGAGGGTGACTGCACCAGCTGAAATAGCAGATTTTGGAGGGGAGACATTGTGCAATCTGAAATCCTATTCAATAATCACATCCTGCTTCTGTTCACTGCTGTGTAGAGAGCTCTTGAAAGTTTTAAAGCTTTTTTTTTTTTTCCCATAAGAAAGTAAAGGTACAGGTATTTGGATCACTGAAAGGGGAGAAAAAACTTCCTCAGATTTTCCAAAGCTTAAATTATTGTCCTCCGAGATTACAGCAGCTGTTTCCTACAGCTGAAGGGAAAAACAGAACCTAAAATGGAACAAGAAACCCCCAAAGGCCCCATGCCTACAAAGGAAGAGCATGAAGCACATGAAGAACTCGATGTGGGGAGCAGCTTGGTGGATGTCAGAGAAATGCCACAAGAAAGAACCAGAGATGTGTAAGGCAAAGGAGGTTTACAGGAGGAAAAAAACCCAAACCCTATTTCTGGCTGCACTACAGAGAAGACAGAAGTGCCAATCATTTTCCCAAACCCTGTAATCTGAAGTGGCATTTTCTGTTCATTTTTAATCAAATGGATTGTTTTCCTCCTTAGAATGGTGCTGAGCCTTTTAACATCGCTGCAGAGCCAAGACACTGTTAATAAATATTTAAAGTCTCGGAGCTTTAAGTGAAAGGAAGGATTTGTTGGATAATATTTCATTTCCCTTAAACTGTTTATTCACCATTAAAATTGAAAATTTTAATTTTATGGGGATTGCTCAGAGAGCTGATATTCAGACATTTCCACAAAAACCCAAGAGTCAGGAAGGCAGTCTATAAATAACCACCTTGGAAATAAACTTCTGTGACTTGGACATAACCCAGATGAGATTTTCAAGTGTGCTGTAAATTACCCACAGCCAGGGCATAGGTCAAAAGTATTTACTAGCACTGAGCTTCATTCCTCACTTTTACCTGGCAGCAGTGTTTTAACCTGGAGCAGAGAGGCCTGAGGGTCAGTTTGGCTCACCTCCAGCCCTGGGGGCGTTATTTATTTTATTTATTTTATTTATTCCTGTGCTGACAGAGCAGTTTTGTCTCCTGGCCTTGCACTAGTGCAAATGATTAAATGCAGGAGGATGAACGCAAACTTTGGTGCTGCTTTGCACCAGAGTGGAACCCTGCCCTGCAGAGGCCAGGGCAGATCTTCACGTCAGAGGTTCCTGCAGCAGCAGGGCCGCCTGCCCTGTGCCCCGTGAGACCTCCCCTGGGCGCCGGCTGCCATCCTTCCCGAACCTTCCGAGCAGTGCCCACCAGCGCGGAGCCCTTTGGCCGCCTCTCCTGCTGAATTGGCTGCAGGTTTCTCCTCGGGCAGGGCTCTGCTGGCTCTGCTGGCCAGGTCAGAGCGCCGTGAGGGAGCGAGTGCTGCAGGAGGAGAGCACTCCAGGGCACGGGGTCAGGGCAGGAGAGAAAACAGCCGGGCACAGCACAGCACTCACGCAGCAGTCCCTGTGAACCCCTGCTGCTGTCCCTCAGCGCTGCTCTGGGCGTTCCGGGACAAAGGCGGCGGCTGGAGGCACAGCGGGGCTGTCCCCGGGGTGCCGCTGTGCTGGGCACTGCAGCCTGTGCACTCCCTCTCCCAATGCCCCCCTCACTGCCTCTTGCAGCAGGCCCACGAGCCCTGGGGGGCTCTCAGTGTCTGCAGCTGCCTCTGCAGGCCCCAGCTGCAGGGATGCTCTGAAAGCACAGTTGGCAGAACAAGCTTTGAGTGCCACTGCTTCTGGTACCTGTGACTCAGGGAGCTGACTGGGGCTGCACATCCCAGCTAGGGATGCACAGCTCCGAAATATCCCTCCCTCTTCTCTGCACACCCTCCCCCTGGGTTTTAGTGTAGATGCCACTGACAGTTTTGTTCCTGAAGGGCAAGAAGGCAAACTACAAAGGGCAGGAAGAAAGACAGGTGGGAAAAGCGAATAGGACACAAGGATGCCCTGGGACAAGGAGAAAGGATAAAAACTACAGATTAAATATGATTAAGGCAATGAAAAGGAACATGGGAATAGCCACAAATGTTGCCTTAGAAAATGGGCAGAACAAGAACACTGAAGGCTGTACTGTAAGCTCAGTGTTAGGTGCAGGAGCTTTGGCTCTGGTGGGTTTGGCTGTGCTGGTTGATACCCACTTCACCCCAGTCTGAGCTATCCAAGATTAAAGTTTGATGTATAATGTGAGCTGTCAATCGAGGCTGCTTTTCCAGTTAACGGAAAAGGAGAGAAAGAGAGAGACACCTCCCTCCTCCAGCAGGCATCAGAGCAGGGCACTGAATGCTCCTGCCAGGGAAGAAGGAATCGAGCTCAGCTGGGTGCAAACCTGGCCAGGACAAGCCTCTGTCTCACACACGTGCCTGGCCTGACAGGGTTGTGTCATCGCATGCCAAGACACAGCAGCAAGCCAGATTTTCAGCTGATATTTAATTTAGCTCCTGCTCTGTATGCTGATGTTTGAGCCTGGAGATCTGCCTGACCTGTCCAAACCTGCACAAGCTTTCTTTCACCGCTTTGTCCAGAGTTTGAGGTGGAGATGGTGAATTCTAAATTTAGGGTGGCTTCAGCAGCACGCTGCATCTACCTCTGCTTGCACTCTGCTTTCTGAAAAGGTGATGACCAAACCAAATCCAGATTTCCTTTTAATCTGGCCTATTTTAAATCAAACTGCAAGGAAAGATACTAAAGCTGCTACTGGGAAACGTGCTGCTCCATGAATTAGTAATTGTGTTTATCTTCTACACTGGGGATTTTTTGCCTGTGTTGCTCTTTTCTTACTGCCACTCAACGTGAGGAGCCTTTATTTGAATGAGACTATTTCAAAGCACTTTTACAGTCATGTAGAGTCAGGCACTTATTTACTGACAGTTATTTACTTCCTGTAAATATTTCACAGCCACAGGACCTCCCAGATGAAAGCAGAGTTTGCTCTGTGCTCCTGTTCAGGAGTCTAATTAAAACCAGAATGAAATGGGAGGGATGGAGCTAAGTGCTAACTGCAATGGATGGATCTAGAGGGAATTCAGCAAGGGAGCCTTTTCTTGGCACAATTATTGAAGCATAAAAGCAGAGGAGAAGTGCCCACCTCACAAGTGAAATCCCTGAGACTGGTAAGGAGAGGCTCTGGGAGATGGCAGAGCCAGCCATGCCCCTGTACATGTCTCTATTGGACACAAAATGAGCACACAGGAGCTTGGTAAGCTCAAAAGAGAAAAAGAGAACATTTTATCCAAATATCTGGTATTTACAGAATTCCAAAGGTGACCGTGGATTGGAGGATGGAATTACCACCTCTCCACCCACACTGGTCCGAATATCAATCAATCGTTTCTCTCCACCCACAGAGGAGTATGTAAAGTATTCTATTTATCCATGAAATTGTGTGGGAACTCTGACTCTCTAATATGTAAACACTATCAGAAGGCTAAAGAAGTTTTATGAGAACTTTAACACTTTTAAAAGAGCTATAAAAGAGAACTTAACGCTTTTAAAAATCCAGGTAACATCACAGACCCTGCTGCCAGCTCTGAAAGCTGCTCCTCGATGCAGTTTCACACCCCTGAGCCCAGACCCCTCCTTTGGCCCAGAGCCCCTCCAGAGCAGAGCTGGGGGCAGCAGCAGCATCTGGGTGTGCCCCTGGTGCCAGCAGCCCAGAGCCCAGCACGGCTCCCAAAGCTCTGCTGGCATCGGTGGCACCTGCTGGGGGTCTGATGGGACCTGGACAGGGCTGGCACTTTCTCCAGGACGTTAATCATCACAGCAGGAAGGCAGGAGGGACTGGGCTCTGCTGCCTTTTTGTGTGCAGGAATTAATTACCCACATTCAGAAAAAGCCAGCAACTCCAAAGTAATCACACAGAGTAGTTAAAAATAAAGATCAAGCATTACTTCCCCTGTTTTTTGGGTGTTTTTTTGTTTGTTTTTGGTTTTGTTTTTTGTTTTTTTTTTTTAACTTAACACAGCTGTCTAGGGGGCAAGGGCAAATTGCTTCAGGTTTTGAGTGAGGATTTTTCACTTAAAAGAGTGCATTTGGAGACAAGGGAGATTATGAACAATCCTTTAACAAGATCCTCAAGCCATCAGGCTGTTTAATATTATTGATCAGTGCAGCAGAGCACATTTTTTTAAAAAATCTATCAGATTAAAATGGAAAGAGACTTCTGGTTCTGCCTGCTCACAAGCTCCATCTCCCTTGGCAGCAGAGAGCTCCTGTGAAGGAGGGGCAGTCAGAGGGGCTGACCCTGCCAGGTACAAGCTGCCCTGCCAGCTCCCTCTGCCTGGCACAAGCACACGCCCAGCAATCACCTGTGGGTTGCTTCCATCCCAACAAAAAAAGGGATATTTCCATAAAAAAAACCACAAAAAAAGGGATATTTCCATAAAAAACCACATCGTACCAGAAGAGACATCTCCCAGCTGCTCATTGCCACAGCAAACCTATTTAATACTTGAACCACTCTTCTTTTGAGAACATTGAACACTAAGTGAAAATACACCCAGACCTGATCGATGGCACCCACCCAGACAACAAAGCCTTCATCCCCTGTGCTGGGGATCACAGTTCTGAAGATTTGTCTGCAAAATAAATAAAAAGAAGCACTTTGCTTTCCAATCAGTGCTCCAGATGTTGATGGCAATAGTAGTACACAAGAGAAATTATTTGTATTAATAGCTGTGCTTATTCTAATGATGTTGGCATTCTCTGTGAAGATTAATTGGCAATAATGTTGCAAAAATGATTACACGTGAAATATGCACCATAAACCTAAAAGAATTTGACTGACCTATGTTCTACAGTAAAATATTTACAGTAATGAGATTCTAATTATCCTTTGTTATGGCAGACCATTCTCCCCACTCCTCTTTATTGATAGAGGCATTGTTTCAGCATTTTAGCTCCATTTATTTTCTCACATTTGCATTTCCTTATGCACAGAAAACGAGAAGCGATCATTACCTTCTTCACTTTGTATTCAATTTACATCAACAGCCCATTACCTCATCCCATCTCATTTATCAACCACAGAAATTTGATAACAAAAGCTACTGTCAGTGATGAATAAAGATCATTTCAAATGGAGCAAGAAGAAACAAGATGAATTACAGGTTTCAGGACTTTTTGTTTGCTCAAGAAAAGGAACATAAAGGATATTTTCCACCTAGACAAGAGGGATTTCATGAGGCTGCAACTTGTATTCAGCAACTCCTCTTCACCTGCAGGGCCTGTGCTGCACACAGAGGTAACCCCAAATAGCACGAACCATAAATGCCGCTGCCCCTTGCTCACAGAGGAATGTTCCTCATTTTGTGGGCCGAGTGCACAGAATTTATGGTTGGTAAGCTCGAGGAAAAGCTTTGCCAACCACCCAGGGCTGGTCTCCGAGCAGGGAGTGGAGCTGCAGCCCGGGAGGGGCAGAGGGAGTCCAGGGGGGCACAGCCCTGCCCTGCCCTGCCCTGCGGGCACCCCAGAGCCCAGAACACGCCGGGGTCCCCTGCCCGTGGTGGCACAGCCCCAGCTGGCTCTGCCAGCCCCTGGGACATCGGGGCCCTTAAATTCAAGGGCTGCCCTGGGCAGTAAACAAGCAGCTGCACTTTGAACTCCGGGCTGAGCTCGGCCGCCCGGACAAGCTGTCAGCGAGAGGTTTGGCCAGGGGGAGAAGATGGCAAATGTCCCCCTCGTACTCTCCGTGTGTCTTCTGGGAGCTTGTCTTGCTGCTGAAAACACAGGTGAGTTCATTTAACAGCCAGCAAGCCCTTCCCCTTGGGGTCCAGGGAGCTGCAGGTGCCAGTTTGTAGCACGACAGCTTGTGCAGTGTTGTGAGACAGCAGCTCAGAGGCACGGCTGCATTTCATAGCTCCTCTCTAAAGCTCTGGGCCTTTGCTGGGGGAATGAAACAATAGCTTCTGTGCCGATTTTATACAGCATGTGCCACAGGGATTCGTTTTCAGAATGGATTTTTTCCTTAGGTTTTTTGCACCTTTAAGCTTTCAGAGCTCGATTCAGCCATTTTAGAAGGCACACACAGAAGGGGAGAAGGGGAGAGCGCTGCTGGAGTGACAGTCACACCTCTTTGTGTGCCATCACCTTGTCCTGGAGAACAAACAAGTGCTCACATCCATAAAACACTCGTTGGATTTGCCACTGCGAGGACTGTTTAAAGCCAAAGCCAGCGTGGTTTTAACAAAGACTGCAGGATGCAGCCAAAGCTGGAGACAAGGCAGAGCACCTGATGGATGTGGGCAATCACACACAGTAATGCAGGCTTCTGCTTGATTTATCTGTAGCAGCAACAGTCCCAGCAGAGGCTGGTTCACATCCAGTGTGAGCTCCTGTTTCCTGCAAGGCTGCTCTCCTTCTTTCATTAAAACATTGCTGGAAACAGGTTAAAATAAGGCTCTTTCCAAAATGTTTGCTCAGCAATGAAAACTGAGCAGAGCCTCGTATTTTTGCCACCATTCACCCAGGTGTTCCCCCTATAAAACACAGAGGACAGGACAGGCGTGCCCTGCCTAGAGACCTGTGTCACTGTCTCAGGCTGTGGCTCAGCAGCTGCTAAATGAGTTTGTTCTCAGGGTGAGGATGGTTTGCAGGAGATGGTGAGAGCCACTCCTGCCACCCCACAGGGCCTGCAGCCTCCAGCCCCAGCCAAGTTTTGTTTGTGAAGCAGCACGTGGGAGCCGTAAGGAGTGGAGAGTGGCCAGGGGGACATGAAGGGAGGCGAAGCTGCACTCACTAAATGAGTTCTCTCCACCAAAGGGGTTCACTGGGGCACGTGCCTGGCACATCCCACCGGGAGGAGCTCAGGGAGCCTTTTGAGGCTCCTGTCAGTGGAGGGGCTCCTCACCTGTAAGGAGCCAGCCTTCCTGGGGCTCAGGAGAGCTCCACCAAGCCATGTCCTGCAGGCTCAGCAGGGCTGGGCTCTGCTCTGGAGCCCGAGCAGGAGCTGCCTGTGACAAGGGACGAGTGGCTGGTGCCCGACCCCTTCCTGCACAGAGCCCCAGAGGAGGGTCCGTGGCCCGGGTGGCCACCAGGCTCCGAGAGCTGCTCTGCCATCTGGTGACAAAAAGGGACACGCTGAGCGTGCTGCGGGAGGGCGGAGAGGGAGGAGAGGCTGGGCGAGCAAGGCAGGGACATCCCCTGGGCGAGCAAAGCGGTTCGGGGAGGGGAAGGAGAGCCCTCAGCAGAGCTGGGTCAGGAGCAAACCCTGCCCAAGGACAGCCACTGCTGCTGCCCCCGCTGCTGGGACACCCAGCCCTGCCAGGCAACACCCATGGCAGCCCGTGACGGGGCTGCCCCTCTCCACGGCAAGGGTGGTGGCCACTGTGGCCATCCCACCTGGCCTGGGGTCCTGCAGGGCCAGCAGCTCCTGCTTGTGTCCCTGCCCAGGAGCGTGGCATACAAAGAGCCCACGGAGGAAGTGGCCCAGGGGTGAGGAAGGCTCCT
Source organism: Chloebia gouldiae (assembly GCA_003676055.1). NCBI lineage: Eukaryota > Metazoa > Chordata > Aves > Passeriformes > Passeridae > Chloebia > Chloebia gouldiae. The sequence continues at coordinate 14,350,757 of QUSF01000018.1, read as the reverse complement.
GGCACCCCTCCTGCCTGCAGGAGATGCTGGGAGCCAGGGCTGTGGCCCAGGATGAGGAGCAGGGAGAGGAGGAAATGGCCCCTTGCTCCCAAGGGCCACAGCTCTGCAGGGTAAATGGCCTTTCAGAGCCAGCACAGGGGCAGGACCACTTCGGGGACCAAACAAAACCTCACCGAGCACAGCATGGAAAAGCTTATTCTTTTCCCCTCTGAAACATCTTATTGCAGTCTGTGCATCTGTGATGGAGACTCTCCCACCATCTGCTTTAGGGTATTTTAAGCATCAAACTTCAGCCCTCCCAATCACCCTCTTGCCATCAGTCATTTCTGTCTGTTGACTCTTGTGACGTTTGGCTCTGCAGATCTGATCCTTTGGGTTGGGCTGAAGTGGGGCAATAAAGAAAGCTCAGGGCCACAGTAACAGTCCTGAGGGGTCTCTGGCCATGGGGCAGCGGGAAGCCTGGAAAGGGTTTGTTTTTCTAGGAGGCCAGAGCCCTGCCAGCCCTGCCAGCCCTGCCCTGTCCCGTTGCAGTGTTCATTGGGAGCAGAGAGGCGAGCTCGGTGCTGCAGAGGCAAAGGCGAGCCAACTCCAACAGGCTGGAGGAGGTCATTCCTGGCAACCTGGAGAGGGAGTGCATAGAAGAGAAGTGCAGCTACGAGGAAGCCCGAGAAGTGTTTGAAAACGAAGAGAGAACGGTGAGTGCCGGGTTCTGGCAGCCCCTCGTTCCCTCCTCCGCCTGGGGCAGCAGGAGGGGGCACAGCTGGGCTGGGGAGCTGCTCTGACACCTCCATCTCTCTCCACCGGGGTTATGCAGGTGGTGGCTTCCCTGCGAGCCTTTTCCCTCCGCTTTGGAGCCATCCAGGTACTGCTTCAGTCAGACAACACCCAGAAATTAGAACACAAAGGAAACTTTTTCTTTTTTCCCTTTGCAGATGCAGTTTTGGCAAACATACGTTGGTAAGAGCTGCTTTCTTCATGTTCTAATGCTTAATAGTCCTCTCTCAGTGCATAGAGACCCGATGTTACTGTAACAAATGTAATTTATAAAGACCCGACGTTACTGTAACAAATGTAATTTATAAAGACACGATGTTACTGTTACAAATGGATTTCAGCATCCAGAAACTGTAAGGGCAGAGCCAGTCAGGGCCTCGCACCCCAAACCCTGCAGTGCCCAGCCTGGGTCTGTCCCATTGGTACAGAAATGGCAAGCCAAAAAGAAAAAAGGGATGTCTTAGCATTTTATTTGTTCAAGCAGGGTTTTTTCTGAACAAATTTCAAAAACCTCACGGAACAAAACCAGTTCGGGCAGACTGCTGGATCTCACTGAGCCCAGGTCACGCTCTGGGCTTCAGTTTCAGCTGTGGCACAGAGTAAAATACCACAGCAATAATTAACACCCCTTCAGCAAACAGCAAATACTCTGTTCTCAAGCAGAGATCTCCAGATAAGGCACAGCCTTGCGAAGGCACAGCGTGAATCCCTAGAAATGCCATATTAAAGTGGAGCCTCAACATGATCATAGCAAACAGCTGTTTGCAATTCACACCCTTACTTCACTGTTTTCTTTCCACATCTACTCCTTCCTTTCAGCCTCCATCCCCAACGACTCCTTGGTCCCTTAACAAAAAGATTCCAATGCCCACTACACCATCCGAAACTAATTTTAAGGACATTTCAATAAATGAACTGTTGGGTAGATTGGCCAAGTGCCCAGAACATCTCACTAGAAAGCTTTAAATAATTCAGATTACTCAGTCCAGACTATAAAATAAAAACATTACATTTGCATTGTAGGACTGTCCTTTGAAAAAACAACTGATGAAACTCAAGGCTGCATTTGTTTCCCTGCCACTGTAACAAATTAGCTCATCAAAAATAAGGCATGCCATCTATTCCTCTGCCATCCGGGGTGCCTGGCTTGCTGCTCCAGCGTGCAGCCCACAGGAGCTCACCCTTGCACAGCCCCCCAGCCCCAGCTGCCCTCCCCAGGCAGCAGCCGCTGCAATCCCCACCCTGCCTGCGAACCCACACCAGCACCCAGACAAGCCCAAACCATTTCATTGCAGTTGCATTTTGCATTCCAGCCCTTTCCTGAAAGCCCCACGCACTGCCACCCTGTCCTGCCCCTTCACCCACCCAGCAAGGCCTTGCCCTTTCTCCAAGCCTTGGCACAAGTGTCTCAAAGGGCATCCCCCCTCATTTAACATCACTGAGCTGCTTCTCCAAAGTTTAGATCACCAATTTTGCAATAGTGAATATTTTCATTAAAGCCTCAGGTTCTCACAGGAGGCAGGTGTGAAAATAAAAGCCCTGGCACATGAGGAAATGCCTAGAGCAGGTAACAGTAGTGCAGGAGTGAGAAAGAAAGAGCAGCACGAACATTCTCAATCCTAACACACAGACAGGTCCCCACACCCAGTGCACAGACCCAAACTTTCACAGAATGGTGTCAGTGCTAAAACAACCCAGATTAGGATACTCAAAGCACTCCTGAAGCAGCAAACCTTCTAAACTTGTCTAATTTGGCCAAGCCATGAGGTCCTGCTGAGATACTGCAGGAGGGCGACTGCAGAGGGGCTCTGCTGAGCTGGGCAGAGCAGAGCCAGCCCCAAGGGCAGGGGACAAGGGACACGGCCCCAGTGGAGCCCTGCTGCGTTACCCGGTGCTGCCCTGGTGTGGCACACCGGGCTGCCAGGAGCTGGCCCGTGCCCCGTGCCAGCAGGAGCTGTGCTGGCCCACAGCTGCCCAGCTGTGCTGTGTGGGGGAGCCCCCTGGTTGTTAACTCTGCTGTCTTCTCTCCAAGATGGGGATCAGTGCAACCCCAACCCGTGCAAGAATGGAGCCGTTTGCAAGGATGAAATCAATTCCTACGTGTGCTGGTGCCCGGCTGGCTACGAAGGCAAGAACTGTGAGATAGGTACGTGCCAGGGCTGCTCTGCTGGACACCCCTGGGAGCAGTGGGGTCAGCGGCCCTCGGGGGCTCTGTGGGACACAGCTTGCTTTGCTGGGAGGCAGGAAGGTGTGAATTCAGCTGCTGGCACTGGGGATGGCAGGGGGACGTGCCTGGGGACACTGCGTGGCTCTCTGCTCCTGCCCGGCCCCAGCTCCACCTGCTCTTGGGAGGGCTCAGTGGAGCCTCCGGCTCAAGGTCTCCTGTTCAGCTGTGGCTGCCAGGGCAAATGTTGACACAGAGCCCTTCCTGGATGTTCCAGCACAAGCCTTTCTGGGACTGCTCAACCAGGGACAGCCTGCTCCCCTGCTGAAAGCAGTGCTCCCCACACACCCCCATGGACCCCCATTCTCCCCCTCCCCTTTCCCATGCCAGGCTGAGCAGCAGCTGCTGGGCAGGGCAGGACTGTCCTGACCTCCTCTTAATGGCACTCTGCTTCATTCATAATTATAATTATCAGCAGCAACCTTGATTCTGGAGGCAAATAAAAGGCAAATATTTTCCTGATGGGCTGAGGAATTTATGAAAACCAAACAGCTGATAATTTAAGCAAGAGGGATATTCAGCTCTTATAATCAAGGGCTGTGCAACTCGCATAATGTGCTAGACTCACTGACTAATAAAAGATCCTCTTTCTAGATGTATTTCTGCTCTGGCAAGAGAGGAGTGTACGTTAAAAAGAGCATTTCAAAGTTGCATCAAATTTAAATAGTCTCATTGCAGATTTCTTGGGGAAGTCAGGAGCAAAAATAGAGCTGGAAGTGAGGCGTGAAGAAGAGCTCTGTAAGAATAGTAAATGATGGTATTAAAATGGCTACAGGAAGGGAGGTGTCCTTGAAGAAGTAGGAGTGGAGCTAATCTGCTGTGAAGTTATTTGAAAACTCGCTGAGAACTGCAAGGGCCCTGCAGATTTGTGGTTCCCCACCTGCCAGGTGCTGCCCCAGAGAGGGGTGAGGGCTGGGGTGGAGGGTGCAGGGCTTGCTCCAATCTGATACAGGCTGCTCTCCCCAGTGCCAAAAACACCAAAGTGAGGAAATCACGTGGCTTGTTACCAAATATTTGCAGGAGTGCTTCAGGGCCAGGCTGCCAATCTCAGCCAGCACGCAGCTGTTGGTGGCAGGAGGGCTCTGGGGGGCTCTGTAAGCCCCTCAACCTGCCTGCTCAAAGTGCCCACTGCATGATGAGCAGGGATGGCAATGCCCTGCTTCCCCATCTCCTTGCAAACCACCATCTGTTTCCCACAGTCTGGATCAGCCCAAGTCTCAACAAATCTCTGACCAGCTGTGTTTCAAAAGAGCTCTCACAGTTTCATTTTAATTTCTTTCAGACTTCACGTGTGCTATTAAAAATGGAGGCTGCAAGCACTTCTGCAGCCATCAGCCCCCACAGAAGGTTGTGTGCTCCTGTGCTGATGGCTATAAACTGCATGAAGATGGAAAGTCCTGCAAACCTACAGGTTAAGTTTAAATTGTTTTTAAGAGATTTGGGTTCAAGTTTTCAAGGCCTTGTCCTGGATTTAGTTCATTTAGTTATGAATTTCACAGATGCAATATCCTGTTGGAAACCTTGTTGCTTATTTTCCTACTTAGCAAAGGTAGAAGCCCGACCCTGCCCTTGCCCCAGGAGAGATGTGGGGTCTGGCTGGAAGGGTTCAATCATCCTTTAAATCATCAATTTTTTAACTTGGATGAGTGGAGATGGAGGGCACTTGTCCAGTAATTTGTTCAAAGGCAAATGCTATTTCAGATGACTAAAGAATAGCTGGTTCTCCTTGTGCTCCCCAGCTTTTCCCTGCTCCTAGACCACTACAATACCTGTAACTACACTGACCCACCACAGCACAGCAAATTAACTGGCTGTGAACATCTCAGAAGCACATCTGGCAGAGAAGAGAGTGAGCAGATAAATATTCTGTCATCTGAAGTCAGTTTAGTGTTTGCTGCTATCATTTCCAACACCTGACTGCAGTGGGATTGCACACCCACTACACCTGCAGGTACCTGCACAGGGGAGCTCTGCCAGCTGCAGCAGGGCACACTGACCTCCCGACTCTGCTGCCTGTCAGCACTCACTTTGGGAAGCGTCCTGGCTCAGGAATCCTGTCAGCAGAGGATCTCATCAAGAGCTCAGGCCTGTGTTGCCCAACATGCTGCACCACTTTCACTGGGCCAGAAAGGTTTACAGTTAGCAAGAAGATTGTCTTTCAGGCTGGGTGTTTGTCCTTCCTGCTAAAGCTTCCTTTTGTTGGCTCTGAAACCTTCATTTCATAAGCTAAGCTCGCAGGTACCACTTTCCATCACTCAACACTCATCTGAGTCCTGTCCCTAAAGTGAACTGTTTAAAAATAGAGGATGAAGTCTCAATAGGCCACACTCACATCTGATTTTACACTAGTGTTTGTTTGCTCAGTGCTTCTGAGAGCTTTTCAGATGAAAGACAATGCCTGGTGCTATTTACTATTTTGACTGCCACCACCAGCAGGAATTCTGCACACACTGCGTGGGAGAGGATTGGGAAGAGCTCGTCTGAAACGAGTCTACAGATGAGTTCTTCATTAACAGAGGAAATACACAGCTCTAGGAAGAGGTTATTAATGTTTTCCTCACCTAGGTGCCAAGCAGGATTATCTGTACAGTTGGCAGCTGTTATTTCCTGCCCTGTCCCAGCTGGCTGCTTATTGTTCTGCAGTCACTGTGAAATGCCCAGCGCAGGATTCCCAGCTATGCAGCACACATCCTGCCACGAGCAGGCACAGCTGCCCCAGCCCATCAGGCACAGGTGCTCAGCACAAGCTTTTTGCACTTTCAAAGCTGTTCAGATGACATTTCCAGAGCCCAGAAAGAATCGGTGCTTTTGCCACTGGTCCATATCGCTCGCACTGAGGCCCAGGCACAGGCACAGGGGCACAGGGTACACACAGGTACCTCAGCCCACGGCCTGAGCTGCTCCCAGCTGTGCGAGGGGAGGCAGGGTTCCCTCCTCACCCCTGCTGTGGTGGCTGTAGGTGGCAGAGCCAGCCCCAGCTGTGCTGTTCCTCCCCCAGTGCCATATCCCTGCGGGAGGATCACAGCTCCTGAGGCCAAGAGGAAGCTCACCCGGTCCATGAACACCTTTGAGCACTGGAACGTCACAGGAGATGATCCTGGCGATGGCCCTGGGGAGGACAACACCACGGAAAGCAGCACTGCTGCCACCAGCAGGATCACACCCGTGCTCAGGACGGGCACGCGCGTCGTCGGCGGCTCAGACAGCATGAAGGGAGAGGTGCCCTGGCAGGTACCAGCTCTTTCTGCAAGCCTTCTGTGACCCCAGCGGTCCCTTCTGAGCACAGATCATCTTACTTTTGAATACCCAAAGCCTGGCTCTGAGCTTAGACTGGCAATAGTGTCGAGCCTAGCAGGAGCATAGCTTTATTCCATGCACAGTTTTACACCACAGCAACAAAACTTGCCTGCGTGGGGCTCTCCTCTGGCAAAGAGCCAGAATCAGAGTCACAGCAGCTTTACCTGGTGGGGCACAAAGGCTTGAGCCCAGTAGTCCATGAAAGTACCAAAAGTAAGCTGAAGGTGGAGTGAAGGGGGTTTTGCAAGGAGCAATGCAACTTCTGTTTTGTCACCAGCAGTGTCAGCAGATCACAGAATCATCCACCAGCTTGTGTTGGAAGGAACCTTAAAGATCAGCCAGTTCCAACCCCCTGCTGTGACCAGGGCCACCTCCCACTGGTCCCAGAGTGATTTGCCCCTGCTCCCGCAGGTTCTGCTGGTGAACAGCGAAGGCTTGGGCTTCTGCGGCGCGTCCATCATCAACGAGAAGTGGGTGGTGACAGCAGCACACTGCCTGAAGCCGGGCTACACCCACAACCTCACCGCTGTGGCAGGTGAGCGCTGGGCAGGAGGGCAGGGACGGGCACCGGGCTTGCGGCGCCGGACAAGGCGTGGCACGGGACAGCGACCGCGGTGACCTTCCCTTACCTCTCTCTGAGGGTGCTAAACCCCCCAAAAGCTACTTTGCTGCTAACTCTGGCAGAAGCATCTGCATCTGTGGTGCCTGATGCTTTTGGTGGTGCCCGGTGTCACACCTGGGTTGTGCTGTGCCCTGAGATGTGAGGGGACCTGCAGCTGCCTCTGACGAGGAGCCAGAGCAGTCCGAGAGCCCCGAGGGCTCAGCCCTTTGCAGCCTCTGGGTGGGCTGGGCTGGCACCGCGCTGGCAGCCCCGGGGCACGGTCCCAGCCCTGCCTCTGGTGTGTGCAGGTGAACACGACACCAGGGGCGACGACCACACGGAGCAGCTGCGCAAGGTGGTGAGGCTGCTGCCCCACCCCACCTACAACGCCTCCATCAACGAGTACCACAACGACATCGCCCTCCTGGAGCTGGAGCAGCCCCTCACCTTCAACAGCTACGTCACCCCCGTCTGCCTGGGCAGCCGCGAGTTCACCAACGCCCTGCTGAAGCAAGGCGTGGGCACGGTCAGCGGCTGGGGCAAGGTGCTGTTCCGCGGCCGCAAGGCCACCACCCTGCAGGTCCTCAAGGTGCCCTTTGTGGACCGGCCCACCTGCCTGAAGAGCACCTCCACCAGCATCCTGCAGAACATGTTCTGTGCGGGCTTCCCGTCCGGGGGCAGGGACACCTGCGAGGGGGACAGCGGCGGGCCCTACACCACCGAGATCGAGGGCACCTGGTTCCTCACGGGGATCACCAGCTGGGGGGAGGAGTGCGCCCTGCCAGGCAAATACGGCATCTACACCCGGGTCTCCAAGTACCTCAAGTGGATCAAGCAAACCACGAGGCTCCCCTGAGCCCAGGGAGCGCCGTGCCACGCTGCTGTGCCAGGCCGGAGGACGGACTGGGGACACGGAGGGGGACCACGGCAATCTCCGTGCTTTTGAGCGATCATTGCGTTTCAATAAACATTCCTAAATGAAACAACTTTTGCTCTTGGCAGGCAGAAGTCGAGAGGACGCAATGCAAATGTGGTAATATGGCAATAAAAAGCCCTTTTAATGATACAGAGGTTGGTGGATCAGCAGGGGAATGGTTCACACGTGTCCCAGGCCAGTGTGCCACCAGCACTGCCCACAGCTGGCACACAGCAGTGTGGGCAAGGGAAGCCCAGCTGGCACTGGTGCCCCAGCAGCATCCCAGGAGCAGGAGCCCACGAGGGAGGTGAACACGCACGGCAGTGCACCCCCAGTGCCCCCAAACAGATGTTTTCACATGGAGGGGAGGCTGGGGATGGCCTGACCCTGCTGGGATCGGTACAGGGGACACTGGGGACACCCTGATCCTGCTGGGATGGGTACAGGGCACACTGGGGACACCCTGACCCTGCTGGGATGGGTACAGGGCACACTGGGGACACCCTGACCCCGCTGGGATGGGTACAGGGCACACTGGGGACACCCTGACCCTGCTGGGATGGGTACAGGGCACACTGGGGACACCCTGACCCCGCTGGGATGGGCACAGGGCACACTGGGGACACCCTGACCCTGCTGGGATGGGTACAGGGGACACTGGGGACACCCTGATCCTGCTGGGATGGGTACAGGGGACACTGGGGACACCCTGACCCTGCCGGGATGGGTACAGGGCACACTGGGGACACCCTGACCTTGTCGGGATGGGTACAGGGCACACTGGGGACACTCTGAGCCAGTGCAGGGTGTCAGCAGCTGCTCATTCAGACTTCAGTGTATGTGCTAAGGTGTCACTTTCATGGCCACTGCATCCAGCAAGAAACTACTTGGATCATCTGCCACTGCTTACCTTAAAATCAAAATGGATGCAAGAAGGTTTTAAGTTGTTTCAAGGAAATGAAATAAAACCAACACTGTGAGCACTTTTTTCCCTCTAGAATTATAGCAGACGTGTCTTTGAACAGAATTGCATAGTCTCAGATGGATTTATTTAACAAGTTTTTAATCTTTAAATATAGATTTGACACATTTTTACAGGTACATATACAATATAGTTCATTTAAACTTGCAGTCAGAGAAAAGTCTCCACTGTAATTTATACATACACATGAAGAGCCTAGTTCAACAGCATACTCAGGGGAACATACCATGTGTGCAAAGTTTCAAATGTTAAAAACCTCAGACTGTACATTCAGATTTGCAGAACTTATCAACCTCACAAATTAATAAAAGCTTAGATTTAAAACTATGGAAGACAAAAAAGATTAAAATCATTCAATATGCAATGTGTGCTATGTTTCAGACAAATATTTACAGTAGTACCTCAAAATATGAATTGTTACCACAAGAATTGTTAGCACTATAAAGAGCCCCAGGAGAAACTTCAGCCTTTCCCACCTAATTAGTGCATTGATTGATTGGAAAGTAGGGGAGGAGAACCTTCAGGGGTTTACCAGCTGGGCACTGTGATGCCAGGCCCAGGAGTGTGCTGGGTCCTGGTGCTGCTCAGATTCAGCCCTGAGGGTGCAGAAGGTCACCCCATCCTGGGTAGCCAGGGTGGAGAAAGGGCCAGGGGAGCCCCGGGGCAGCTCAGCAATTCCCCCACACCAAACCCAGCACGGCTGAACTGGACCTGGGGCTGTGCCTAGGGAGGGGCTCACAAATAAAACCAGATCATAAAGGTCCCCCTTTAGTCTGTGGTACAAACATTTCACTGGGCTGGGGCAAAGCAAATTCACTTCTGCATGCACACCACTGACCCTGCTCTCCACACTCAGGTGCTCTTTGCACACATCTGCTTAAAAGTTCAAACCACCTGTACCTACCTATGCTCTACAAAAGCAAAACTAGACAAAGAAACACAAAATTAAACAATGAGTCTTCAACATTCTTTCTCCCTTCTCAAAAATTCAATAGGTACATTATTGTTAAAGATGCTGAAAAAGTCTTATCACAAGAACATCCTTAGTGCAAACATGGACATTTAGCTTGGATTTATGGCACGTGTTCCAAAGTACATACATTAATGTAAACTTCAACACTTGCTAGATACAGGTTTCAGCCCTGGGACGCTTTGGGACCCTAAGTGATTGGTGACAACCCTGAGGTGTCAGTTTGACCTGATCCAGACCCGACTGAAATCAGGGAGGCTGACTGCAATGGGCTGGAGTCAGACCCTAAGTGCAAAAAGAGGATCTTTAGTGTTATTGCTTCCTCACATGGGAGTCAGCCAGATGATGCTCTTACAGAACATTACATTCACATAACTGAAGCAGATATTTAGAAAAATCCACCCATAAAATCAATTAAGCAGGACATACAGCTTCTTTGTTTGGTTTTTTTTTTCTTTTTGGTTTACCAAAACTCAACTCTTGTTTGCAACTTCAACAGCTGTCAGCTAATAAGTAGGCAAAACCTACTTCAACCTGTAGAGAAAATTTCAAGCATCTAAACAAAGTGTCAGGAAACTGTAGTGTACTTCTTTGATGAAACATGATGTATGTCATGGAAAAACAGCAGGAAAAATTAACAAAATACCAGCATTTCCACAGGCGAAAAGAAACAAAGGGCAGAGAATGGCTTCCTTTATGAGCATGAGAAGCTGTTAGGACCCCAGTCCCACTCAGTGCAGATGAAGCTGTGGAGGTCTGTGAATGTGATGAATAGTACAGGACAACTCCAACTACTGTGCTAGTTCTCTGTAACACTTAGTTGAAAGCCTCCAAAGAGCATCGAAATAGGATGCTGCTAGTTCACCCTTAATTCAAGGGGAACTAAACTTTCTCGTGTTACACAGGGCAGCATCTATAAAGTAATGGAGAATGATGTTAATATTAAAGCATTTTATTCCAAGAAATACATTGTTCCCTGTAATCATGTAACATTTGTAGAACAGCAAAAACAAAAAAAATGCACTCCTGCATGTCTCCCTAAAAGCTGAACTCCCACTGCCTTCAGTGAAAGCCTTGACTAAGGCAAGACCACAGGGTGTGACTCATTTCCATCATCTACCACTTCATTATCCAGCAAAGCCAGCTGATGTCTTCTCTAGGCTCCTTCTCCTGTCAGGCTGGGGATGGTTTTGTGGCTATTTAGTTTTATACTAAAAAGCTGTTCTGGGAAGCTGGCTGGCACTGCAGGGCGTAGGAGAGACCCTGCCTTGTGCTCCAAAGGCCAAAAGAAACCAGCAGTGCCTCTAAGGGACCCTGCACAGACCCACCAGCCTTGCTGCAGCCATTGGAGATGTGAGGGGCATGCAAAGAGCTGCCCTGCAGTGCCAGCTGCGGGGCACCGGGACCAGGGCGTGGGCAAAGCCTGCCCCTTTCAGCCAACATGCCCACAGCAGCCTGCCAGAGCTCCAGCCACACCCACAGCCAGCTCGGGCAGAGCCAGGGATGGTCCAGCAGGGCACAGGACACTCCCAGGGACTGTCCAGGGGGCACAGGAAAGTAAGGGATTGATTCTGCTTAGCTAAAGGCTTTGCCCTAAAAAAATCCCAAAGCCCAGATTTGTGTGAATTCTGCTAGGAAGTGTGTGACTGGACACAGAGTTTTAACTAGGGGAAGCTGGAGCTGAGCAGCAGGACAGGCACTGCCTCTCCCCCAGCACTGAAGTGACTCCAAGCCTCTCCAAGCTCTCGGGGATCCCACAACGCGTTAGTCGAGTTTACACTGCTGGCATGCAAAGCAGCATTCAGCACAAGCAGCTCACAGTCCCCGAGGGGCCTGAGGCTCCCTCCTGCCCCTGCCGGGCTGCCCAGCCTCCCTCTGCTGTGCTGGAGCAAGAGCTCCATCTTCTGAGGAAGCAGGAGAGAGCCCAGCACTGCCAAGGAGTCAGTGGGCACCTGCAGGTGAAGTGACCGGCCCTCAGGGTAAGGGAATTCTGAGTGCAGAAGTGCTGTGTGAAAATCGATTTTCACACTGCAAGCTGCTTATGGCTGTGAGGACACGCTGCTGAGCTGCAGGAATAGCTCTAGGAAACAGCAAGAGAACTTCCTACATCATCCCCAGTGTTTCCTGGAGTGTGTGTGAGATTAGAATCATGCCTTGGGACTGCAGGCAGCATCAGAAACAGCAGAGAGAACAGCTACCTTGGCAGGGAAACCAGAGCCCCAGAGCTCTGGGGACACAGGTCTGGAGCACCTGGGAAGTGCTGTGGGACTCACAGGAGGCATTTTCTGTGCCTTCTCCCTGTGCAATTCCCTCAGTTGGTACTCAGCAACTTTATAAACCAGTCCAGAGCTGACAGTCTCTAGGTTTTTGGGGATATGACCACTGACAGTGCAAACCAGGGTTCAAAGTTTCCCAGCACCTTTGAGATGCATTCAGAGCTGGAAAACCCTTCTGCATAGGACCAGGTGAGATGGGGTAGCCATACATGGAGAGAAGGTCAAGGGAGCCATAACTGCATCTTGAAAACAGGCTGCCAGTAAACCCTGAACACTGCTCAAACTACCCCTTACAGAAAATAGCAAACCTTCAACCTGTGAGATTTGACTGCCCTGCAACAAAGGGGATAAAAAATACCTTCCTGTATAGGAAGGACTTACTGAAATGTACCAAAACCCACCAAGAGATGACTGGAATTTAAAGCCTTTCAGATGGCTTCCTTCACATTAATAAAAAAATATTCTGACAGAAAGAAGTATTTAAAGAGAAATATCCTTGCATGATCTGCTTCATACAGTTATAGCTAGTATTTTTTTTTTTTTTAATGGACTAAGTCTATGTGGGCTTCCTGAGCTGTTCCATCCCCAGCCCTGGTCTCCCATTTCAGAGCACAGCATGGTGATGAGGCAACACATGGAGCAGTGACACTGTGGACACAGCAAGGGCAACAGGCTGCTCTTAAGGCATCTTCTTGTGTCATCTCTTATGCTTCCCTACCTATATCTATGTACAGTTCCAGCTAGAAAATGAGAACTCTGGGTTTGGAGATCCAAGCCTTTGGCTGAAACCTGGTCACCTGTTTAGAACAGATTTATCTAAGGATGGATTAACCAGCAGGCAGCAGTGAGGGCAGGAGTGAGGCAGCAGGGAGGAAGTATTGCCTTTAGAGCGCTGGGGTCAGGCCACGATGTCTTTCACAGCAGGAGGAGGTTTTGCTTAGAACCTCCTGTTCTCACGGGGTTTGAGCTACAGCAGGGAGGAGGAAAACAGTCTTGGGAATCCCTGGTCAGACTCCATCTCTTCTCCCCGGTCTTCTACCCAGCGCTCTTGCAATGAAATCTACATTTTTAAATGCTTGGTTTTAATTTACTAGTGCCTAAAGTCTCAGAAACGTCTTAACGTGTTAAACAAACAAACAAAAAGCTTAATTTGCTACTTTTGCAGGCTTTTTGGAATAGCTGCTTGCTTTCCTATCTTTCCAGCAGAGGCATATGCAGCCAGATTTAGTACATCAAGTGTGATGCAAATGACTTAAAAGACCTGATTTGAGATATGAAATATTGCTGCTAGGCGTGCTATCAAATACCTGCAACTTTGGCATTCCGAAATCTGCAGTCACCGACTACAACCTGCAGACTGTGGACAGGAATCCAGCCTTCTTTTCTTCTGTTTAGGTTTTTCACCAACCTTTGAATGACAACAGCATTAGGAACAGAAGCCAACCAGCCCAGGAGCAGTTTGGTGAGGGCACGCAACAATTTGTTCCAACCAGGGAAGCATTTTAACAGGACCTGGCTCTGCATTTAAAGCATCATTCCCACCTAAATTTAGGAACCTAATTTAAAAGACTACTACTCTCTAGACACTGGAGAAGAACAGGACTCCCTCTCAAGTCATACTGCCTGAGACCTGCAGAGGAGGTTGAGGAAAACTGGCTACCGAAAAGCTACTGAAAAGTCAAGGGCAATTATTTTTCTCACTCCTCTGCCATTTAGACTGGTAGGATGATTTTGGTCAGGGTAATATAAGTAAATTCAAGCCAAGATTTAGGTAGCTGGAGATACTCATGCTCCTAAGTGACAACACTGTGTCTCACCCATGCAGTGAAATCTGTGCTAACAAAAAGCTTGGTGTGAGAAATCTTTGGCACTGGCAGGAGCCCACAGGAGTGGTGAACTTCCAGCAAACCTGAGATGCTTTGCATCTGAACAACAAACTGAATTTTTCAGAATGCGGCGGGACTAGATGATCCCTGCAGACCCCTTGCAGTTGAAATATTCTATTTTATCCTGTTCTGATTCCCCTTGCAGTGCAAGGGCTGTAGCTGTCAGCCAGGAATCCTGCACGGGGCATTGACATCTGTGCATTTACAGGCTGGTGCCTGCACAAATCTGACCCAGGTTCCTGCCAACATCACCCTTCCCACACCCCAGACAAGGCTTTGGCACACGGGGCTCCCTCCTGCTGAGAGCCTGGGCTGGCTGGGGATCATCCTGAAAGGAAGGATCATTCTGGAAAGGGAAGAGCCAGAAAGCTCAGCCAAGTTGCTGGGAGTCTCAGGAGGGACACGCTGCCCCAGGAAAGCTCCCAGCCCCAGGAGAGGAGCAGCTGTGAGGTGTTCTCTGTGAGCCACAGCTTCACCCACAACAGGAACAGAGCCTGCAGCCACCCCCAGTGCAGGGAACACTCCTACAGCTGTCTGAGGGAGGAAAGCAGCTTCCAGTTCCTCACTGTGGCTGGTAAGAATCCCAGAGGAGCAGAGCCTGGAGCTGAGCTGGGATGGACAAAGGGAAGCACCATGTGAAGTGGGGAGAGCATGGCAAGAGGGGCTGTGAAGGTGCTGGTAAAACCCAGCTCAGACAGAGACCCATGGCAAGGGAGGTCCTGACTCGTTTCCCCAGGCCAAGCCAGTGTGGTCTTGGCAAGAGAATGAATTCTCCAGCTGTCTGGAATGCCTAAAGCTCAGTCAGGAGCTGCAATGAGTGTATCACCAGGCAAGGGACATTTCAAGGGACTGCCCTGCAGGCTCTTAGAGATAAGGCAAAGGAACCCTAAAATACCTACCACTGTCCCTCACCATCTTCATGCAAGAGCTGAATTTCATCCCCATTTTTCACCAGCAGGTCCTCTGAGCCTCTCCTCTTGCAGTCTGCAAGGGCTTTGTATTTTCCTGGAGACTGTGGCAGAGAGAAAAAACTTATTTAGCTGCATTTTGCATCATGCAGCTGTGATTTCTGACTGCTGCAGGGAACGCCTCAGAGCCCTACCAGCTACCTGAAGTAAAACTACCTCAAGAAATCTTCTCATTCCCAGAGTGAGACATGGAAGCCCCGAGCCAGGGGCAGGACACGTGCACTGCGCAGGGAGGAGCGCAGGGCAGGCTAGGGGAGCAGCCCAGCCCCGAGCTATCACACCTACCAGCTGGTTCTCCTCCTCCTCGGTGTCCGAGCAGGTGGAGAGGTACTGCTGCCCCGACCACTCCTCCAGCCCCTCGCAGATCTCCAGGGACTGCGACCCTCCCGGCCAGCCTGCAAGAGAGCCTGGGGCTCAGGCCAGGGCCCAGGGGCAGAGGCCCCGAGGGAGGGGAAGGCAGGGCCATACTTCTGTGGGGCTGCCTCTGGGGGGACAGCAGCGCGCCGTCCTGCATCACCGGGCTGCTGCGCTCCGAGTCGTTCTCTTCCGAGCTGATGGACGCTCTCTGCTGCTTCCTGAGGGGCTCAAAAGCAAAAGCAGTCTTAGCTTTACTTCAAAGGAGCACCAACTCCACCAGGTTTAGTTAAACAGGGTCAGAAATTGCACTGGCACCTCTTAGTGTATGTTTCTGTTGAGGTTAAGGACTTAGTGCCTGGCTCTCAATCTTTTTGGGAGGGGAAAGGAAGTTTCCCCTTTTTGGGGAACTTTTTGGGAGGGGAAAGGAAACTCAGTCTTTTTGGGAGGGCAAAGGAGGTTGCTGCAGTGTCTCTGCCCTGAATTAGAGCCCGGTCTCTGCTCTGCTCCATCTGCAGAGGAGCTGCAGCTCAGGCCAAGCTGCCAGGCTCAAGGGTGTCCCTGCAGCCCCTGTCCCCAGGCCAGGGCCAGCAAAGGGTGAGCAGCAGCACGCCCCTGCTGTCCCCTGCCCAGGGACAGGGTCACACAGAGGCTGGCAGCTGGCACTGGGTGGGAGGGAGGGAGGGACCCAGCCCAGCCCGGACTCACCTGTCCCCCGGCTGCGAGGAGGGCGGGAGCTGCTCCGAGCACGAGCCAGGCTGCTGCTTCTCCCCTGCCAGGCAAACACAGCTTCAAATCCACTCCTGCATAGCAACCACCACCCCTGGAGCACTGCTTGAAAAATGAGACCTTCTGTACAGCCCTGCTGTATTGGAAATGCAGGGGAACCCAGTGGGAAGGAATGATGGTGTCTGATCCAGTGCAGAAGGCTGAATGATTTCTTTGTTATAACTATACTATAAAACATTCATATACAATTTAAAGTAGATACTAAAACTACAAACCTACTTTTCTCACTACCATATCTAACTCCTCACAACTCGTGACCCTCTCTGAGAGCCCAGCCCCAGGTGGGTTGGATTGGCCATCACCTCAAACAATCCTCACCAGAATCCAACCAAGCCATCACTCCAGGTAAACAATTCTCCAAACACATTCCACACGGGAAAACAAGGAGCAAAAATAGAAATTGTTTTCTCTTTCTTCTCTCTGTGCTCCTCTATGAAAAATCCTGAGAGAGAGAAGAATGTGCCTGCCACACTATTGGTTTCTGTCCAGAGAAAAACAGACCTCTGGGCCCTTGCAAAGCACAGACTTAATTCTGATTAAGGTGGCATGCTAGCACAAATCCAGCACTGAGCATGCTCCTGATATGCTTCAAATTAGGCATCTGGTTTGTATCTCATTGAATTAAACCTATGATAACAAATGTGAAATAATGCCCAAGGTAATGACAAACAAAAAAAAACATACTTCTGTGATTCATTTTCACATGAGCACCCAGTTTTTACTGCTCCAAGTCATGTTAGTTCCCTGCAATTTAGGGCCTCACTCCAGCATTTTGCTACCGGGCTTCTAAAAATTAATTCTTCCGTGAGAATGAGTGGACTTGAAGATCAGCAATGTGCCAATAGAAAGCTTCTGCTGCAGAGTGAAAAGCCACAGAGAAACTGATCAAATGTACCTTTTATAAGCTCTTGCTGCTTGAACAAAATTTTTCTTATTTCATTCAACCATGCCATCTTCAGATCTACTGTTTGGGCCTGGAATAAGAGAAAATAGTCTGAAATTTGAATTAAGAGTCATCCATTATAATGTAGGAATAAAACTTTATTTTTCTATGCTGTAATTATCTGAAATCCCCCTTTTTCCCAAAGCTACCACTAAATTTTAAACATTCTTGATCTTCTAAAATTGATGATTCCCATGACATGCAGGCAAGGCACAGTGGAAATTGTAGAGCTATCACTACAAGTCTGAGGGTCAGTGAAACATTTTCTTCTCACAGCTCCCAGCACGTGCAAACACCCAGATTTCTGAAGGTACAAACCTGCACCACATACACCTCTTCTCTCCCACTGTACCAGATCTCAAATTTCCGATGATCTCCCTTCACGTTCTCAGTTATCCCAACTGCACTCATCTGCAAATCCAAGCAAACAAAAATAAACACAGTACAAGCTCCCTCTTCCCTAGGAATGCAGCTTTCTGACAGCAAGTGAAACCTGTTTGCCCTGAATTTAACATGTTTCATCAATTTCAATTTACGTAGCAACTGAAAGTCATTATCAGTCTCCTTCCTCCTGATTTTCTATCAGCTGCATTTTGGACGAGCCTTCCAAAACAAATCAATGGACCTTTGGGAACTTTTCATTTGGGAACCAGTGGAACCAACTGAAGCATCACCTCAGCTGCCTCTTTCAGCATAGAATTTCTCCGATTTGGCATATGAAGATTTATAAATACGTGACATGTTGTAATTCATCTTATTTATCCACATGCATTATTTCTTTCTAAAAGCAGGTTAACTTTGGGATTCAGCCTGAGCTGCCCCAAGCCTGGCTTCCAGGACACGTGCAGGCTTGAGCTGAGTGCTGCTTTACTCATTCTCCCCAACCACTTCTGATGGCTTGGATAGAAACACCAAAGGCCCAAATCCTTCAGGACCTGCACAGTGTGACCCACCTGAACCAAGCTGAAACCATGATTAGAAACCCTTCAGCAGCAGGAGACCTCTGACCTCCCTCCTGAAAACTGCTGTAACACCTGACACCACATGGACTATCCTCTCCCTTAAGGCAGGGTGTGCTGGCAATTATTCACTGATTAAAGGATGGTCAAAAATAGCTCAAGCTCCACTTGCATGCTTTGGAACAGATGTAATAATAAAGGTATCATCTATCATAAATTATTCACACAGACTGGATTAGACAAATCCACTATAAACACAAACAAAACCTTAGAAATAACATCTGTTCAACACTGCTGTTCCTCCTTGACAATATGTGCGTGCCCAGAGCTTTTAGTCTGGAAGACTGGGATGATTTACAGCATAGGTGCCATGGACAAATGCTCTGTTCCAGCAGTTTCATGTGGTGGTGCCCCTGTTCAGGGACAGCCCCAGGGAGCAGGAACCAAGGTGCTCCTGACATCACAGAAACCTTTAGGCTGGAAAAGACCCCCGAGGCCATCGAGCCCAACCATTCCCTCAGCACTGCCAAGGCCACCACAAGGCTTTAAATCCCTCCAGGGATGGAGGGGCACTGCCCAGAGCACCTGTGCCAGTGCCTGCCCACTCCTCATATCCAAGCTGAACGCCCCTGGCACAGCTTGAGCCATTTCCCCTCCAGAAAGCAGGATGAGGCTCCATCTTGGCTTTAGAAAAAACTTAAAATTTGTGAAAGCTGTAGAAGGGCAGCCCAAAGAGCACCTCATCCAGCCACTGCAATTCCCAGTTCTGTGCACCTTGTTTGCCTTGGCAATTTCTAGAGGCTCCTACAAAATCACCCAGCTATTATGATGGTGCAAAGAACAAGTGCTGCTGAGGGCTGTGCTGTCTCACAGAGATGTGCCACATCCATGGAAGGCTGGTGGCTGAATGAGCTCTGAGGACCCCCAGCAGCAAACAAGCCCCCATGTCAAGAGAAAAAATCCCCTCTGGCTCTGCAGAATTACTGCTCTGATGTATAAAACTGTGTAAAACACCCTAATGCTCAAACACAACTAAAATCTCCTGACCTTCAGGAAGTGCTTAAAGCTGTACGAGGAGGTTTTGTCGTATCCATCTCCGTGCTCCTCTCGCTTCTTGCAGAAGACCAAGGCTTTCTCATAGAGGAACAGGTGCCTCTGCATGGGCTTGAACCTGGCCAGCTCCTTCATTTTTGTTGGCCCCTTTCGGTGTCCTGCCCAAACACTGAAAGATCCCTGCATCAACACCTTCCCCAGCTCGCTCAGGTCACCCTGGGGAGAGCGTGACAAACAAAAAGAAAGAAAAAGAGCTCAATTAAAATGTGAGAGGACTCTCCAAACAATGCTGGGACACAGGGCCAGCTCTGTTCCAAGGCACGTCCCTCTAAGAATAGATTTTCCTGGAAG
Source organism: Chloebia gouldiae (assembly GCA_003676055.1). Lineage (NCBI taxonomy): Eukaryota > Metazoa > Chordata > Aves > Passeriformes > Passeridae > Chloebia > Chloebia gouldiae. The sequence goes on along the minus strand of QUSF01000018.1, from coordinate 14,331,414 downwards.
GATCAGAGGAGCTTTTGGGAGTGGTGACCTGGTGCCAGGGGGAGCACAGGTCTCACGCAGGGCTGCAGCTGGGCTAGAAGGTCAGAAACTGGAAGAACTAAAGGGAACAGAAAACCATCCAGCTCCTGTGGAAGAGCATGTCAAGGGCTCTGGCTACTTCAGTAGGACAGGGAAGTGAGATTTGAGCCTGAACTGAAGTATCAGAAGATGGAATTCTCCAGGAGGCCAGGCCTGGGATCAGCAGCTTCCCTGAAACCCTAGAAAAGACAACCACCCCAATGGAAGAGGCTCAAATTCAGCCTGAGAGCTGTTTGTTAAAGTGCTGAATGGGAAATGCCACAGAAACAGCCCAGCAGAGTTGTTAGGTCAGCCATGAGAACACTGAGGGACACACTGGAAAAATGCTCTAGAAAACCACAAGGTGGCAAGTGTGGGCACTGTGCAGCTCAGGATATGCCCAAACCTGAAATCAGATGAAGACTGTCCCCTGTGAGGGCTCCCTGAGCTCACATGTTCTGATCTGGGCCAGCTCTCACATTCTGGACACCACCCGTGGCCAGTGCATCACCCAGCCTTGTCAAGGCTCTCTTTGCTCAGAGCTACTCACGTCATATCCTGTGATTGAAATCTGATGCATGGAGTCGTTGACTGACTTCAGCAAATCCAACATTGCAACCAGAGCTTCTTGAAGTTCCTGAACTCCATCACAGCTCGTGCTGTACTTTAGCAGCTCCTGAAAATAGAAATAGGAGGGCATGTGTTTGCACTTGAACAAAGCAGATTTTTCCACCTTGCCCAAAGTTTCCAATGCCCAGAAGTGACCTACGCTGAGTTTCTTTTTTCATGGCACTGGAAAAAAGGCTCCCTCTAAAGCACAGTCAGTCTGAGGTGTGGAGCAGCTCAACGAGGGATGGTCTATTTTTAATGTGTTTCCTTTAGGATGGTGTCAGCATAGAGCAGCATCACATCTCCTGATTCCTTTGTGTTGTGTTTTCCTGCTTGGTGAGATATGGCAAATAAGGCTGGGGTTTTTCATTAGTGCCAATATGCCCTCAAAGGTGCTTGCAGCTGATGATTGTCTTCAGACTGGCAGGCACAAGGAACAGAATTTATAAAACCCAGAGCCTTCAGGTCAGTAAATGGAGGACAGAATTCTACCACTGAGATAAAATTAGTTTCATTTCAGATCTCTTGTGCCCACCTCCAGCTGCATGCATGCTCATTCAAGAGGCTGGAAGGTGGTTCAGAAGCTACTACCCAAGTGTTACTCCTGCCTTACAAAGTGAGAATAACTGCACTGCCCTGCCTCAGATGGAGGACACAAGAATAAATGCATTGAAGATTACAGGTACTATCAACACCCAAGGAGAAGAAGAGATGCAACAATTTATTTCATTCATCAGATCTTCATGATCATCTCTGGCTCAGTTTTCTAACAGGTGCTTCTGTAATTTTGCATCTCTGAGCAGATTCAAACAGTGTTTCTCTCCTTAAAAAATGGCCTCTTAAAAGTTCTTGGTCCTTTTTCAGGTATGTGAACATTCATCTTCACTGAAAGTCACTTCATGAGAGGCCAAGAAAAGCAATACATCATCCAAAACTCGGTGCTGATTTACAGGTAACCTTTAATTGAAAAATAACCCAAATCGAATCTCTCTGCTGATGCCCTTTGGAAGCAGGACATGAAATACCTTCAGGAGTAGCTGGTACTTTGTCAGGCGCTGCACTGGTTTGAGCAGATAGGAATCCAGCCCCAGCTTGTGTTCCAATTTTCTTTGGCATTCCTGGAACACAGAAGTCAGCCTAAGTCAGTTCTGCAGCATCTGTGAGCAGATATTCCAACAGCACAGCCATGGGGTTTGACGACTTCAAAGGTTTCATGTCGAAGTGTTGAATGGTACCCACAGCTACAGAACTATTGTAACAGCATGCAAACTCCCAGTGAGTGGCTCTGCCTTGTTCTCCTGGGGTAGGAGAAACGCCAGCATCTCCTTTAGTGAGCATGTGGCGTGCCTGTGGCACACAGCACCAGCAGAGCACAGAGCTGTGGGCTGCTGGGACAAGGCAGTGTCCCTGCCTGGGGGAAGCAGCACTCACCTGGAAGAAGGAGCTCTCGGAGCACTGCCTCCACAGGGACTCGGAGCGGGGCTTGTTCTGGCAGTACTTCTCATACATCTGGAAATCCTCCCGCTGCAAGGCAAGCCAGGGGCCAGTCACCCTCAGGGAGCCAGCCCTGCCCGGCAGCAGCTCGGGCCAGCACCCCGACTGCTGTGCTTTCTCCTCTGCTGCCAATTTCATGTGCACAGCGAGAGTTTGGGTGAAAAAGCACAGCAGGGGTCACAGCTGTGCCCACAACAGCTGCTCTGCCATCTCTGCTGGCCACACACGGCCGCTGCTGGTCCTGAGGGCCAGGAGCCTCTCACCCAACCAGCATAACCGAGGGGAGAGTGGGACAAGCCAGCAGAAACCCTGGCCTTCGAGTCTGCTTTATATGTGAAAATGATTCACCCACCCTGTCTAGGAAACAACATCCCACTCTCTCAGGTGCTCCCAGGCAGTTTTCCAGACTGTGCAGGAAAATTCTGCAAGAGAGGGACAAGGAACAAGAGCAGAGCCGTGAGCAGGGGCAGGTTTGGGTACTCAGCACTCCCAGGGATGATGGAAGGGCAGAGAGCAGCACCATACTTGTTGTGGAAGTCGTAGATCTCGGGCATGTTTCCGAAGAGAACGTCCTTCCTGTTCCTCAGCACGGGGGGCAGGAGGATGAACATGGCAGGATTATCCATCTCAGCTCTGTAGCCCTGCCAGGGCAAAAAGGGCTCACACTCAGCTGCCATCTCCCCAAAGGCAGATCAGAAGGGGACATGAACAGACTTTCAATCTGATCTCTCTGTTTCTAAGTGCAATATTGTGGATGTTCTCAGTTCAGTCAGAGAGAAAAAGAGAAAGATTTCTGCCAGGCGAAGCCCGGGAAAAAAATCCCAGGGGAATGTAAACAATCGATTATCTTGCTTTCCATTCATGTTGTTTATAGATATGTTCTACACACCTCTTGTGTGTGCCCAGGGGACACTCTGTGTATGTGAGTGCAGAGAGGGCAGCTCCACACAGCCTCACCAGAGCCCCTGCAGGAGAGCTGCAAACCAGAGACAGCTCGAGATCGGATCAAAAATCCATGGCCTCTTTGCTCCTGCACGAGTCATGCTGAGCACTAGGGTCTCCTAGTGCTCCTCAGTGCTCCTGGAATCCTGGGCTCTGTGCCTCCACTGCCCCTTGACATCAGGGGCTCCCAAACTGGGGAGGAGCTGGAAGGGACAGCACTGAAATACAAACTGCTGGGTGGAACCAGGAATCCATGTAAAGCTCCCCAAAGTAACAGGCCATCACTGCACCAGATATGGCAAATTTCCCAGCTGCAGTGCAGGGAGCAGAGCTCAGCACCAGCAGTGCAAAGAGGCCCCCAGGAATGCCACGAGCCACAGCTCAGGCCGGCCCTGCTGGCCACCAAGGGCTGCACAGAACTGAGGCCCTTCCAATACGGGCAGCAAAAACGTGTTCAGTATGTACAGCACATCTCCTCTGGCCTTCCAAACTAACCTCTCACACCAATGTGCTTGGAATCAATACTCCTTACACTAAGCAGGCATTTTGTAGCTGATTAAGGATGCAATAGATGATAAATATCTGGAAAATTAGTCATTTTTATTTAAGGCCAGCAAGCAGGCTTCCCTCTTTAAAGGAAAAACTATTTTCAGAAAACTGAAGTCCATCTGTCCATTTTTCTCTATCTGGACTCGATGTGCACAGTAACAAATCTGTGTACCTGCCAAGTGCTTCATCACAGAGTGTGGTTTAACAAAAAACCCAATCAGTGCAGGGAAACTACGTGTGACTACCTGCAGTCCAACAGATTTATACCCTGCTTGCTCCTGGGTGAGAAAAACATGTGTGGGGGAGCTATTCAACAGCCAGCTTGTTTTGGCCATCAGCAAGAGTTATTTTGGAATAAAGTAGTAATGTCTAAAATGACAGTATGAGCAATCACTATCAGCTTTCTGAAGTTATGTGCTTCATACAGTCACAAAGTTCACAGTATTGAGACAGAATCCTCCCAAGGATAAAAGACAAGCTGCTTCCTTTTGTCTCCTCAAGGTAAAGGAAAGGAAGGAACAGTCAAAAGAAACTGCTTTTTGTATGTTTTACAGGCACTGCTGAGGCTGATTACCAGTGCTTTTGTGTACAAATAGAAGGATTCTCCTTCACTGTCAGTGAAAAGCTCATCCTCACACCAACTGTTCCTGCAGATGCCTCCAACAAAGGCAACCTAAGGAGCAAACCTGAGCATTTATGGCTAGATTGGGATCTGACAGCCTGGTGGAAGCCTGCTCTGTCACATCTTTGCTCAGTCTGACAGAGTGGCAGGTGCCCTTTGTACAAGTCACCAGGGAACAGCAAGGAGCAACCTGGAGAAGTCACTCACCGTCAGAACAGTGAAGAGCTCTTCCACATACACCCTCTCTGTTTCTATAAGCTCATGTATGACATGGCTAAAATGAAAAAAAAAATAGAACTGTATTATTTTCATGTGTATAAAAAGCCCCACGAGTGATCAGTGCAGTTCAAGGAGCCCAAAACATTTCGTGATCTCATTAATAACTCAGAGGTAAAAGCACAAGAGAGGACACCTGGGTCAGGCTGGAGGGGATGGGGCCAGGGCTGGCCAGAAACAAATATCATTTTAGGTGATGAGAATGGGATGAATGCTCACCCCTTCAGAATATCCAAGCTGTCATCACTGTCTGAAATGAAGTACTGCAAGGAATTCCGCTTCTCCTGGTAGTCGTGCATGACCTCGATCTGGAAGGAAATGGGATGCACTGGGAGGAGCTGCAGGAGGGCCCTGCAGGGGCAGGGGGAGCCCAGCCCCTGGTGCCAGCCAGGAAACTCCCTGGGGAAGGACGAGCTGTGCTTCCCTATAACAACCCTCGGGCAGTAAACCTTAGAAGGGTTGGGTGTAACGGGTTTTATGTAATGGGCAGCCAAATATTCCCACAAATTACTCTGCTACACAAGATCTGAAAATACTGGTAACATAATTCCTTCGTGGAGAGGCCAGAGAACAGTTTCCATAGGGGAAATATGTGGACGGGGATATTTCCTAATACACACCTCTGTTATGTAAGAAATAGCTTCAGGGAACAACACACAGGAATACAATACACAGAGCTCAGGTGTTGGACTAATCCAGCTAAAGCACACTAATCCAACTAAACATGCATACAAGAGGGTTTGGGTTTGCTTGGGTTATTTTCATTTTTTCTTTCTCCTTTTAAAAAAAAGAGAGTCTCTCCAAATCCAAAGTACACTCAATCTTCAGAGGAGTTTCAGTTTTTCCCTGCATAACTCAGATTTCATGAATAATTTTTACCTTGCGAGAACTTGGAGTTTTTCTTGACGTTTTCTTCCCAGGGAGAGAGAGATCAAATGAAAATTTCAAACTGGAATTAAAATCTACACCTTGGATAGAAAAAAGCAGAATTACATAATGTACATCTATGGCGAAGGGGATTCTTCAGACAAACTAATAAGTCAGGAATAAAAATGGGATACACCTTAAGAATAAATAATCAGTTAGCTAGTACTGATAGCAAACTGACAAAATAAAGGGTATTTATCTCAAACAATACTGATTCCACATAGCACATCCCATGGTCATAAAGGCCATAAAGTACAAATATTTAGAAAAAACAAAATGCTCCCTAAGGGAACACAGTAATCACAACCAAAGTGTCTGAAGCCTGAGAAAATGATAACAGCAAAAACAATAAAAGCAAATAAACTACAGAAAAGAACATCCCCTGCTAGGACACTGTTTGAAAGTTCTTTTATGAACGTAGGACAAGATGCTCAGCTGCAATAAACTGTTTCTCCATCTTGCACAAATGTATAGATGTTGTCAGGAAATGATTACGAGTTGCAATTGAGCTACAGAGGAGAGCTGGAAGGTTAAACATAAAGCACCAATCTCTGCAGTGAGCTGTATGGCATCATTCAAAGAGCTGGTAAGAAGCATGTGGACGTGCTGCAGAGCCCAGAGGGGACCAGGGCAGCTCTGGGGCACACTGGAGTGGAGAGCCCACGTCCAGCCGGGGCAGCTGCTGCAGGTTATCCCAGCCAGGGGTAAGCTGGGAGCTCTGGACGCTGCAGACAGCCCAGAGGTGTGCATGGCTGGGCCCACACACATGGGAGAACCCAAAAGAGGAGAGGGCTCAGCAGTGGTCCCTCAGAGACTGCCCTGGCAGGAGGGCACAGGGATGTGGAGCTGGGTGGGACACCAGCCTCCCTTGCAAGAGGGACTCTGCTCCACAGCCTGCAGTGCCACCTCTGCACATCCCACTACACCTGAGGGCTCAGGAGGGATGGATTTACTCTTCCCCCCTCCCCACCCCCCAAAAAATGATTTAAAAATTAGAACCATACTTCTCAGATAGGCTTCAAATCCCGGGCAAAGATAAAAGAGGAAGCATCCATCCTCAGAGACAGAAGGGGGGAAAGGGGCACAGAAACGTGAGGAAGAAAGGAATAGAGGACGAAAACGATGTGCTCAGAGTTGGTTTGGTTTCAAGCCACACCACAAAACCCATCCATCTCAAAGCACTCCCAGCAGAGCTCAGCGTGTGCCTTGACACTGCCCATCACGCCAGCAGGCCTGCAGCAGTTTGATGTTTGCTATCAAACAGACTTTATTAAAAAGCTCTCTTGCCATGATCCCTGCAAAGAGGAGCCTTTTGTCTTCCCCACACTTGATCATTGCTTTCAGGAAGAGGATCAATGGAGCACCTGTGCTTTGCAGGTGACCGAGTGCCTCTGCTAGGAAAACTCGTGTCCCATAAAGGCAAGAAAAAAGTACAGCTGAGTGACAGTGAGCTCACAACATCCCACAAGGGTGCCCACCCATTTACCCCACTCTTCTGGTCAGTATTTGTCTTTAACCCTTTCCTCTTTCTAGAAAGCTGGAAAGGCTGTGCTAGGTAAAATGGGAAATGCTCTAGTTTGAAGAATCAGAGCTTTTACTGATTGAGGAAAGGGCTTCAGGAGGTAATGTGCTTTGGAGAGGGTGGCATCAGCCTGGGAAGAGGAAATCTGGGATTTATTCGCTGCACTGGCCTGCATCTTGAGCTTCAATTCACTGCATCCAGCTTCATTTCCACCCCTCCACTTGGCTTTTTACATTTCTCATTCCCTGAGGCTGCTTTTGCTGCTGTATAACACCTGCTACAACTCACCATAACAAATATTTGTTAATTCATCATAAAAACCTTGAGTTAAAACACAAATGTTTAATTGCTTTTATGTAGTCAGATCACCGAATTGAATATTCTGACATAACTGAGCAAGTCCCTGGTTGAAAATACATGGATGCTACTTTGGAATCTCTTTTAATTCTGCCTGATTCATGCTTGGCAGCCCTGAGTTTAATGTTATCATTTAAAGCTAACATGGTGGCACATCCCATTACCAAAACTAAGGCAGAACATTCAGTGACCTCTGTTCAATGAGAATTTGTAACTTTACAGGCGTTAATTATTCCACAATTGGGATTTAGGAAAGACACCCTGAAGGAATCAAAAGGAGTTAAGCATCCAGCTCATTTCTGTTCATGAGATTTGAGCTCATTTCTCCAAGCTCCTTTGCAAACATCAGTCTAACTTTATGTCAGTTCCAGCTCAAGACAGCCACAGAGAATAGGCAAGCTAATAAATTTATAAACCTTGCCCTTTTTCCCTGTTAATTCACCAGTTTCCAGCCCAGCAGGATGCCAGTAAAGCAGAACTGGAGGTGTGCACTACTTACAGCTCTTTTTTCACTGAGTGGGAAATGGAGATAAATAACAAGAAATCAACCTCATCCTTCATGAAGGTATGGGAGCACAAACACTGGAGAGTTAATAAATCCCCTGATATATATTTAACACCATTCATTAACTTTCTATCTGCCAGCAAGGCTTAGCTAGCTTCTCAAAACCATCCTAAGCCTTACTCTTCCTGCCTCGGAGCAGTTAGCAGTGAAAACAGCACGATGGCACAGGCTGTTACCATGCTTAGGAGAGAAGAGGGGTGACTTGGCTCGGGGAGGGTTTTCTGGCCGAGGAGCCACCAGCTGGACGGGCCGCACGTGCTTGTCCAGCAGCCTCCTGAAGCAGCACTGCCTGTTCTCAAACATGCTGCGCACGTTCTCCAGCTTCACCTGCACCGACTGGATCTGGCACTGCACGGAGGAAGGAAGCTCAGAGGTCACCCTCCCCTGCACTCCGACCCAGAGCAGAGTGACAGCGCGGCCACACGGTCCACCCTGCTCCTCACCCCTGGCACAAGGGGCTGGGGCCTTGCTTACCTTCAACTCGGACGTTAGGACTGACTCAAAATCGTAGTGCAGGGCTTGGGGGTCACAGGTTAAGTAGGATGAAGAGCTTTCGAGGAACCTTTCTATGTCCTGGAGAGCTTTCTGAGCACCTTCTTTAGACTGGCACTTGTCCATCTGCTGGTTGGCGAGCAGGTAGGCACCTTCATCACAGCACTGCAGGGCCTGGGGACAGCACAGCCAGTGAGAGCCTCCCGGGTTCTCACCAGCAATGTCACTGCTTGGGCTGGATGCAGCCACTCCCAAAGACCTCAGCACCTACTGTGGCTCGGTTAGAAAGCACAAAGGGACACATTTTCTCTGTAAGGTGACTGCAGCCCTCAACAGAGCCAGCCAAGCTGTTCCTACCTGTGGCTGGCTAAAACCAGTGCCGTAGCTGACAGGGAGGTACCAGTGCACAGCTGGCCCCAGTGACAAGCAGGTGTTTATTTCTCCTGGGAAAGCTCAAGTGAGCCCTTTGGAACCTACAGGGTGGTGGCAGGTCTCCTGGGGCTCAGTGCAGACCTGAACTGGGGTTCACTGGCACTCACACACCAAGGTGTTCGCAGGGCTGAGAGGATGCTCCAGCCACCAACAGAGAATTTCCAGTGCTGTCAACAAGATGGGAGACATGGAGAACCGGACCATGCTGTGCTCCAGCACACCCCAAGCTAGACCCTGGCACCAGCCAGGCCTGCAAGGAGCCCAGGAGAGACCCCTGTCCTGCAGCTGCCAAGGAACTGCCTGTCCCCACAGAGCAGCACAGTGCTGAAGTGGAGCATGCAGAGAAAAAGGAGCTCCCCGAAACAGGGAAATGCAACAGGGTCAAAATTCAGTGTTTTCTTAATTGGCCTCAAGCACATTACAGCCATGTGCCTTCTGGCCTAATTAGCGTGAATTTCCCTAAAGGAATATTTGATGATGATTAAGATATCAAAGAGCGTTGGAGCCACATGACTCCACTTCCATGGTAGCACACATCAGCTGTGCCTATCTACCAATGTGTCACCTTATTTCACACTCAGCTATGTTCATTCTTAATAAATCACTCAGGAAAAAGGGCTGGAGTTCATGTGAGAGCATGAACTGGGCATGAAAACCCCCAAAGTCAATCAATACACAGATGTAGCATGAAAGCACCACCAAGAGCAGCAGCTGAGCTTGGTGCTCTGAGGAGAAGCCCACCTCTTTCTGCTGCCCTCACAGCACCAGCAGATACCCGTTTGCTGACTCCCCAGCTAAGGCACTCCTCTAGCCCCTGGGGAACACCTCCCTACCATTAACTGTGAAGAAAAGCTGCAAATTTCAGATGCTTCCAGCAAAGAAGAGAGGCAAACCCCACGGAGAAGCTGACCAACCATCTCCTCAGAGCCCTGTGTCCCTGAACTCTACCTGCTGAAGGCGGGTATGGAGGTCCAAGGTCTTCTGCAGGCGCATCTGCTTCCTCTTGATGTCCTCAGCCAGGAGGTCGGAGTGGTGCCGCAGCTCGTTGCACTGCTGGCAGATCAGGTTGAGGGCGTAGTGGTGGTTGGCTGCCAGCTGGTGCCCGTGGAGTATCACCACCTGGGCCTTCCCAATCAGGTCCTGCAGGCACAGGGAGAGCCCAGGCTGCACACCCACGGACACGGGGCAAAGCCCACAGGCACCCACGCCTGCTCCCACCTCACCAGGGCTCGGGCCCTGGAGATGGCTGACAGGGGAGCAGCCAGCACACAGCAGAAAATTACCCACCACCTGGCAGGGAAAACCTTTCCACCCATAAAGAGGATGAAGAAAAGAGTATTTCACCAAAGCAGCAATGCTGAGTGCCTGCTGGCAGTGCATCACTGCCCCCTCCAGACCCCACACCCTAAACAAACTGCAGCTGAGGTCCAGTTTAGGCCACCGTGCTCCCAGGCATCCAAGGGAATTGGAGGAGTCAGTGTTTATCTTGATGCCAAGAGCACAGGATCTTTGCTGAGCACCTCAGTGTAGTGGCTCTGGTTTCTCCAGGGCTGGCTTTCCTGCTGCACCCTGCCTGCCTGGCTTTTTGATCCTCCTCCCTCTCTCCACAAACACTCCCTCCAAACGGCCAGCAAGCCTCAGACCTTTCTCCAGAACTCTTCTCTGCTGTGGCCAGACCCCTCAGGATTGCTCTGCTGACCCTGGCCCAGGTGCCCAGCACATCCCTTTGCAAAGGTCACATCCTTAGCTGGACTCCTGTGAATCATTTCACTCTTCTTGCCCCAACATCTCTTAGTCTTCCCCCATATGTTATGTTCAAGTCACAGAGACATCAGGATACAACTTTTTTAAAACTCCATGTGCCTGGTAACAAGTTTCTGCCTATTAGCATAGCTAAAGCACTTAAAATATAAATAATTCTTCTTCCAGCTCATTAAATCCCACGCCTCCCCCACGTTCAGACATTTATCTGTTCCGGATTTTCACGGTGGCTCAGCAATTTATTTTAACTCCGATAATTAAATACCCTGTTTCTGGCCTTCAGAGTGATCACAGCCTTGCTGCTCAGAGACATGAAATCGATCCTTTTGTGCAGCACTTACCAACAAATTACACCAGAACCAGGTGATTTCAGCAAACATCTGCCACAAACAGAGTGTGGCTTGTGTTTCATGAGTGCTTCTTCTGAGCAGGATTATCTCACCTGAGCCATGCCATCAAAATGATCCAGGTCCTTGAGCCTCTGCTTCACCTGGGGGATGCTGTCACCGGTGTCGGGCAGCTCCGCTTGCTGACCCATTAAAAATTCAATGGCATTCTTGACCTAGACACAAAGAAGGAGACTGCTGCAAAAGGATACAAAGCACAGGCAGGAAATCCTTCTGAGCCTCAAATTAATCACACTTGGGCTAAGGCTGCTAAATCCAATAATACAACTAGCATCCAAGAACTAATTTCTAAATTCAAAGATGCTTCCATCAGCAAAATCCACACGACTGCAAGGCAGTGATTCCTAAATTAGCTCTCAGAGAGGAAGCACAGCCGTCTCCCCAGGCTGGCTAGCCCTGCCACAGTCAAGGAACAGCAGCATAAATTAAACGCTCCCAAAATAAAAAGCATAAAATCTTCTCTCTGTCAGATCTCCTGCTCTCCCTTCTGCCAATGGAAGCACATCTGAGCCTACCTCTTGAAAACTTTGCTCAAACTTCCACAGCTGTAAATATTGTTCCATTTTTAACTGGTGCTTTTCCCAGAAGCCATCAAAAGCAGTCTCCATCTCACGCAGCTGACCAAGCAACCTTGGGCACAGAAAAAGGACAAGACTGAACAATCTGAACAAGCTGAGATGGACCAGACCTAGAGATCACCTACACAGGTCTTCTGGACCCAGGGCTCAGAAAAAGTCAACAGACATGTAAGAGTAACTTGAGATGATCTCAGAGAGAGATTTAATGAAATCAGCACTGCAGAGGAGAGCATCCATGTGAAGCAGTTGCTGCTATCTCCATTTATCTGGGTGAAACCTGGGAGCCTGGCATGGGAGAACCCTGCATCTGCCCCACAGCCTCATCACAGCAGTGGGGATAAAGATCAGAGCAGGTCAAACCATGAGAGAAGTCACCCAGCACTCTGATGGACTGGAGCAAAATTCTGGTATCTTTGTCTTTCATAGTTGACCTAAACAACAGAGCCAGAGCTGAATAATTTGAGCGTTTCCACTGAAAAATCAGGGAAATGAGGAACACAGTGCACTCACCGATTCACCGTCTCCCAGTCCCCAGGCCTCTCTTGCTGCTGGTCCTGGCTGCATTCCCCTGAGTCTGGCTCTTCAAAACTGCTCAAGAGCAAGTTTCCCTCCTTTGTAACGGCTGTAATATCTTCCTGGATCACACAAAACATTTCTCATTCAAGCTACTTACTGTGAGGTAAGGACGAGTTATTTTGTGTTTCCCTCTGTGAAACAGAGCAGCAATACCCAACAGACCACAGGACTCCCAGCAGATGTTTTTGTCCTCTTAGCATGGAATGAACCCCTGGAGCTGCACAAGGCTAAGCCATGGACGGGTCACCAGGCTGGGTGGAAATGGCCACACATGAATACACCAGGCCACAGAACGACTCAGGAGGCCAGCACTGCCCCAGCTCTCTCCTGATGAGCAGCTGCTGCTGCTCTGAGACATCTGTCCACCAGTTCATGTCTTCAAGCAAGAGTGCCCACAGCTTGAAGGCTGTGCTCCTCCATCTAGGTCAGGAGAGGAGGTTGTAGCAGGAGCATCCCACAGGGGAACAAAGCCAGGACTGAGCCCACACAGCACCACTCACTGCAGCCTCTACACATGCAGTCAACACCCCCAGTACAACCTCTCTTAGGGAAAATTTAAACCCTTGGGGTCCTCATGAGCATCAGCTGAGGTGCTTTGTGCTGGCTGGGCTCAGCCCCAAAGCAAACATGTGCATTGAGTCAACTATTTCCAGGAAAAAGGGGCCAAACACAGAAATGAGGAGGGAGAAAACACATGCAGCTGATGAACTGAGGGGGAAGAGGCCCTGAAGGAGTGACCTGTGTATGGTTCCATTGCAGAGCCAGGTCCTGGAGGAGTAAGAGCCCCTCCTAGGAGATGGCCAGGTTTTTATTGAAAGAGAAAAAACAGCAAAATCTCTTCAGGGAGAAGATTCAGAAAGCCCAGACTTGCTTCAGTGTCTGCCTGCCCCAGATAGCTCACAGCAGCCCAAACACAGCCTCAGGGCAGCAGCCCAGGAGCAGGCACAGCTGCAGAACCTCCCTCTCCCACCCAGTGTCCACTGCCAGTCTGCAGCCCTGTCGCTAAAACACCCTGGAGATGGACACGAGGTAAAACCCCAGCTCCTTCTGACACTGCCCCAGGCAGGGGACTCAGCAGAGAAATGATGCAGCATGTTTTACACTGCAGGGAGCTGGGATTTCCTCCTCTTACACCTCACTCTCCAGAGACCCATGTTCCTTCTTTGATTCAAAGCCATTCATTATCCAGAAAGCAAAGTGGCCTGACCATCAAACAGGTGGTAACTTGACTTTTTCTGTCCAGTATATCAGTGGGGTTCATTTCTTAGTTACTCTGTTTAAGTCATTTCTATCATTTTTTCATTGTGCTTGATGCCAGTTTCTGCTCAGCATCACAGCTACATAAATTATTCTGATTTACTAAATATTTGAACTCAGGAATCAATTGATTCAATTCAGAACCAGTTCTGGGGTTGCCATGAAAGAGACAAGGTTCCCAAGTCTTGCTGTCATCACAACCTGTGCACAGTCTCTCATCTGCTTTTGTATCTCATGGTCCTAGAAGGAACAAAATAAAAAAGCCAACAGACCTCATTTCAGACAAAAGCCAATGAGTGGTTTTGATATTTGAAATTAATAGATGGGGAGTTAAAAGCAGCAGATGGCTTGTACTGAGTGCTGCTGTGCTTTCTAGGCACAGATGTGTTCTGATGTGTTTTATTTCTGCACAGAGACAAGTGTGCACTGCTGAGAGGTTTATACACTGCTCACCTACACTGTGGAGCTGCTACCTGCCCCCCACATGTGGCCACAGTCCTGAGCACGAAGCTGAAGTCACTGAGTCATGTTGCAGTAGATGTGGCTGCTATTTCACATTACTCTCTTCATTTTCAAAGAAGAGATGGAGGCCCATTGACAGGATCTATAATGATACTTTCTAAACATGCACACATGTATTTATGCCTACACACAGCACAGCTTGGATGACATTTTAAGTATTAGAGGCAGCTTTCTGGGAACCCACTGTCACATGAATGACAAACGATTATAAATTAAAATAGATACAATTCTTTGACTTAGGTAAATGAAACCTGTCACAAAGCAAAGCAGCTCATTCTTCAGCCACACAGAACAACTATTAACACAGTGATTGCTTCTGAAGGAAGGGTCTGGTGCTCCCTGAGAGGTGCAGGAGCACCGTAAGCAAGAGGCTGATAAAGCAGCAGCTGGCTGCACTACACCTTCCATTGACTCCTATGATAATATTAATCACAATAGCAAAGAGTTGAAAAAGAAATTTTAAATATTCAAGAAACAAATGTTGTTTGAGACAGAAGCTGAAGGCTCTCGTGAAGACAGGGATCACACGGTGGATGCTCTGTACCGTGTGCTCACACAGAAATCTTCACCTTGGCTGCTCTCCAGCACAGTTCCCTTGAGTGCCCCCGGGGAAATCCAGCAGGCAGAGGCACCCGGGCACAAAGCAGCCCTCCAGACCTGCTGGTGAGCTCTGTGCAGCTTTCTGCAGCAGGGGCGAGCAGAGGGACCCAGCTGGGGACAGGAGCAGGCGGGTGACAGAGCCCCCCGCCCTGCTGCAGGCAGCCCTGCAATCCCAGGGCAGGGCAGGCTGCAGCAGCAGCTCCTGCGGGCACCCGGGGCTGGCAGCTCCCACAGCTGGCTGCTGCTGGCAGCGTGACCCGCCCGCTGCACGGGGCACGGGCACAGGGACAGCCAGGCTGGGCCCTGCCTCGTCTGACAGCACACACGAGGGACGGAGGGACGGAGGGACGGAGCAGGGGGCACCAACCAAGCACTGGGCACCAACCAAACTGAGCACCAGCCAAACAGTGGGCACCAACCAAACTGAGCACCAACCAACCAAACTGAGCACCAGCCAAACAGTGGGCACAAACCAAACTGAGCACCAACCAAACTCAGCACTAAGCAACCAAACTGAGCACCAACCAAGCCCTGGGCACCAACCAAACTGAGCACCAACCAAC
>QUSF01000018.1:14289172-14306316 GCA_003676055.1 Chloebia gouldiae | reverse complement strand
TTCCCTTCCCTTCCCTTCCCTTCCCTTCCCTTCCCTTCCCTTCCTTTCCCGAGCAATGTCGGAGCCGCTCCTGCGGGCGGAGGGCTCCGGGAGCAGCACTGCGGGCAGCGGAGCCGGCGGTGCCAGCGATACCGAGTGATACCCAGAGGAGCCAGCGGTGCCCGGCGGCACCAGCGGTACCAGCGGTACCCAGTGACACCCAGCGGTACCGGCGGTACCCAGTGATACCCAGCGGTACCAGCAGCACCAGCGGTACCCAGTGATACCCAGCGGTACCAGCGGTACCCAGTGATACCCAGCGGTACCAGCGGTACCCAGCCCCCGGCCGCTCCCGCACGGAGGATGCCGCTGAACTCCCCCCGCGCCGCTGCAGCCCGAGCGCTGCGGGCCCCGCCGTCCCTGTCCCGCCGTCCCCGTCCCCGCCGTCCCTGTCCCCGCCGTCCCTGTCCCGCCGTCCCCGTCCCCGCCGTCCCCGTCCCCGCTGTCCCCGTCCCCGCTGTCCCCGGCCTCCCCGGTCCCCGAGCGCCGCAGCACGGCGGGCCCGGAGCCTTACCGCACACCGGGCGGGCCGCCCGCCCCGCCGCGGGCCCGCCTCCGCCATGGCCCCGGCCCCGGGCTGCGGGGAAAGGAGGGGATGCGGGGAAGGAAGGGATGCAGGGAAGGAAGGGATGGGGGAAAGGAAGGGGATGGGAGGCACGGAGGGGACGCGGGGCACGGAGGGGATGCGGAGCAGGCAGGGGATGGGGGAAAGGAAGGGATGCAGGGAAGGAAGGGATGCGGGGCACGGAGGGGATGCGGGGCACGGAGGCGATGCCGGCGATGCTGCGGACCGCGCCGCCCCGGCTCGCCCCGCTGCCCGGGGCCGGCACGCAGCGGTGCGGTTCGGTTCGGTTCGGGCAGGCAGCAGCTCCCGGCTGGCAGCCCCGCTCTCCTCCCCAGCGCCGGCTTGGCTTTTAAGGTGGAATGCCAAAAATCATCCTGCAGACGCTCTTTGCTGCGGGGATTGGGCTCTCAGAGCTGTCACCCTTCCCTTTCCCCCCCGCCGTTATCTCCAAGGTGCCTTTCCAAGCTGCTCGGGGCTCCGGGGCAAACCGGGGAAAGATGCTCCGGCCAAACCCGAGGCTTGCCCCGGCATCGCTTCCCACAGCGCTGCTAGCCTGGTTTGCCCAGGCAATTAGGGACATACATAAAGAGTTAAAACAAAAATCTCTACAGTGTGATAGAAAAAATTTCAAGATCAGATGCACAACCGCAGAGCTGCAATTGCATATACATATGCTGGGAAAAAATAGGACACACTCTGTGTTTGAAATTCAGCTTCATGGCACTCCTTTACTCCAAAATTCTACAAAGATCAGAAAAAGATTTTTTTTTCTTTTTTAATTTCACCAGGGTTTATGATGTGTGATTGGAAAAAAAAATCAAGATTTAAATTTTCATCCTTACACCTTCCAGACACAGAGACAGTCGTTGAAGACCTGATTCTGTTTTTAAGACAATACACCCAAGTCTTAAGATTTAGTGGGCACAGGTTTCCTGAGTCCCTCTCTGCACAGAGCACCTCCCACTCTGTGCATGGACAGCCCTGATACTGCAGGCAAAGTCACCTCTCCACATGGACACACGCCACAAACAGGGTGTATGCTCCAATATTACCATTTCTTATTAAACACAAAATGAATGACACTTCTGTAGAAGCTACAAATTAGGACAGGACTTTTTCCCATTTGACACTTCCAGACTATGCAAAGCAAGTACAGCATCCTTAAAGGAAGCTCTTGGTATTAGCACCTGTTCAAACTGGCAGCAGAACTGAATTTTGATGATCACTTTAAAAGAACTACTTTCTAAATGCTGCTTCTTCTCTAGTGGTAGGGTAACCACACTTGCCAGTTCAGTTTCTAACATTCAGCAAAATCAGAACCAAAAATACTCTTAGTGGGATCCCATTCACACTGCAAGAAGGGAACCCTCTCTGCCTCCTAAGGGATGCTGACCAGCAAAATGCCAGCAAAGACAGGTATTTTAACACCAAGTTCAGCTGTAGCAGTATTAACAATTTTAAATACTGTAAACCTAACTTTATCAGAACCAGGTAAGCATCTTCTGCCTCAGCACATACCCTTTACTTCAGCCTTTCTCATATGGACTCATGTCTTCCACCATTCAATGACTGAGCAGAAACAAAGTCAACAATAAAACAGCCAGAACACTTCCCCTGACCTACCCACATGGCATGGTGTGGCTGGAAAGGATTTCTCTGTCAGCTCCCACCTCCCCATGCACCCATAAACATGACTTTTCTCCAGCTGCACACTCTGCTGGAAACCCAAGGTCAGGTTCCAAGACCCAATGCAATGCAGAATTGCAAACCCCCTTGTGAGCTATGTTCAGACCAGATATCTCCTAATGCTGTAATGCTTGTGCATACTGGACCATTTAAAACACATTAATGCATCCATACGCTTTTAAAATAGATTTTTCCATCCATGCCCACATACAAATCCTTGTTTAAAGGATTTAAAGAACCTGTTCAAAGAACCTAAAACTTTCAGCCACCAACAATTAGGTAAAATAAATTAATAACCAGTGTCAAGAAATAATATATACTGAGGAAAATTTTCCACCCATCAGAAGCACAGAATATGGCGCAAAACACATTTGAAGCACTGCAAAAGAGTATAAAACCCAGGAAATGGATTAAACAAGCAAATTAGCACACAAACAGCTCATTTATGCACTCAAATTAATTACAGGGCCATAAAGCAAACTACTGCCTAGAGAGGAAGCAGGAGCATCCAGTGGGTCCCAGTGTTTTCTGAAGGAGATACACAAAGGCAGGGTGACTTAGTACACTAAAAGCAATCAACACTAAGGAGGACTTACTGCTATTTTTTGGAGAGTTGTTTTGACTGATGTCCATGTGTCCAGTCTTCTATCCAGGATTAGGATAAATTTAGTGTCAGACTCATGCTGACTGCAAGATAAGAAAATACCAATAACCAGATAATGTTCCAAGAAAAGTGACTCTGTTCCCCCAAAAAAAATCCAAATCCAAGAACTCAGAATGCAAACCACATTTTAGAATTTCTACAGTTCCTGAAATTCCCTTTGACAAAATTTTCCTGAACACCCAAACTCTTTCCAGTGGTGCTTAGCAACAGGACTGGGGACAACAGGCACAAACTGAACCACAGAGAATTCCATCTGAAGATGAGGAAAAATGTCTTTCTCCTGAGGGTGACAGTGCACTGGAACAGGCTGCCAAGAGAGTTTGTGAAATCTCCTTCTCTGGATATTTTAAACCCCCACTGGGGCTCTTCATATCTCCAGATACTGCAGCACAACCTGCTGCAGGGGAAGCTGCTGTGGCTGGGGGGTTGGACTGGCTCATGTTTAAGATCCCTTCCGACCCAAGCCATTCTCTGTGATCCCACAGCTGCCTTCCCAGCCCGATCTTCCCGTGATTCTGGCTGTGGTGGCCCAGGGTGAAGCATCACTGTGAACTGTGAAGCATCTGTGAAGCATCACTGTGAACTGTGTGCTGTGACAGCACACCCCTGTGACAGCAGATTGCTCTTGGAACCCCGAGTGGCCCTGAGAAGGAGCGGTGCCCCTGGCCAGCAGGCTCCCCAGCTGATGGCCCAGGACCCCCTGCCTTCAGCCCAGGTTAGAGCAGCCCAGGGGTGACTCCTGGCTTGTTCTGGCAGGAGACAGCAGAGGTGGCACCAGGGCAGGGCAGGGCAGGGCAGTGGCAGCCTGGCAGGCAGCAGGGCAGCTGTGGAGGCTCCCAGCCCGTTCTGCTGGCGAGGCAGAGATGCTCCGAGGCGTTTCCAGCACAGCCCGGCTGACTGGGCAGGCACAGGCTGCTGGCGTCCCTTCTCACACCCAAAGCTTGGAGCTGTTTGGAACGGGCAGTCTGGGCAAGGCAGGCAGCAGTGCCCGGCCTGGCAGCGCCCCAGGGCCCTGTCTGTAATTCCAATATTCCTTCCCGGGCGGGCAGGAGCAGCCCAGCTGGGCCAGCACACGCTGCAGGCAGGGAGGTACAGCTCACTCTGTAGGCAGGGAGGTACAGCTCACTCTGTGTGCCCACAGCCAGCCGGCCTGTAAGCACCTCCTGCTCCGTGAGCACATTCCAGGGCACTCAGGAAGAGCTGCAGTGTTTATTCTGTGATGCTGGCACAGGCCAGCCGTGTCCCACAGCACCCTCGGTGCCGGGAGAGGCTCCCAGCACACGTGCTCCTCCCAAGGGCTCAGGTGTCTGCCCTGGGCACAGCCCTGTGCAAGCAGCCCCTTAGCAGCATCTCTGCTAATTCCTGTGTTTGGCAAGGCAAACACACCGTGGATTACTCAGAAGGATCACACGGCACACAGTACTTGGCAACTCACTACAGAAAAGAAAAAAAGACACTTGCAGGCAGTGCAGGAGCTTTCATTCAGTGCACATCTTGCTGCTCTGGTCTGGGGCAGCTACAATTCTGACAAGTGCATTTAAGAGGAATTAGCAGTGGTGCTCAAAGGGATAAAAACTAAAATTCCCTCTGACTCATTACAATAGCTGACTGAAGACATGGAGAGGCACCCAGCTCCCAAGCTGTCCTGTGACACATCTTAGGGATCTGTAACTACACACCCAAAGTGCAAAGGTTTCAGCTGAATTTATTCCGTGCCTTTGAAGCACAGAAGAAAAGAGCAGAGAAAATGAACATCACATTTTACATGTGGGTCATACACAGAACACATGTAATAAAGTCTGAGGCTGTGAGCATGGTCAGCGTGACTTTTCAGCCAAAACCTTTATTTGCTTGGAATAGTTTAGGCAACATGAGACAATTCTGCAGGTTTCTGTTAGCTCTGTTCACCCCCACCACAAGCTAAGTGGCCCAGGGGGGTGGGAGCAGGCCAAAGGATCCTTTGGTATGAGGCGAAAACAAAACCCTTTGGTTTTTCAGCACACTAAAATTTTAAAAGGTATGTCTCTGAACTATAAAGAACAATTCCCAACTCCCCTGTTGTTTCCTAAGAGTCTGCAATTGAAAAAAATTAAACCATGTTTCCACAGAACTACTATCATAATAAGACCTGAAGAAAACCCTCAGAATCGAGGTAATTTAGCCAGACTGTAGTGCAGTGCCAGTTAAGAAAAGCTGAAGTCATTAACTCAAGACAAGGTTATGCTCAGAGAGCAGCCTCTGAGCATGCTAATGTACTTTTATCAGCTCCCTTACAGAAACAAAGAGAAAAGTTCCCAGCAGTCTGACAGCCTTGACACCTCCTGTGAGAAATTTGTCATTTATTCTAGGCCAGTGGAGAAAGCCTCTGACTATTTGCAACCCAGGCCTTGCAGGTTTATCAGATTTCCAGGCCTGTGATGTACCTTTTAGACTGACAATAAAAATAAATCAATGCTTTCTACCAAGGCTCTGAGGGCTCTTTGTTTGCATCCAGCAGCAGAAAGATGGAGACAGATAACCAGGGCAAGGATTATTTCTCTCTGGGTGTTTCTTGTTGCTTTTTGATGCACCAGACTAAAAATAAAGACCTGGGATGTTTTGCAGGACTTGAAACTGTACCCTGGAATCTGCAGTTGTGAGGTTTAGCACAGGGCTGAGAGACTCCTTGCTGCTGCTGGGATCAGAGCACGCCGTCCGACCTGCCCAAGACTGAAATCCAGGGATATTTATAGCCACAGAGCTGAGTTACCATCCCAGCTCTGAGCCACTCTGTGCCTCACCTCCCAGCCTGAAGGAAACGGGCAAAGCCTGGCTAAATACCAAAAAGCTGAGAGTCCAAGGAAGAACAGGACAGGCCAGAATAGGATGTGATATTTCAGTAGGAAGGGACCCACAGTGATAATCTGCCCAAATGTCTGACCATTTCAGGCTCACCAAAAGCTAGGAAATGCTGGTAAGGGCATTGTCCAAATGCCCCCTGAGCACTGACAGCTTGGAGAGTGAATGACATCTCTAGGGAAACCGTTCTGGTGTTTTATACCCCTCAGCAAATGAATGCTTCCCCATATCTGTTTCAAACCTGCCCTGACAGCTTTGGACCATTCCCACGTGTCCTCCCCCTGGATCCAGGGAGAAGAGCTCAGCTCCTTCCTCTGCACATGCCACCCTCAGGAGCTCAGGGAGCAGTGGGAGCCCCTCAGCCTCCTTCTCTCCACACAGGACAAGCCCAGGGACCTCAGCTGCTCCTCACAGCACTTTCCTTCAAGCCCTCTCACCAGATTTGCTCTCTCTGGGCAATTCAAGGGTCTTCACATCCCTTTTAAATGTGGCACCCAGAACTGCACACTGTATTGAAGGTAATACCACACCAGTGCTATACACAGAGGGATTTTTGCAGTTTTCAAGTTTTACTTTAATAGTAATTAAGTCCGTTTTTTGTAATAACAATTTTACAGATATCATAACTGACTTCAATTGATTTCTTTTAAAGCTTCTACTAGAATTCTGGCTTAACTTGGAAGAGATAAATTCTTTCAGGCTGGAGAAAAGATCTGTATTTTCTATAAACACCACACTGTCCCAGCCCTCAGTCCAAGCCTGGATAAAGGGCTGCTCTCTCACTCCTCGGGTCTCTTTCTGCAAGCACCAGGATGTGTCACACTCCCCTGCTCCCAGCACAGCACTGCAGGTGCTGCTCAGCACAGCCAGCCTGAAGGCAGGCAGGCAGGCCCGCAGCATTTTGAGCTGGATGTGCACAGAATAGAAAGTGGACACCTATTACTTATTTTCCCTTCCAGCTCATCCACACAAGTACCTTCTGCAGCTGCCTCCTGCCTGCAGCAGTTCCCAGGAATACTAAAAATTCACTTGCCTGCGGACTCACCTTCCTCCTGGCTCTGCTATTAATGCACTCGTCTGGAGGGCTCAGGAGCAGCTTTCAGCATCCCTCTCCTTTATCTAACAATTCTTTCCAGCTTCCCAAAATACCACAAACTATTCATCTTGCCCAAATCCTACAAAGTGACCCACGAGGTTTGCTCAGACTGGCACAGGTAGGACACCACGCAGGGGTGTGTGCTTTTGATCTGCACATCCACAGGTAGGGAGGTGCTGGTGCACCCTCCCTAACCCTGGGATTTGAGGAAATGAAATACCTCTGGCAGGTAAATACTGACCTCTTTTAGGGACTTTCTGGGCCACAGTCTGAGCTCTAATCCCACGATGTGGTGCTGCTGAGGGATATGTGTACCTGCCACCCTCAGCCTGGTCACCCTTTGGAGCCTTCCAGCTCCAAAGCATTAGGAGCACACGTTTCTAGGGTGATCAGACATCGGGGCAGGCTGCTATGGTGGGAGGAGGAGCAGAGCAGGATGATTAAAGCAGTTTTATTAAAAGCATGCTGAACGTGTTTGAATCACCAGCAAGCTCACAGCTCTCATTAGTTTCCTGATTGAGTTTGACCAATTACAGGGACATCAGGCCTGCTCATCATGCTAATGCCAGGCTGTTTGCAGTCAGGTGCAACAAAAAGCCTTGGAGAAACCAGACAGAGCTGGGAAGTGCAGATGCACAGAGCAGGGCTGCCTGCACAGGATGACGAGAAACCCCTCTGGCCAACACTTGGCAGGGTCCTGTTCCTGCTGGGCCAGTGCTCTGTGGGCCAGGAGCCTCTGAAACCTCAGAGTCCATCAAAAAGAGGACAGAGGAACCAGGGCATCCTTGTTTTCCTTTCTTTTTTTTTTTTTTTTTTTTTTTAATAGAGGTGCCTAAACACTCCACACTTCTTCCAAAGCAGCTGCTAATGGAAAGCTCCCATCTAGCTGCCGTCAGCCTGCTCTCCCTGCAGGAAGAAATTTGCCAAAACAGGCATTATTCAAGAAAATTAAGGATTCCAGGTAACTGAGTCACCAGGCTCAGCAGCAAAAATTAGGAGGGCCATTAATCTAAGTGTACAGCCCTGTGTGAGGCACAGGCAGACTGTCAGCAGCTTACCCTGACACACAGGCAGGTAATGGGAGCTGCTGCTCTCTGCTGAGCCATCAGCTGTCACGGGGACCCCAAAGGCTTTGTTCTGTAATTAGTCTCTTCCTCTGGTTTCATTTCTCTTTTTCCACAGTAATGACTCTCTGTTTGTACACGTCAAAATATTATTTTGCAGTGGCATGGTATATTTAAGTGGTGACACATGCCAAAGCTTGAGGAAAGCTTGTTGTTAATTAGAAACTTAATCAACTAAACGTGTGATCCATTCCAGCTGACAGGTCACAGGGATGATGTCCACTCCTTCCTGTGCAGTTCCTGGCACACAGAACACCTCACCTGGGCACTGTAAGGGCTTGCATCCCTGTGGTGCTCTGAGAGCTGCAGAAGCCCCTCAGCCCCGCACCCGGCTGTGCCCTGCGGGTCCCTGGCCAGCCGGGCAGGAGCCCACCTCTGCCAGCCCAGGCCAGAGCCAGAGGAGCCTCCTACCTCGGGACTGCAGTCAGGTAGCTCAGCACCTTAGACACGCTCTCCTCGGGCACCTGGTTGAAGCCAGCGTTGTCGGGGAGGGTGATGATCCAAGCCTTGTCCTTCCCCCTTCCACCTGCAAAACACACAGGGATGCTGGTGGCCACGGTCCCGAGGGGGCACAGCAAAGCCAGGGCCCCAGCCAGCCCCGAGCACACGCTGCACTGCCAGGGGGGTTTGCCCCCCAAACAGCAAAGCACAGCCAAGGCTGCCTCTGAGCCCCAGCACAACACACAGCTGCAGCTGCTAGGAGCAAGCCTATGAGCACCAGGCATGCCCTTTATTTACTGAGTGAACTTTACACGGGACAGCAAAAGAAACAGAAATCCAAGGGCAAACAAACACGCTGGCCTGGAACCTACAGAAATGCATTTCACAGCAGAGTGCTTGTTAAGGCATTGAGTGCTGGGAGCTCAGAATATTTTACAGTGTGGCACGAGACAGAAACCTAATCTGCTCTTTCAAGCTGCCCCCATGTTTTATTAACAACATTTCTAGTGGCACTGGACACTACCTGATAGGTAATAGCCCGTGTGAAGTATCACTCTGACAAATAGCAAAGAAGTTTGTCTGGAGTATTTAATTACCACAGGGAGAGAGAGACCCTGGAGGTGTTCTCGTACTCACCAGACAGAAAAGCAAACTCCTTCATCAGATCATCACTGATGTCCTTTGCACACATGGGTATTGCAGTTTCTGGAGAAAGGGAAAAGCAGTGATCAAAATAAAGCACAAATCCAAAGCAAACATATTTTTCAATGTGTTAATGCAAAGGTGGAACTTGAACTTCCCTAAACTCTACCTGAAATTGTGCAATAGAGGATATGTGGATCTTAGAGATGTTATTTCTAATGTTTCTAATGACTCTAACAGGGTGAAAGCCACAAGTCAGCAACAAATGCATTCCACTAAGTGCACCAAGGCAGCACTTAGCTTGAGTGCCCTCCCCTCACCGGGCCACATGCAAGGTAAATTTGTGTATTTTGGAGTTAGCATTCCCACTCCCTGTTTTACAAAGTCCCCCAGTGCTTCCTGGCCTTGGTAGAACAATGGGCTGAGGTTTCTGCTGGGAACTGCAGTGTCCAAGGCTGCTGCACTGGGAGCAAGGCTGGGCTTTCAGACTGTCACAGTCTTTAATTTTGAACAAATAAGCTTCTGAAACCATGCTTTCACCTGGCATGGGGCCACAGAAATTGGAGAGGCTGTTGTTCTTGTGTTCAGTTATTAGATTTCTTCCTAATTAAATCATGGCAGAGGCTGTTTCAATACCATATTTAGCACCATGATCATTTCAGAGGCAATGAAGCACATCAGAACAACACACAGAGCTTCACCTTGCCCTGGGAGAAGGAAACAAAGACCACACTGACTAAACACAAGAGGAGCGTAAAGCTGGTAGACGTTTTTCTGGATTATCTATAAATAGAGTGACAGCTAAAAATCAAACATCCTTGTTCCTGCAAATAAATGTTTTGAAGCACATCTATACGGATTAAAGTCCTTGGGCCTTCTGATAATCAAATTTTAAACACTGATTATTTCACAGAGTTGGTCCTAGGGAATAATCTTGTGGCTGTTTTAGATCAGACAGGCTGCATACTTCAGCACACTCCAGCATAATCAATATTTATTCTATTTCCCTTTCTTCCAGAAGCGTTCTGGTCACTTCTACTTTATCTGCAGATTTTTCAGGCCTGTGCAGGCAGCACAGCAGCCCAGATGTGTGTGGGGAGTACTCTGCCTCCCAGCCCCACCAGCCATGGGCTCTCTCTGCCCTTCCAAGCACACACACGCTGCTGATAAAATGTGGGTTTTGTTTGTTGAGGATTGAGCCTCAGTCCCAGTGGCATCTACAGAAACATTCTTGATTTTAACAGGCCCTAGAATTGGTCTTGGTGAGAAAGAAGTTTGTCTTGCAAAGATACTTCAAATATTTGTCTCTCATTCAACTGCTTCACCCAACTTGAGGACAAGCAGCAGCAAGAGACTTCTATTCTATTTGTTGATTCTTTTTTCCACCAGGTCAATGGTTTCATACTGATTAAATTCACATTTAATACCTTAATGAGCTCCAACATATGAACTAGATGGCATCAAACGTGTGTCACTGACAATAGGAGACAAAAGCCCACACTGTGCACACGTGCTGGCCCCAACCCAGCCTGGGGCTGCTCGTGCACAGGCAGGGTGAAGCCTGGCCCCAAAGCCCACCCTGCCCAGCCCTGGCTTCCCCCAAAATGCAGCAGCAGCCAGGCCAGGTACAGCCTGGCCACGTGCTGGAACCCCCCTGCCAAGAGCTCAAGAGCAGCCACAGCTCCAGGCTGGCAGCAAATGTGGGTTTTGTTTGGCTTCTGCACTGATATGAGAGGAAATGCCAGTCCATGGAGGCTGCCCAGGAAACAGGCTGCAGAAAGGAAGTTAACCTTCCCGTGGTGAAAAAAAAAATCACTTAATGTAAAAGTTTCACAAGACATTTTCTCACTGAGAAGCACCTAACAAGGTGCAGGGAGGCAGGGGGAGGTGGTGCCCATCCTCTGGGATAATCCCACAGGACAGAGGAGCAGGATGCTGCCCCTTGGCAAGGTCAGGGCACAACAACAGCCTGATTGTGGTGAGATTAGAGCCACTCCTCAGCCAGCTCATCCCTGGCACTCACTCTGTGCTGGCCACTGAACTCACCCTCCTGGGCAAATATTAGGGCAAACCAAGTGCTGGCATCAAACCCACGAGTGTGTTGTGTGCCTGAGGCACTTCAGTGGGATGCTGCAATAAATCCTGAACAGAAGCATGACCTTTGTCCTCAAATATTACTGAGAAAGAGCACTGAGAGGCAGCGAGGCACCAAAGACTCTCACACAAGCTTCAGCTGATGTCCTGTGGCAAGCTGGGGATTTTTTACTGAAGGCCACTCCTGGGCAGTACAGAAAAGACCCCAGGGTGCTGCCCATGCTGGCTACGAACAGCACAGCCAGCCTGCATCTCCTTGGCACAGGCTTTCAGGAAACTCCACTCATGTCTTTCAAAGCCAAAAAGAGGCTTTGTGACCATCAGCTGTTACAAAACCCAGCCTGAACTCGCCAACACCATCTCAGAGCACTCTACAAACCTCTGTCCCCATGCAGCTGGCAGGGCCTCCAGCTTTAGGGTCTTATAAAACCCAGCAGCATCTGGAAGGTAAATTGTCATGACAGTGTAGTGCCATTTTTATATAGGCTCTAAAATGGGCATTCATAAAACGCTGCTGCAGTTATTACATTCAGAGGCCACTCTGCAGGGGAGATTGTTGCCATGATACAGAGTTTTGGAAGCCAAGCAGGGAAGAGACGAAGGGGGATTGCAGAGCTCTCTGCCCCCTGAGGACAGCCAGTGTGGCTCAGCAAGGAGCCCTGCTGAACTATCCTGTCCCCATCTCTGCACTGTGCAGGACATTCCAGAGCCCCTCCAGAGGGAGGGATGCACCTCGGGTCACTGCCCAGGCTGTGATTCTTTTTTCCACTCTGAGGATGAGAGTGATGCTCACTGCCCGTGCCCACCCTTCAATGGAGACGGGGGCAAGGAGGGATGGTCACGCAGGTGGAGCTGTGCAGTGACAGCCAGAGAGGGGACAGCTCCTGTCCCAGCCCCAATCCCTCTTCTGACACTCAATTAAACCCTGAAGTGTTTTGTTGTTAGCAGCTCTTGTTTTCCTTTTCCAAACGTGAGAGGTGTGCAGCCCTGTGCACCACCCCTGCCAAGCTGTTCACACTCTCCACACTGACCAAACACTGTCTGCTGCTGTGAAATGCACCTGGAGACAGCTCTGCTGCCAGTGAACAGCAGCAGCTTTTCATCTGGGGGCTGCTGCTGTAGTCCAGGCAACAGCACTGCAGTGAATCAAATGAGAAGTGTGACAGATGACACGGAGCTGCTCCCTGACCTGCCTGCTCCCAGCGGCTCCCTCTGACACCCAGCAAAGCAGCATTTGTCTGGCACTGAGGGAACCTCCAAACCAGCCCCGCTGTAAGCTATTCCCACGGCTCCTGGTGCCCTCCTGGGCTAGCTGGGGTCAGCAGCCAGCGTCTCCTGGGCTGTCCCAGCACGGGAAGGGCCAGCAGGGCCTCTGGGGCTGGAGGCAGCTGTAACACCCCCTGCACACAGCCGTGCTTGGACACTGCTGATGGGACCTTCGGTGAGCTGGGCTTCTCCCAGCTGCCACCTGAGGCCATGCAAGCCTCCCAGACAGCCCATGGAGCACACACTGGGGCCAAGGATTGAGCCATTCCCACGTCTGCTTTGTGCAGGAATGGGAACTGAACCCCCTTGGAGATGAGTGCCCCAGCCATGAACCAGCACAGGAGGGACAAGGACCCTTCCAGCTTCTCCCGCTGCAAAATTAAATACTCACTGGGGCAAAGAGCAGAAATGCAGCCCTGTGTCTGGGGAGGAAGAGCAGTGCAGCACTGCAACATGCCCAGCCCAGCCCCGACCTCCATACCCAGCTGGCTTTCATCTCGAGGGAAAGGGGGGCAATTAGGGTTACAAATGGCTATTTTTCTGGGAGATATGATGTGTTGATCTTGAGGGAGATGACTCCTGCAAGGCCTGATGTCCTGCACACGGCATGAAAGTCCCACCAGCATTAGCCCATCCCTAGGAGTGATGGCTTGGTCACCTCACCAGGTTCAAGGACTCCTTAAATTATCACTTCTCAGACTGGGGGGGATTTTTAAGGAAGGGCTCACTCTATTTTCAAGCTCCTTCTTTTCCTGCTCCCCAAGCACCCGCTCCAGCACAGCGTAGGAAGCAGCAGATGGTTCTCTCTTCTGACCCAGGGCTTCTCCTGCGAGGCTTTCCAGGGCTTGTGTGCAGTCAGTGCTTCAGGCAGACACATCCCCACCACCCAGGCCTGGGGGTGTGCTCAGCTGAGAAACCACACAGCAAAAAAAGGAAAGCTTCTGAAAAACCAGAATGACCTTTTCGAGAGGCTTAGATTTAGACACACTGAGGATAAGAGGAAACAGGCAAAAAGAGGTGCTGTGAAAGGAAAAGACAAGAAATAGAAAACGTTGACTGAGTGCAATTCCGGTTTGAGGACCTGAACTGGGTCAGTGTGACTGACCCGAGCAGGAGCGTCCCCACCAGAGCGGCCCAGTCCCCACCTTCCAGCAGGAGCCCAGCCCCGTGCTCAGACAGGCGGGCACAGAGCCACTGGATCTGGCTCCACAGCCCAGCTGCCAGCCCCAGGCAGCAGCACCCCACCCCAGGCATCCCTGCCCTCCAGCAGCTGCACTGGGGAAACGCTGGCTGTGGCAGCAGGAGCACCCAGGGCACCGGTGTGGCACTGCTGGCACTCCAAACCAGCACAGCCTCTGCTGCTGACCAGCCACCGCTGCCAGCAGGACAAGCTGCAGCCAGACAAAGATCCCACAGCCATGGAAATGCCATCCCTGGACACAGTTCTGGGAGCTGGAGCGAGCAGAGGGTCTGCAGGAGCCCTGGCTGAGCCTCGCTGCCAGCCAGGAGGAGGAGGATGCTCAGGGCAGGTTAAAACATCCTCTCTGCTGCAGACCATGGAGTTCTCGGGAGGGAATCTCTTCCAATTTATATTTAGCAGCTGAGAAACTGGGGAAGCTTTGCTAAGAAAAGGTGAAGCAAAAGCAAATTAAGCAGCAACAAGGCTTAGCTGTTACCTCCTGCTATGCTGTGATGTTTTCATGTCCAATCAGAAAAACCCCATTCTCACATCACACCAAACCAAGCAAAAATTGGGAATGATAAAAACCAGCTCCACCATACACGAATTCACGTCAATTGCAAGAAATGTAATAAAAGATTCTCAACACCCACTCTTTTGGATTCAACCACAATGTGGGAGTTGAGAAAATCTAGTTTCTTGCATTTCTACCATATAGGAGCTTCAATGTACTTTATTTTTCTCCTTTTTTTAATCTCAGTCACTCTTCCCTTACCAAAGAGAGCAGTACATGTGTTTGCACACCAGCACCAGGGCACATCTGCCAGCTGTGCGGGCAAAGGCACATTTAGCATCTGCCACCAGTACACATCTTCCCAGTCCAAACAATCAGCCCCTAAACCAGAGCCCATTCAACAGAAGACACTTCCAAAACCCAATAAAAACATACAGACATGAGTAACTTTCCCATCATCATTCAGCACCATGCAAACACTGATTTTTCAAAGAGAAATTCCAGCACAAAGTAACTCCTGGGAGATATTTCAGCAGTAAATCCTGGAGCCCCACTAGCTGGCTGGAGAAGCTGGAATGAATTTCACTGAGGACACTGGAACAATTTCTTTCACAGCTGATATAGCCAGGAAACTAAACTGTGCAGCTAGGTTCCCTAATGGCATCACCTGGAAACCCTACTGAAAAGCAAGGGAAAATAAACACAATTTTTCCCGAACTGAAAGTGGAAATGCCCGATTCTGGCATTCCCCCACTGAGCAAAAGCACATTTCAAATCCATCTAAGCTGCTCCTGCAGCAGGAGCAGGCTGTGCAGAGGAGAGCGAGACGGGGAGGCCAGAGCTGGCACTCGCTGGCTGTGCCACCAGCCAGCCCCTGGACAGAGAGCCCCGGGGCAGCAGGGTAACTGCAGTGCTGGGCCCCAGAACAGCTCTGCCCAGCACACCCTCTGCCCTCACACCAGCTCCAGCATCGCCTGGGAGCAAAAAGGGATCCAGAAAACAAGGCAGCCCCACCCAGCCACCGCCACCAGCGCTCCCCACACTCCAGCTCCTCTGCCCACCCATTTTCCACTGGCCTTACACTTCCCTGTGCTGGGGAAGCTGCAGATGAGCTGGGCGAGGCCGTGGCAGCCCAGCAGGCTGAGCAGGGACCTGCACTGTCCCCAGAGCCACTGTCACAGCGACACGTGCCTGTCCTCAGAGCCTTGGTTTGTGGCTCCAGGATTCCCTCAAGTCCCACCTGCCACAAGCAAGGCCAACAGAGGCTCCCACAGCCAGGGGCACCGTCCCAGCTCCGAGCCCCTCCCCACGCACTCCGTGTCTCCGAGCATCCCGTGGCAAAGAGAGCGCGTTGGAAAACTCTTCCTTTCCCTCACCACGTTCTACACCTCAGTTGTTCCCTCCCACGCAGCCCTGCTGTCACTTCTCTTCTGTCCATGAATGATAAGATAAGCCATTAAACTGGTTGTAGCAAATGTGGTGTAGGGAGAGGAAGCACATCCCACCTACTACTGGCTGCTCCAGACTACTACTGCTCTGAGGCCACCCCGAGGGCCTGGCCAGGCAGGCACAGAGCTTTTGGAGGCTGCTCTGGTTCTGCCACGCTCTGAGCGAGCCCGAGCCATTTCAGAGATGGGAACAGCCATAAAAGCCTTGGGGTTTTTACAGGCTTTTATCTCAGGGTGGATCACCTTCTACCAGAAACCACCACCGAGTTTCCAGTACTGCTGCATGCAGAGAAATGGTTAAAACATGGTCCCAGATCGGGCTGAATGCTCAGAAATCAGCAATAAGGGAAAATAACTTATTTTTAATCTCATGATTTGAAGAACCTTATTCAACTTTGTCTCTTTCTCAACATTTTATTTTAAGAACCTGTGTAGATGCCAAATCATGGGTCTGGATCCTGCAGCTATAACCACACAAGTGTGCCTTTGTGGGGATATTTTGGCTCTGCATGACCATTATACAAAGGTCATCTACCAAAAGCTGGTTAGGAGAGAGGGCTCATGCTCAGAAGAACCCCACTGCCTGCTTTCACCTGGTTCCCAGCACACGGCTCACAGCACATGCACCATCTGTGTCCCCGTGTCACCAGCCCCTGCTCCAGCAGCGTGGGTGTTCCATGCCAACAGCACAAGGAGCATTTAATCACATCCATCCAAGCAGCATCCTCTGCTAACTGACCATGACCACCCTGCCTGCATTTATTTGCTCCATTTCAGGGTGCAGGCAAAGGAACAGGGTCAGGTGGGCAGGGCAGCCAGAGTAGAAGGTGCTGCTGGCACCAGCTCAGAAGGGCATGGGCACACACAGCTGGGAAGCAGGTGACACGCTGCTAGAGTCCTCACCTGTGACCCACCCCCTGACAAATTCCTCCTGCACCCCCAGCTGTGCCTGGCAAAGATGGCAAGGACGCTGGCATTAGACAGGAAGTTTTTTCTGGGACAGTGTGTCTTTTTGGTGCCCAGCACAGCTGCAAGCACTCTGCCAGCTGCAAACAGCCGAGGAGTGATGGCTTTGCCTCCTTCCAGCTCCTGACAAGGTGGGCTCTAGTGAGGCTGGAGTCACCGGAGGGGACACCTCCCTTCTTGGTTTAGGAAAGACCTCATAAAGAAATACCTGTAACTCCCCTCAGGAAAACAGGAAAATAATGGAAAAGTGAGGGCTCCACGCAACTTCTGAGCAGCTCACTGTCCATCCAAGGAAACATCGCTGAGGCAGCCATGGCCTGACAGAAGGGATCAGATTGCATCTGCTTCTCCCGTTCAGGGTGTGCAGCCATAGAACACAGCCGCTCCAGTACCCGCCACATTCCCGGCACAACCTGCTGCTCAGAGGTGTCTGAGGGCCAAGGGCAGCGGGGACGGGGTGTCTGTCTAACAGAGAAACACACCTGACACACATCTCCTGCTTCCTACTTCTGAGCTGGGAACGGGCAGCCAGGGCCAGCAGGATGAGGTACAGCTTCCCAGGGATGAGGTACAGCTTCCCA
>QUSF01000018.1:14230751-14274172 GCA_003676055.1 Chloebia gouldiae | reverse complement strand
CCGGCCCCGCCGCCGTCGCCCCCGCCCGCCGGCATTTCTTTCCCTTTATTTTGTTTTTAGCCCCTTCCCCCGGTTTTTCCTTCCTGCTCTGTTTGTTTGTTTGTTTCCTTTTTCCCCCCTCTTTTCCCGTGATTCTCACCCCTCTTTCCTCTTTTCCCCTTTTTTCCTGTTTCTTTGGTTTATTCCCTTACCCCTCTTTCTCCTCCCTCTTCCCCTCTTTTTACCCTTTTTCGTCTCCCCTTCCCCCTTTTTTCCATTCCCCTATTTTTCCTCTTTTGCCCCCTCTTTTTAGTCTTTTTACCAGTATTTCTTTCTGTTCCCTCTTCTGCCTTTTTCTTCCTTCCCCCCCTTCCCTTCCTCTCCTTTTCCCCCTTTCTTTCCTTTTCCTCCCCTTTGATTCCTTTTTTTGTTATTTAATTTACCACTATACGCAGTGCCCCACAGCAAACCACCCTCCAGCTGGATTTACTCCCTGCCTTAGTGCCTATAGCACTTCTGTAGGGGAAAAAAAAAAAAAAGGCATTTCCATCCTCTGCAAGCAGCATTCCAGCAAATTCCTTGAACGATTTATAAGAACTACATTAAACCTTCCTACAGCCAGTGCTGGCCAGAGCTCCAGGCACAGCACTGGGCTGACCCATCATATCATTCTCAGTTTTCCTGATGCTGAGGTTCAAACGATGCCAGCTCAGTCTCGACAGAGCCTGAGCTGCCCAGGATTCAGCATGGAGAAGTAGATGTTCCTGTTTTTCCAAAACAACCTTTTAATTATGCTCTTTACTATAATAGCAGCCTTTTTCCAACACTTTGGCAGTCAGGGCTATTAATTAAAAGAGCCGTGGTCTAACAGTGGTAATATAAAACCCAGCATCTTTTGGTAGGCTCTTCTCTAGACTGATACAGAATTTTTCAAGGAAAAACAACCCAGTCAGTCAGCGCTCCTTGGTCGTGACGCAGCAGGTTCTCACTACCAAACAGTTTGGAGAGATGGTTTTCTGTCTGGTCATAAAGCACTTCTTGTGTGACAGGGAGAGTTCATGCGCAGTTACTCGTGAAAAAATCAGTCTGATACACAAGGCTACAAGTCAAGAAAGAGCCTTGCCACATTCCTGCTGTATTCTTATCGCAGGAATGCTGTTTGTCCTAAACTGCCACGGCTCTGCGAGGAATGGGACCCATCCAGGTCCCCGTTTTGCTCCAGCAGCGAGCAGGGGATGCTCTGCGGCAGCTGGGACTCATCCCCTGCGTGTCACACCCGCCTCTGACACAGGATTTGGGGAAAATGAAGCTGCCCCGTAGAAGATGCAGCTGTCTCCCCACGGCTGTGCAGTCAATGCGTTCCCCGCTCTCTGAACAAAGTCTTTAAGCGAGGATCTGGACCAGGTCTCTGCAGCCAGCGCCCCCCGCCCGAGCCCGGCGGGGCCGGGCTGGCCCCGGTGCTGGCAGGATCCTGCAGCCAGAGCTGCACTGCTGCAGGCAGCGGGGGAAAGCGGGGCTCGCTCACACTGCAGGGCACCTCACGGCTCTTCCCCACGGCCACTGACCCAGCCTTTGGAGCCCTGGCTGCCCCAGAGCCTCCTCGGGGCATCTCACTGCAGAAGCGCGGCCACCCCAGCACGGCACTGCCACGTTTCACTGCCAGCAGCTCCTGCAGAGCCAGCTGCTGCCTCTGCCTGCCCAGGGGATGATAAACACAGAGAGAGCAGCGAGGAGACGCGTTACAAAGGAAACAACGACAGCCAGAGCACGGCTGTTTGTTTTTCAGCCATCTCCTGTCCAGATCCCATAGCAATGTTCAGTGCTCTGAGGGTGGCACATACAAACTGGTGTGTGAGGGGCAAGAGCCCTTTAAAGCTGTGGAAAATCTTGACAGCACCTGTTGGCAGAGATTTATTTCATGTGGGTGCAATGCCTCATCCTTGAATCTAATCTTAGGGAGAAGGTGTAGGAAGAATTCCAACAAATTTCATTAATTCCAGATCAGGGGCTGAAAAAACCCACTCAAAAGTCTAAACCTCTTGAATTTGAAAGAAAAAAACAACAGCTTTTTTTCCCCCTTTCCCAGATTAAGGCTAGAAGGTTGGGTTGAGGCTGGAGCCATTATTTGGATTTGAGGAATCACACATCAAAAATACCTGTTCAGTTAAGTGCTGAGAACTGGAAAAACAGAGTGGCTAAACACAGGTTAGAGTCAAAGTGATGTCCAAGGGAATTGCTCACCTCTGGAGTAAGCACAGCCACAGCAAACTACTTGTGCAGAAGAGTAATTAGCCTCAGGCTGGCTTTCAGGAGCAGGGATTTAGGAGGATTCCTTGTGCAGACAGCAGCATCGCCCTCACCCCAGAGGTACAGCCCAGTGTGGCTCTTCCCAAGCTGCTCCAGATGGAGCAGACCCTGCAGAGCCTGGCAGAAATCCTGGCCCCACTGAAGCCAGCCACACCCGCACAGATTTAATCAGGAGGAGGATTTCACGTCTCCTACTTGCATGTGAAAATAAAAAGGGCTCCACTCTGCTCTCCCACCCTCACTTTCCCCCTGCATCAGTCAGACCTGCCTTATGTCAGTACAGCTCCTGGTTCTGGAAAGGAACACTCACAGGTGCACACACACCCTTTCTCCAGGCCACTGTGTATTTTCCAGCTCGGCAGGTTATCCCCAGACGTGTGAAAAGCCAGGCAGCAAAGCCCAATCCCAGCAGCGAGAAGGCTGTGGGTGCATGTCCTGCACCCAGGGTGGGTGCATGTCCTGCAGCAGCTGCAGGGGAGCGGCGAGGGACAGGGACACCACGACCCCTCCGCGTGCCAAGAGCCCTCACCCGCCAGCAGCCCGACCTTCAAAAGCTGCTGTCCTTGTTAAAATCCACCTTACAACGCGACCCTGCTTCTCCTTTCTAACGCAAAGCGCTACATGGGTGTTTTAAATGCTGATTTTGGGGCTCTCTGAAATACTCGGGGACCTGCACTGACGGCTTTTGTCCCGGGCAGGCAGCTCAGGTGAAATCCTCTGCAGCCCTTCAGGCCCTCCCCAGTACCACTCTGGTGCTATCAGGAGTCTCAATGCCTGGATCTGGTTTCCAATAGTACGAGCTGCTGGGAAAGGTTAGAGTTTGTTTTAAATAGCTCAGCCATCTGTGCTGCGGTGCCTGACGGGAGCTGCGGGGATCCAAGCAGCCAAAACAGAATTTTTCAAACTGTCAGTTTCTCATTACAAACACTTCAGTTTTAAACAGACCCGTGTCCTTAAAAAGAAAGTTAAGTCTATATATTTCTTGTGCATTATACAAACACTGCGAGTCGTGCTTTAGCAGTTTCCGCCTGTTGTTGGAATTCATCAATGCAAATATTGGGCCTGAAACTCACCAGCACCAGGCACTTTGCAAACCTCATTTGTGTACTTTGAGGCTTTTAACTAAAAAATACTTATTTATTACAAGCAGCCACGACACAGAACCAAACAAAAGAGCAGTAAGGAAAACACTTCGTGAATGGAAATGAGGCACAGGGACCGACATTTTTATCAGCCAGTTCCTAAATGTCAGGTGAAGCCCTGGGTTCACCTATTCTAGAAAGTTAAATCAATTTATTCATTTAATTCACAGGATTCACTTTCATAATTAAACATTCATTTTGAGGGAAATGAGTTGAGAGCACACAGGCCAGCTATGCGCAGCAGCAGATACCCACAATTGCTAATGCCCTGCTGGAAAAATAAAAATGTATGAGAAGCAAGCAGTATTTCTGTACGCAAATGCTGCTCCACATCAGACAACCAAGCTGGCACCTACCCACTGTGAAAGTGCTGACTGTCCCCCTAGTACTGCCCTGGAAAAGCCCACACAATCAGTCACCCCCGAGGAGTATCCAAAGAGATGAGAGAGACAACAAATATATATTAATCAGAACAACATACCAAAGTTTATTGATTACTTCAAACAAAAGTTTCTGTAATGAAAAAAAGAGCAAGTTGCATTCATAAAAGGTAACATTCACATTCAATTTCCTTGATATAAAGCAACATAAATGTATAAAATTGCATTTAAGTGAAAAAATGTAAGGTTGCAGTCCTTTTTCTTTGCAAGAAGCTGAAAATGTATCTGCTCATTGCCTGTATATAATTTACATTTTCTATACACTACATGGTTTTTTTTAAAAAATCATAGCTGGGAAATTGGATAAATGGTGCAGTATTAAGAAAGTTTTTCAACTGTGTGTATACAAATTCATTTTGAAGCTTTTATGCAATTCCAAGTCATTTATAATATTCTCATAATGATTAGGATTAGTTTTTGAAAAATCGCTATGGCTACACCAAGCTTCACTGTTATCATGTAAGTTTTAGAGGGAATCTTAATTACTTTCCTTATCTTTCAGTGTCACTAGTCAGTGATAAAACTTCAAAAAATAATTATGAGAAAACCCCAGCCTTTTTTCCTTCAAGTTTCTCCACCGAAAAGCCTGTACTGACCTTTTACTGTACCCGACGAGCACCATGAGCCAACAGGAACACGAGCACCCACCACAGCACCCCTGTGTGCCACTCCAGTCCTGCTGCCTCACAGCTGACAGCCCCTACCAGCACTTCTGCCCCTCTCCAACCTCAGAAGGGGTCTCCTGTTTCCCCTGATTTCACAAGCCACCCACAGCATCTGGAATTCTGGTTTTGCCACTGCTGAGTGATGAGGATCAGCTCTTCTGCAGGACCAGGGCAGCCTGGCTGTCCTGGCACCCAGCATAATTGCACTATCTGAAGATCCAAGGCCAAGAAAAACTGCATTTTCTTGCTATTCAAAACATTCCACATGAATTCCACTCTGCCTGTCAGCACACACACCTTGGGTTTGAACACACAGCTGTTGCAATGGTTTGTTCCAGCTGGAGACAGGACACTTGGAAATGCCAAGAGAGAGATTTGGTTCTCAGAAGGCTCTGTCTTGGGACAAGCAGCAGAAATTATCCTGGTTCCGTGACTATTTGAACAGTTCACACACACACGAGGCTCCACTGTTCCCACTGACACCACCAATGGAATTCCAGGGGAACAGACTGACCCTTGGAGCAGAGCATGACAAAAACTGAGAAGCAAGGTGTCATGCTTGGGACCATTCGGGCTTGGAATGGTTCTGAATCACAGGAATTGGGCATTTCAGTGCCCATTTTTTAGAGGTTATGTAAACACAAGTCAGTAACCGTGTATTTAAGGAGAATGGTTAGATTTGGCATATAGAGCATATCTTCATTGTATTCATCGTATACTTGATCTGTAGGCACCACATTTCTGCAAGGAAAGTTGAGCACGGGACAAGGTCTGCAAGTTGAATTCTAGGTCTGTGAAATGAGCTAGGAAAGCAGGAAAAAACCACCAAAACAGAAGAAGAAAATGAAAGCTTTGCCCATGGGCCACATGCTGGCAGTGCAGCTCCTGCCTCGCATGCAGCGAGGAGCTGAGCCGCGCTCGCTGGCTCGGCGCAGACACCTCCCGTGCTGAGGCCAGCGCAGAGTGCATCAATCACACTGTGGTCCTGTCCCTGCGTCCCCTGCCACGCCAGCTGATGGCAGAGCAGCCCCAGGGGCTGAGCACTCCCCTCTCCCCCTCAGGTGAGGCCCATCCAGCACCCTCATGATGCACGAGAGGATTTGCCGGCAGCTGAGCCGCACCAGCTGCAGACGAACAGCAGGGATGGCAGCCAGAGCGCAAGACTTGGTTCTTCCAAAAATTAACAGTCTGCAGTTCAACAGAATTTGGTGAGGGGGATGCTCTGTGCAGTCCCAAATTGTCCTGTTGTACAGACATGACACACAGCTGAGCAAGCGGGACCAAACCCAGCGGCAGTGCAGAGCTTGCTGCTTCTGCAACCACCCCGAAGCTTCTCACAGGAGCTCCTCTGGGGGACACCAGCACCAGGGAGGGACTGTCACACCAACGAGCAGGAGCACACAGGCTGCTCTGCCACTGCTCGAGTTAACAAAAGAAGCTGCTCTTTCCACACATGAAGTATCAGAGGAAAAAAAAAATTGAGTCAGGCATCTCACCTTTGCTGTGCAGAACCTAAAGAGAAAAGGTCTACCACCATGGTACAGGTAGATTTAAAAAGAACATGCCAATTTAAAAAACAAGATGTAAAATGAAATCAGGTTCATGTATTCAATTTTAAACTGTCTTCTTTTTTCTTAGTGCAAATAACTCAAGATGCAGTTTTATACACCTGCAGGTTGACAGGCACAGCCCATGTCCCTGGGATCAGCCAAGGACTACACTGTCCTTTGAAGTGTTGGATGCAAGCACAGCCACAGGAGCCTGGGCACTGGGGCTCAGAGTCTGGCACAGCCCAACTTCTGGCATTCCTTTTTCCCCCACGAAAGCTTCCTTCCGTCACAAACAGCCACAAAACAACCTTTTCTTCACTCTCCAGCAGGAATAAACCCATCAGCAAACTGGTTGTGGGAGGATGCTCTGGCACTTCCCAGCACTGCAGGTCTTCACATGGCCACTGCGCCCAGCTCCACCTGGAGGAGAGAGTGGCAAAGATTTCTCCCAAATTTTCAGCTGATCCTGCCCATGGCAGCATGGCCCCAGCACCAGGAGAGGGGCTCCAGGGCTGCATCCACCTCCTGTGTGAGGGGAGCAGCCTCTTCCCAGTGCCTGCAGGGGCTGGAGGGGAATGTCACTGGGTTGAAGTCTGTGCTACTTCTTTGGTCAGGCAGAGCAGGAGCTTGGAGCAGCCCTGCTGCTCTCGGGCAGATCTGCAGTGGGCACAGGAAGCCTCGTGTGAAACGGGGCTGGCACTGCACTCTTGCACTTCAATCCATGCTGTTTTGGGTGAACTCCTAAAGATGTTTCTCGGCCTCCAGTGCTGTAGGATTTGGCAGAATTGGTTTTTCTGGGAGGGCAGGGAAGCCTCAAGACCAAAGACTAACGGGTAGCGTGGGGCCAGTGCCCTGGCTGCTCAGAGTCCTTGGTACTCTCACAGGTCACTGCCAGGTTAAACCATGGGCTTCCTACAGCATGGCAACGTGCAGTGTTTGTGTGGAGCACTTTAAGGTATCCTGAGAGGATATCTTTCTGCCAAATTAGTAACAGCATCTTCAGCCTTCACATAACCATTCTCTATACGTTTGTATGACACTAACACAGGCAGATCAAAGGGGCCAGCCTGCAAAAATCAGAAGGAAAACAAACATGTATTGCAACTATTACATTCCCAAACCCATTAACCTTTTCCTTGGTTATTAAAAAAATATATATAGGAGAAGAAGAATGATTAGGCCACGATAAAAGTGCCAAATATCATTCACAACCAATTAATCAGATGACAAATCAGTTTTCACATTTTGCAAAGCGCTGCATGAAGTCTAAGAGCAGCATCTGCCACTGTCCCCGGCAGCTCCTGTTCTGTGCTGGTCCAGCCACCTCCCACACCAGTCTGCACCAGTATGTGGAGGTGGAGAGCACCACCTAATGCCAGTGGGAAGGACTGGCTGCACAGGCCGGGTGCCAGCGGCACTGAGGCTGGCAAGGCTGGCTGCTGGCCCTGCCATGCCCATAAATCCCATTTCTTTAGCAGCAGGTGTGGGCACAAAGGTGTGAGAGGTGTAGATAGTCTGCAGGTTTATGTTTGCAGCAGCCACCACACACAACATCTCCCCTAAATGCAGAATTGTGAATTCAATTAGGCACTTTTACT
This sequence comes from Chloebia gouldiae, assembly GCA_003676055.1. Classification (NCBI taxonomy): domain Eukaryota; kingdom Metazoa; phylum Chordata; class Aves; order Passeriformes; family Passeridae; genus Chloebia; species Chloebia gouldiae. Next base: position 14,266,491 of record QUSF01000018.1, on the reverse strand, counting down.
TTTTTATTCTGCTATTGGCTTACTACAAAGTTTAAAATCAACTCATACAAGGATGCTCTGGGTGTGTGTGCAGACACACGGACACCAAGACATGCCTCTGTCCCATGTGCTGACACACACACACACGAGTACATGTGTTTAGTTTCCATCTGAATGGAATTAAAAACATACTTATTTCTATCTGTCAGAACAGCATGCACCCCAGAGAAAGGGATTTTGGTACAATTCAGATGCAATACTGGAATCATTTTAACAACTGAGATTTCCATCCTTCACTGTAAATGTATCAGCATTAGCTTTTATAACCAGTGTTAGCACAATTGAGGCTGCACTCTCAAATTAAATGTTAGACTGAAGTAGCAGTCAGATTGAAAGATTTGTTTACATTTTGCCAAATATTTGAAAGGATCTGCACAGATATGGGATTCTGAAGAAGTTGGATAGCACAACACCCCCAAATTAAAATGCATCCCAAGCATTGCATCTCCATTCCAACAAGGACAGGTGCCCCACACCAACAGTTGAGAGGATTACAAGAACCACGGTTTAATTGATTCGGAGGGGGTTACATTTGGTTAATCAATGCCTTCACAACCATCCCAACTCCTCTGAACAGGGTACCTGTTACAACACATTAGACTCATCTGAGAATGTTCTTAAAAGGAGTGGTGTGACAGAAGGTCTGGCCGACAATGAATCAGGTGCCTTCCTGCTGCTCTGCAACAGCGAGGCAAAGAGACTTATAGCACACGAGAGCTCAGCCTGCCCGCGTCCACAGTGCAGCCCAGAGCCCTTGTTCAGCCCCGCCAGCTCACCAGGGATGGCAGGCACACTGCCACGAGCACTGCCTGGGTTTGCAGAGGGACACAGAACCAGCCCTGCTCCCCAGAATGTTTGGGGATTTATGCTGCAGGTGCTTTTGAGGGAGGAGGACATCCCCCGTCTCCACACAACTGGTGTTCTCAGAACAGCAAGTCATGGTGGGGATCTGCACTGAATGCAAACACTGGGGACATGCAATCGAGGGGCTCTGCTGTGGGTGACCCCATGGTCAACAAGTCCAAAACTGCCCCTGATGTGAGGGCTGTGGGCTGTGCTGATCAGTCCCACAAAGAACAGCAGCACTGACAAACGGGATGGACTGGGCAGGGTGGGCACTGGGGAACCCCTCCAGGGTCACACAAGCCTGAGCCATTGGACAAGTCATCCAGAGGACTATCAACATCAGTTCCACCTTGTCCCACTCCTATCTGGTCCGGTGACACAAAACTACAGCAAGGAGGGAGAGAGGAACCAGCCTTGTCTGTGTCCACCTCACCTGGACAGCCTGAGCACGACCAGCTCACCCACCTGAGGTGCAGCAAGAGACCCAAGGGGGAGAGACAGACGAAATATTTAAGCAAAAGATTGAAATTAAGGCAGAAGGTGGGGAAAAGCAAGGTTCTGCTGTGTGAGCAAATCTAAAGGTGTGTTTTCAGGAGTTAGGCATTGGAAGGAAGAAAAAAAGCAGTCGAGCAAGCAACACATTGCGACTCAGAAAGGAAATCACCTTATTCACTCCAAGAAAAGCTGTGATTGCTGGAAGTTTGAGAAAGCATGAAGATAGTGGATGTTCCTGAGGAAGGAAGGCGCTTCGTTACCTAGTTCACAACAGCACAAAAGACAGAAAATTGCAGTACAAGAAAGAGAAAGGCAGAAACCAAGGAAAACACAAATGCGCCTTGCAGTTAAAAAAACAAACACAACCAAAACAAAATAAAAACAACCACCACATTACCACAAAGGAAACTGGATAAAGGCTGAGCAGAGCTGATGTGCTGTGTTATAGGAAACTGGGGGTGAAACCCTGTCCCACAGGGATCAAGGGCAAATGCCCAACAACCTGGCCCAAGTCTGTCCTCCCCTCCCAGAAGGGAGCCTTGGCCACCAAGAGGTGCTTCAGGTCCCCATAAAATGTCCTTAATTTTGTTTTCCACTGTATGCTTCCCTTGGGACACCGATCTTTATTTTATTTCAACATTAAGGTCAGGATTCTCAACAAGGGTTTTGATTTGAAATTATCTACCTGGGCCTAGATGCCTTTACAAATCAGGCAGCTGACTTTGGTGTCTGATGGCTGACACAGATATCCAGAGCTGGTATGTCCCTCAAGCACTTACAATAAAGCTCTTACTCAAAATGTACATTTAAATGTGGCTCAGCCTGTGTTTAGTTTGGGATGCAGATCTGAAGAGACTTTTCTAGTTGACACACACTTTGCTTTGCTGAGTGATTTCACAAGAGCCTTTGTTAAATGAATTAAAAGCACTCTTGAAAGTAAGTATTGCAAGAGGGGAAGGATCTTTGGTCAGCAGCTGAAGGCAAACCCAGGTCACCTCCCAGGTGAGTTGAGCTGGGGCTCAGAAGTCCCCAGGCCATCCTTCCAGGCACTGTCCCCACACTGTCCCTGCAGCTGAGAGCACCTCTCTCCCAGCCTGTTCAACAGGGGTGGCCAGCTAGAAACTTTTAAATCACACTCAAGTGAAGAAGCTACATGGATCCTCACAGAACACAACCACAGCTCTCTTACCATTTCCACAGTTTTCAGCTTTAATGATGCCCCATCCCTGGGAGTGCCCAAGGCCAGGCAGGATGGGGCCCTGAGCAGTGTGACCTAGGGAACATCTGGGAACATCTGGGAACATCTGACCTAGGGAACAGCATCCCTGCCCATGCCAGGGGCTGGAACCAGGTGATCTGTAGGAGCCTTCCAACCCACACCATCCTGTGACTGCTTCAGTGACCAGGGCTGGGGTTATCTGGCTGCTTGTGACCCAGCCCCTGTCCCTTCAGCCGTGCCCTGCTGCAGCCCTGGCACGTGCAAACCCCAGGGCAAGAGGCAATTCCCACATGGTGGCCCAGGGCAGGACCTGCTGGGCTGCAGGGCAGGAGAGCTGCTGCAGGAGGGGGAGCACGGCCAGGGGAGAGGAGGCTGCCCCTGGGGCCAGCAGAGACAAGGGGCAGGGGCTCAGCACAGCTGGCAGTGCTGGCCTTCACCTCCTGCAGGAGCAATGGAGAAAACTTCAGAGGTTTCCACTTCCAAAGGAAGCCCTGCTCCCCAGCAGTGAAGGAGAGCTGCTAAGAAACCAGACCACTCCCAGGGAGAGTGACCACCATGGTCTGAGCCTCTGCTCAGTTATGCAGGATGGGCAAATGGGACAAGACCTGGCTCTGCTCCCACTGCACCAGCCCCTGAGGACATACCGGGGCAGCATCCTGCTTTTCTCAAACAAAACCAAGCAGTTTTTTTCAGGACAAGATAAAGTGTGTGTGGTATCAGTTCAGGCTGGACAATGCTCAGCACTTCTCTAGGAGACACCACGTTCCCACCCAGGGAAGGCAGCTAAGCAAAGGCACAGGTTGACTCTCTCCCTGCTACAGATCTAGGCAGTATTTTTAGAATAACTTCTCGATATTTTTGGCATGTGAAAGAGCAAGACAAGACTCTAGAAAGCCTTCCTCGAGATGTGAGTGGTACATGGTATTGTTAGAGGTTCATCTGGTGCCTAAGGATAAGAACAGTCTTCCTAAAAATACAGTGTGATACATCATCTTGTTCCTTACCTGATGATTCTTTTCTTTTATATTTTTTAAAACTATTAGAAGAATTTCTGGGAAAAGGCTGATAAAGATCAGGAGAATTATTGCCAGCCATGTGGAAACAGAAGTCAGCATATGAGCAAATACAAAATACATTCTTTGCTGCTTCAAGAAAGGCCTGAAAAAGAAAGGATACAAATAAATTCCAATTAACATGGATTTTCCAACAAGATCAGAATTAAAGGAGATTTCAGGTAAAGCTATTAGCAGTTATGCCTCCCTTTCAGACAGATGGGTACAGCACAGAAACACACTGTCCATCTTTCTCCTAATCCATCTCCTGCCTCCAGCTGCACTGTTTCTGGAATATTGTCATAATCCATTTTGCATCTTCCACTTCTTTTCAGGGTGGGAAGGGGTTTGAATTTAGCCACCATCACTGAAAGATAAATTATTCACCTCATCAAAAACCAGGTCATTGTATTTCAACATCAGGCTTTGCTATAGCTTCTGGTTTGGTTTTGATAGTGGAAATCCAGAGTCTCTCAATCACAACAGGTTATTTGCCCCTTCCTCCTTTCCTTGGTGAGGGAGAGCAACCAACAGCTGCTTGTGAAAAACACCTCATCAAAAAGTGATGACAAGGATCAAAAACATTGATCAAAAACATTGAGCTATGCAAGTAGAAAGTTTTCAGTAGAAAACTCACACATTTAGCAGAGAGGTGGCTAGATTGCAGATCTGGGTCTGCTGGTCAGCAAAAGTTAACTGAAGAGCTAAAGCTTGTGAACCCCCACAAAAGATTTAAATTTGTCCCACATCCTTATTAGCAGCTTGCTGGATCAGGGATGCAGGCAATAGCCCATGGCAGAGCAAAGGTGTAAAACAGAGGTGCTGCCCACTGTGAATGTCAACTGAACATCTCCTGCAGCACAGGAAATACAAAACTGGTCATGTTTGTAGTGTACTACTGCTCATCTGCTTTTGCAACACATTAAACCTAAAATCCTGGGTGCACTCAGATCAGTGAGAATTTCTTCTACTCAGATCCACTATTTCAACAGCAGGACCTGGCTTTCTCCTGCTTATTTTTCCCTCTGTCCCACAGGGCCAGGTCCTCTTGCTCTGCCTCTGCCTCACCTGTTCTGTTTTTCATTTTCCCACACAAATTCTTTCTGTCTCTGTCCTCCACACACGCAGACCCTAAAAGGTTTACTCTAGAACCTCCCAATAAAGACAAGAGCCTCAGCAGCAGAAATGACCTCGTGGGCAGAAAAGCAACACCCCCTGCCAAGGCTGAGCACCTGGATGATGCCCAGGGTGTTCTTTCCCTCTTTCAGGCTCAGACCTCCCCAAACATCTCATCCTGCACCAGCCCTCCTCCAGCACTGCCTGTGGTGGGTGCTGCACGGAGGCAGCCCTTCCCCACCCTGCAGAGCAAGGAGCAGGGCTGCACTCACCTTGCCACCTGCAAATCCCAGCAGTCCCCTGAGGAGGGGATGCTGCACTGCCAAAACCTGCACTGGGCATCCCCCAGAAAGGGCCGTGGAAGGAAAGGGATACTTGCCAAATGACTCCTCCCCAGAAGAATGAGAAAAACACATAGAAAGCAAGGGAGCCCCAGATCACAAAGTGGTTCATCCACGTCCAGAACCGGGTGTCTAACGCCAGCTGTGGGAATGAAGAGACACAAAACAAGCTTCAGGTGCAGAGTGCACTGGATGGTATTTATATGAAATTTCAGACTGGTTTCACATTAAGGTTGAAGGCTCTCCAAACAGCCACTTCTGTGCATATGGCACCAGGAAAAACACTTCCAATGTCCACAGTCTGGCACAGTGTTAGCAGGGAAGCAATGACATTCTAGTTGTGAGTGACACTTTTAAATTGAATAAATTTGATGCAACCTCGTGCTACAGGACAGAAATGTCTAAAGGTTACAGGGACTGTAATTGCCTCTTGTCACCACCTGCTGTCCTGAACCAAACACAAAAGACCTTTTGTAAGGTCTTATGCAAACAATTTGTTCTGGAAAGCTCCATGAAACAAAATAGATTTGCTATTGTTATTTGACACATGTGCTTTTGTGATCACTTTGGCACTCAGCCTTGTCAGAAACAAGGTGGACAAACCCAAATTCTCTATTGCTCCTCTGCTCTTGCTGGAACTGAACATCAAGAGGTGAAAGCGTGGGGAAAAGTCAACCATAACCAACTGCAGTCCTCAAAAGAGGGGAAAAAATAGAATAATAATTTCAACAGAACAAACACTGAAAGACCACAGACTACGCAAAGGAAAGTAAGCAGGTTCTGCCTCTATGGGAGAAGACTAAAGTGTGGTGGAAAATCCTCAGAGCCTTCAGCAGCCACCACATGACTTTACAGTGCACAGAGGAGCCTTGGGAGAGGCCTGGACAGGGAGGGGAGATGCTGACCTTGAGAGTGACGGTGAACACCAGCACGGTGAAGACAATCGTCCCAAAGGTCCAGTTTCCAAACACCTGCAAAAGAGCCGGCACTGCCACAGGCGCCCAGCCCCGCTGCCGGCCCTTCCCGGGGCGCAGGACGGGGCCGGGGGCAGGCAGGGAGCGGAGGCAGGCGGGGCACGGCCGCGGCACGCCGAGCCATGCAGGGCCACACGGTGACAGGACAGCCTCCTACTGACAGCACTGGGGCTCCAGGACACAAGTCACTGCACCACCTGCACCTCAGGGTTGCCTGGCAATTTACTCAGTTTCTGCTTTCTCGCCACACTCATCATCACCTCTCTGCAGTCCCCTCTGCAGAACGCACCAGTGGGTACTGATCCAGCTGGTTTGGTTTGTGGGTACTAGTGACTACACACACAAAGAAAAGCAGATACTGCATATAAATCCAGTGATGGCAATGAATGGGAGAGATGCTTACCAAAGGCTGTCAAGTTCTGAATGCATACATTAAAACAGAAAGTGAAATGTAAAAGTTTCCAAAAAATGCAAAAAAATTAAAGTCAATAGGCATGAAAAACAAGTCAATCAAACAGACATGGGTATTATGAACAATTGCTGGTAGCAGTTCTTACAGGCATAAGTGTTTACAGGACATAACCACAGATCTTACTGTAGTGCCACACAGACTTGACCTCTGAAGGCATTTACAGAACACATCAGTGCTTCATGTTTCATTCCAGTCCAACCAGGATGGCTGGAGATACAGAAGAGCACTGATCTGACAATACAGGGGCTTGACTGCATATAGCTGGGGCCAGAAATGCTGGCACTGACACAATGCATAAATATAAATACATAAATACCAGCTTTTCTCCAAGTGTCAGCCGCTAAAAAGAGTTTTGGTATTTTCAAGGGCCACAAGTGATGGTGTAAAGAAGTTTCTCATCAGCCAGAATCTAATAATATGCTGCATATTCCCTTGGGGAAAGGGTCCTGAAACAGCTCAGGTCACCATCCTGGCAGCTGCCATGCACTAATGCTTTGGTCTGTACTCAGTTAACGAGCAAAATAAGAAAAAATTTAAAAAAAAGAAAAATAAAAAACCCTCCATCTTTTTTCCTCCTCCTTCTCCTGTGCAAGTTAACTGCAGCAGCTCCCACAGCAATGCAATAACATCCCCACAGCAGAGGCAGGGGCAAGCAGGCAGCAGGGACAACATCCTGCTGCCTCCAGCAGCTGGGGACTCCTGCTGGCTCCAAAACAGGAGCAAAGGGCTTTGGCTGGAGCCAAAGGGCAGCCCCAGCCTCCCCCGGAGGCTGAAATCACAGCCCCAGGCAGGCACAGCAGCCCCACACCATGCCCTAACGAGCACCATCTCATCAAGGTGGGCTGACTGAGCTGCTCACAGCCAGCCCAGCACAGCCAGAATTCCAGGCTGTCACAGGTGGGAAGGACAGCCACTGCTGCTGCCCTGGGACCACCCAGAGGAGGGGACGAGCGCCGTGCGAAGCTGGCTGCGGTGGAACAGAGCTGTGTGCAGGACTAGTCACTTCACCTAGTGAGGGTAACCAGCTCTGCCCTGTTTCCATGGCGATCTGGAAAAGGTTTTATTTCAAGCACTTGCTGCAGGATCACACCATAAGCCAGGCTATAGTGCTGGACGAGACGAGACACAGTGCACAGATTAAGCAGATATTCCCTGCCAGGCGTAGCAGAGGCAGCACACAACAAAACACACAACCTCCTTTCTTCTGGGGCGTTACCTTTCCGTTGTCTTCCAACGATGAGTTTTGAAAAAGAAAATAAACCCCAAAGAAAAACACAAGTCCTTCAAAGGCGCCCAGAAAGGTCCAGTACAGGAAGGGCCTCCACTGCAGCATTGCATTGTCCGACACCTTCCTGCCAAGAGACGGAGTAACGAGACCATCACCACCACGTTTGGCAGGTGCTGCAGAGCTCCTCACGGGCAGGGGACTGGGGGGCTTTGGAGCAAGCCCTTGCAGTAGGAGACAAGGAGGGAAACCACAAAAATACCTTCCAGGACATAAAGAACACTTCCAACATGCAACTGCTGATCATGAGAAATCACAAGAGGTTCAGCATTTGAATTGATTTGTCTTTCTCCTATAGGTAACTTGGATGAAAAAAGTACAAAGTGAACAGAGGCAATGCTGCCCTGAACCTCTCCTGCAGCCCCTGAGCTGCCCATGGTATCTAACATTACCTGCTAAATTTCAAAAGCCGGGTAAGGCTAAAGAGCAGCTGTATGGGATGCATGAAATCCACGGTGTGCTTCCCTCTTTTTGTTGAATGCACAAAGTCCTTTTTCGAGAAAAGCTCTGCAAGTCCTGTTCCCTGGTGTTTTTCTGCACAGACTGAAAATAACCCCCTGAATTATATGGTGGGTGTTTTTATCACAGGGGTTGTAGCAGGAGGCTCTTGGCTGAATACAGGATGAGATCTGGCATGGAGGCAGCAGCAGCAAAGGGATGGGCTATGAGCAAAGCAGGGACCACACACAGGGCCTGGGGAGCAGAGGGCAGCTATCAGGGCAGGAGGGAGTTAAAAACAGTTCCCTGCATCACTACCTTCTCAGATTACTTTCTGTACAGTCCCCACCGTTTCTGCATTAACTCCTAAGGCAACGCATCCATTTTCAGCAAGATGCACTTTACAAAACTGTGTAGTGCTGGGCTCCTGTAACTGCAGTTTCTGAAATGAGATCCTACTGAAACCTACACACAACAATGCTGTGACCACGTTCTAACATGGCACAACTTAGAGAAGCAAGGGTAAGCCAGACTGGAAGCGTGGGATATTGCAAGGAGAGAAAAATACAAGCAGCTTCCTCCCTGTGAGCTCTGTTTTGCATTCCCATTTCTGTCCTGCAGTGCTGGTGGCAAACAGGCTTTTTCCAGCCTCGGGATCTGCACTGCAGCAGCTCAGCACTTCCTCCAGCAGCAGCGCAGCAGGCGCTCTGCATCCAGCAGCACATGCACAGCCATAAATATTCAAACTAAGGCTGCTTCCCCTCAGCACACAGACCCCAGGGATCAGGGCCCACCAGGGGAAGGCACAGGGGCCTGCTGTTGCCACACAATATTTAATTGCCAAGCTATTTAAAAATCCAGACGGTGGCATTTTGCCATGCAGTGAAGGAATACAGAGCCCTAATCAATCATGGCTCTGAGTGTTTACTTCAAAACCACCCAAGCCCCTTCCCAGCCTTGCAGCTCTTGCTGCATTCACTGCTTTTTCTATACCTAAGGCAATGCTGACACAGTATTTTAGGCACCTGGTAACTCCCTTTGCTGTCTCTGCACAGAGATCACACTTGGCTCGAGCACAGCTGGCTCCTCCACTGCCGAGGAGCATCACACCCCAGTGACAGGGCTGGCACGGGCCACTGGCCAAAGCAGCCCCCAGCTGGCCTCTTCCACAGGCCTCAGCTGACTGCCAGGCTGGGGAATCAGCAACAGGGATGCACAGAGAGGGGTTTCCTCCAAAAAACCTCTTTAGTCTTTGCTGAAGGGCTGCCCCAAGCACATGTGTGGGCAGGGTTGGGAGGAAGATGGAAAGCATCTCCGGTTCTGTACAAGATTGGAGCCTCTCCCTGCTGCATCCAAGGAGAGAAAACAAGCAAAGCAGAGGGACACAGCCTAAGCTGTCCTCTCCCTGGGCAACGTGGCAGAAAACGTTGTGGATCGATGGGCAGAGCTCCTGGGCTCTGATAAGGGGACCTGGCCTGTGGAGGGGAAGCCTGGGGAACACAGCCATTTATACAAGCTGAGAAACCACCTGCCTGAGCTGGGCTTCAGAAACATTCCTCTTTCTGAAAATGAATGGATCTCTTTTCCTCCTGAAAGCTACATCTCCCCTCCCTGCATTACACGCTCCATCACGTGCCTGGCTCAAAGGTAACGTGAATGAATGGTCTGGCCACGCTCACAGCTCCCTTCTTCTTTTGGATGAATTCCACCTACAGTTTACCCTTTCACAGAGATACAGCAGTGCAGTTTGCTAGACCAGACACTGTCAGAGAGCATGAACAAGCAGCAGTAGGCAGTGAACACAAGGCTGCTCAGACTGAATGGGGAACAGCTGAGCCAGGAGGGACTGAAATGGCTTTTTCTGCACTTGGTGGTGCCCCCATCCCTGACACAGGACAGGGACACCTGCTTACACTCCAAGAGAGCTCCAGCCATGGCTAAGAGCTGTGCAGAGCTGTACCCAGCCCAGCACTACTCACATGTAGAGCTGAGGGTCCGAGGTCAGCGTGTCGATGCTGATGTGCTGCTCCAGGAGGCTGTAAGCCAGGATAGGCAGTGATGTGAAGCAGATGTTGTACATGGTCAGGTAAGCAGCATCATACAGTGGCTTGGAAGAGGAAGAAAGGGTTAAATGAGACAGAAAAAGGCCTCTCCACACAGAAATGAAACCATACATTCCCAGCTCCTACATGCCCTACAGATGCTCCCCTTTGTCACCCAGCACAGCTCTGCTGCGTGGGAGCTGTGCTCTGTGCAGGGCAAGGGGAACAAGGCACCTGCAGGCTGCGTGCCCAGGAACCTGCCCCTGCTGACAGCACCTTTTGTAACTGGCTGCTCTCATCTCCAGGAAAACATGACTGAACAGCCCTCATCACAGCTTTCCCCTTGCTGCTCTTGTGCTGCTGTTTCTATTAATACATCTGATGCCTCCTGTGGCTCTCTGAAGACTAGACTGTTTTAGCAGAACTATAGCTTCTTTTCGTAAAAAAAGGCAAGTGTTTCTGCCAAAACAAGCAGAAAATTCTCCCTCACCATTTACTCTTCCTGTGACTTTTGAGCCCAAATAGACACAAAAGCCCCTTAAGTTGACACAAAAGCCAAAGCTCTTTTCTCCAAGCACATGAACCCACCCACCACATGGATCTGCCCCTCTGATGCTTACTTGGATTAAACAAAGCCCTGGTAACACTCATTGTGTGTCTTTTTTTAAGAGACATAAAAGAATGAACTTTTCTTCCTTCTGAGTGACATTTTTAATGCAGGAGAGGAGACAAGATTGGGAAACCATTCAAAACTTGTTCTTGTAAGAAAAGCAGAAGTAGCAAAATCAGGTACTGACAAACCAGCTAAACCCTTCTCTCACTACTTCAGGAAGGTGTCCACCTGTGTATACAGCTGGTGGATGGGAAAGGAAAGAAAGCAGACTGCTTTCTTTTCAGTTATGGTCTCAAAATATGTTCCAGATATGGTGCTGAGCAACAAGGTCAGCTCCTGCTGTCCTCTAGAGCAAGGTGGTGAAGAGACAGGATGCCAAAAGCCAAATCTCTGCTAGGAGACCTCATTCTGCCACTTGCTTTTTATCTTGCCTTTATAGACAAATTACTGGAAGTTACCTGCTGTGAGAATCCACAAAAGAACTGGTATAAAAACTGTGGTAAAATGAAGCAAAGGTTCTAGAAAAACAAAAGACAAATGGTCAGCAGGGAAGCACTTGACTTCTCAGTCTAAACACAAGCAGTTTTTCCTGTTATCAGGCATTAGTGTCTGACATTACAACATCAGACAAGGTAGGGCACTTGTTCAATCAAGCACAAAACCAGTCCAGTGAGCAGTTAGCATCTGCAGGAGACACTAGAAGAATGCTCACATTCCCCTGGAAGCACTGTTTTCAATGGACAGGCACATGGCAGACACAGCCTGTCCTAGGGAAGGAAAACACAGCTACAGAATATCCCCCACATTTTTTTCCTGTTTATTATTTTATTCTATTGCTACAGAAATGCACAAGATAAACAAAGAAATCAGCTGCATGCCGCCCCTTACCTTATAGAAGAAATACTGTACAAGGTGTGCTATTCTCACATAATATAAATGCCCATGTGCTAGTAGCAGTTTTCTTAAATGTTTAAACTTTGGCACAGCATAGTCGCTGTTTCTGGAGGCCTGGCGTCCTTCTTTGCCTTTAATCCCTGCAGACAGAAGCATGGCAAGGGGTTAATCCCAAAGGGGCTGGAATCTGGGTGCTGCCCACTGGGTTTGCTCCCATCACTCAGGGGCTCAAGGCATGACAAAGGCTGAGTTTCCCTCCTGAGTGCCCCAGGAGACCAAACATGAGTATTTTCTGTGTGGTTTTGGCTCCACAGCACTCAGACCTGCCTCTGGAGCTTTCAAGCTATGTTTAGGCTGCTCTGTGATTTCCTGTGTAAGAGTGTGGCAAAGGGTGTCTAGGCAAACCTGATGGAAGATAAGGAATTGGTTCCCCGTGGGCTGGCCTGCATCTCACACAGCTCAGCTATTCCCCTGCAGCTGCTCAGCCTCCTGAGACATCCCCACAGAGCTGTTCTGTTCACAGCAGCCACATCCAGAGGGACTGCACTGGATTCCCTTCATCAGAGGGCACCACAGCATTTCCAACAGCCCTAAATGAAGACCATGCCCTTCCTCTTCCACTGACCCTCCTTCAGTGGTACCACAGGAGGCTCCCACATTTCAGACATCAGTGTGCAGACAGGAGGAGGCTGCAGCCTGCTGTCAGTCGTATGGACAGTGCAGCTGCAGGCAGGTGTGCAGCTGCAGGCAGGGGTGCAGCTGCAGGCAGGGGTGCAGCTGCAGGCACAACACACCTGGGCATCAGCCCCAGCAGACACCTCTGGGTCCCTGTGCTGAGCTGCTGCCACCAGCTGGCACTGAAGCCTGACACTGTCACTGCCCCAATCACCCACTAATCACTGCACTCCACTAATCACCTCACTCACTAATCATCTCTTTGCTGCTTGTGCCCCTTTTTCCTGAGCTCCAAGCAATCCTTAACACCACTTCTTGGGTCAGTTTTGGAACATCATCTGCAGTGTATCACTGACAGAGAATGGTGCTAGCACAGGTGAGCAGGTGATCTCATCTCTCTCTTCCACAATGGGGATGGTGAAACATTGGCACAGGCTGCCCAGGGAGCCTGTGGATGCCCCATGCCTGGAAACATTCAAGGCCAGCTTGTGCACAGCTCTGAGACACTTGATGGAGCTCAAGAGCTCCCTGCTCACTACCCCTTAAAGGCCCCTTCCAACCCACACTATTCCACGATTCTATGACCTCAAGCATGAATCTGGAGTTAAACTCTGCCTCCAAAGAAAGCAAGAGCAGACTTCCCACATTTTTCAGTGGGATTGGCTTAGCCACATGCAATCAGAAGCACCAACTGCACCTCAGTAGTGAACCCCAGCCAGAGCAGACAGGTCTGGGCTGTGAGATGGGTGTTTGAGGGACTCTTACCTATTCCAACATGTGCTTCCAAAATCATGCTGACATCATTTGCACCATCCCCTATTGAGAGGGTTATCGGGCTTCCTTTTGTGTTCTTCACCATTCGCACAATCTAAAAGATTTTTTAAAAAGACAGCAGCAGAACCCAAAATTCAGTTAAAAAGCCTCCAGAGACCTCCCCACTGCTCCCTCCAGGACAAGCAATCAGGCTTTTACAGCAGCAATGTAACACCTGGAGAGCTGAGGTTAATAAAAGCCCTCTTTACTCGCTTTGCAGTCACAACCAGAGCAAAAGCCCAGTCCAGCTGTGCAGGGCTGAAGGACAGTATTTAAAAACAAACCCCAGCAGCAACATCCTGCTCCTCCCTTCTGCCAGACCCTGTTCTCCCAAAGGTGGGTTCTCTCACACATCTCGGGGTGCAGAAACACGTCACTAATCAGGCTGGGACATCATCTGCTGGAATGAGGAAGTCACGGACTCCACTTGACAAATTTGGAAAGGAAAACCAAAAAAAGAGCAGACTGGGAGGTTTTGTTTATTTCTAACTGGCCTGGGTTTATGGGTTCCTGCCAGCATATTAAACAAAGGGTTTGCATTCAGAGTTGAAAGAATGGTGTGCTTTCACCATACCCTGAAGCTCAGATGAGGCTCACACACAGCCTGGAGAATCCTGCTTGATTGGGATGCTGAGGTGAAGCCCCAGCTGGTGAGCTCTGCGTGTGCCACCAGGCCGTGCTCGGGCAGGGGGAGGTAAATACCTGTGCCTTCTGCAGAGGAGCCATCCGGCAGCACAGCACTGCAGTGCACTTCAAGCAGATCTGCAGGAAGATGCTTTTGTAATTGCTAGAGCCAGAGTCCTGGGAGGGGTTGAGGATCAGCGACAGCGTCGAGCCGTCTATGATCAGTCCATACTCCTGACTCAACGTCCAGCTTCTGGCACAACAAGGAACACGTGTCACGCTCAACCAGACTAAACCTAGCTGCTTGTATCATCTTTGTGAAAAAAACTGGCTTTGGGTTAATCTTCTTCCCACCCATTTGTCGGGGCTTAGCGATTTTAAAAAGCTTAGACTTAGCACGTGCCCTTCACTAAAGGAACAGTGCAACAAAGCTCAAAGCCAACTAACACCAGAGGTGATGAGCAAAGCAAAGGAACCTCTCGCAGTGTCTGCAAGGAGCCAGTCCCCAGGGCCACGGCACAGCCCTGCTTCCCCACCACCCCTGCACCTGAAACGCGCAAGGCTGGGTCCTCCGGCTCACTCACCTCTTCAGGCCTCCCCGGCTTTTGGGAACGTCCTGAATCAGCTTTTTGTGGTACTCCAGCAGCAGCTCATGGAGCCGATCCTCCTTCCTTTCGCTCTCACCCACCGTCCTCGCCGTCAGCTCCAGCAGCTCCGTGCTGGTCTGGAAGAGCCTGCAGGCGTAGCAGGTGGATTTGGCAGTTTCCATCTTGTCTCCTGTCAGCACCCAAACCTTCATGCCAGCTGCGTGCAGGGCTTCGATGGTCTCTGCCAGCTGCTCCTGCAGCCTGCGAGAGGAAGCAGAGCATCACTGCACCTCATCCACAGCCCCGAGTCTGGTTCTGCAGTACAAACACCAGCTCAAGAGAAGCTAATTGACTTCTCCCATGCTGGGGACACCACTGCCACAGGAATATGGACTACCAGTCAGCAATACCAAATTTCTATTTGCAGACAAAAAGAGAAATCACTGCTTTACACTCTTGACTCTTAGAGGCCTCACAGTAAGAGTTTAATTTACACTTGCAGTTACTATAACTGAATGTGGAATTGAATTTGTTTTGATGTGCAAATGAATGCTGTGCTTAATTCACTCTCCAGAAGCGCAAGTATTTCTGTAGTTTCATTAATGAAATCCCAATTCCTACTACACCAGCCAATTTAAGCAACTAGGGCATTGTGAAATGGGTTGGGCCATGGTGTAATTAATTGCCCTGGACACTGCCAGCATCTGCCTGGCTGTTCAGCTCTACCACGGTGAGTCCAGGCCACAAGTTCACAGCACAGAGAAACCACAGGGCAGGTGGTGGAGTCACCTCCTTACCTGTCTTCTACAGCAGTAGCCCCAATCAGGTGCATGTCTGCTTCTGTGTCATCAAAAACCTTGGCCATCTTCTCCTCCCTGTCCTGCAGAGCCATCTTGGCTTCATTGAGCTGTCTGTCAATTTTGTCATACTCCTTCTCAGTCAGCTCCTTGAAGGCCACACAGAGTGTTCGGTAGCCATCCTGGCAGCGGGAGGGAAGAAAACAGAGTGGGCAAATGCCCTAAATCCAGACTTTTTACAGCTCCTCCCTTTAGGTTTGTCTGCCATCGGTGCTTCTGGCAGTACTGACCCTGAGCACAAGGATAATTTGTTGGCTTGTGTCAAAAGAGCAATTTTCTGTGTTTAAACAGAGTAATTGTGGTTCTGCTTCTTATGTGCAGAAAGAAACCAAGGGAAGGAGCAGGGCTGAGAGCATGCAGCCAGCAGGGAGAGCAGGACTGGGTGCCACCATGACTGGGACCAGGCTGCTGATGCTGCTTCTATTTTTAACTTGCCTGGGAGATGCCTGGGCACAACTCTGATGGAGACCATATAAGTATATCAAATAAAGGTGGAAGCCAACCAAACAGAAAAGGAAAGAAGCCTGGCATCAAAACAATGTGAAGGGACACTCAGATTTTCAACACTTCTCTCCAAAGCAAGGTTACATCCCTATTTTTGGAATAAGGCTTTCCTGACCCCAGGAGCCAGCCAAATTCCACCCGTGTGCTCACCATAGCATTGCGGTCCACATGGACTTTTGTTTGTTGGATTTCTTCTTGCTGCACCCTTGGAAAGATAGAGGAGTCTGCTCCCTTACAGAAGAGAAGCAACTTTCCTAAAAGCAAATTATAAATAATTTATAGCACTCACAAGCTGCAATAAGAGTTAACAATGCCAAGAGCAAGCAAGTGATGCAGAGGGAGGAAGTCTGGGAGGACTAAAGAGGGAACTGCTAGAAACCCAAGTGCCTACCAAAAATGGCCTTTGACCAGCCTGGAACACCTCAGGTTGAGACTTTGGGTGTCCCTACCTGCCTCTGAGCAAGTTTTCTGCAACAGGCTGGGCACTGTATCTGTAAGCCTTGGCAACCCTTGCAGGGAGGGCAAAACAGCATCCCAAACCTTACAGGACTGACACTGGAGAAGGATGGTGACCTCCAAATTGTTGTCTGCTATTCCCATGAAACCCCATCCCACCCAGGGGACATTCTCACATGTCTTCCCTGCACTTGTTCCAGCCTGCAGCAAGGCAGGCAGGGAGCTCTCCATGGGTCACTGTTGTCGTTCTCTGATCTGCTCTTGGTCCCAAACAGCTGCCGTGAAGGAAAAGGAACTCTACAGCAACCAGTGCCAGTCCAGAATTCAGTTAGACCAGCCTAGAAAACCTAACAGCTCAGCTTGTCTGGGTGACAGAAGAAGGAGGCTGTGTTTGACAGCTGTGCACACAGGTGAGGGCCCACAGCAGCACTCTGCCTGTACCTGTGCTGGTCCTCACAATGACACTCATACGGCGCCGGACAGGGTCGAAGTTCAACACGTGGAGAAGCTGGTACCTGTAGAGAAACAGAAAATGGCTTTGACTCGGTAAAGGAAAAATGGAAAAATAATTATTTGAGACAGAAAATCACTAACAATGAGCTGCAGAAATCAATACACCCTGCAAATGGCATCAGCCACCTGGGAATGAATTTTACAGCTACTGCACAAGAAAATGGAGGGAAAAAACCCAGACTGCAGTACTCCTGTAGTGCTCTGAGCATGGGACTGAGGGTGTGGGTACCACCAGTGCACTGAGCCCCCAGGCTGGGCAGGGGCTCAGCAGGGAATGGGGCACCACGTGCCACAAGCAGTAACACTTAGCCCATGTAAATAAGAAGTTTCTTCAAGAAGGAAGAAGTGAAACTGGCTTGTGAGGGCAAGTTTTCAGGGAGTGCTGGGATTGGGTCAGTGACTCACAGATGTCTCCAAGCTGTGAGCACAGGGTAAAATCTAGCTATTTTCAGCTTGGGAGGGGAAGGAAAGGTAACAGGGAATGGAGCTGTGTCATGAGTTCAGGCTCACAGCATCCTGCTGTGAGTCCCAGCCACAGCCCACAAGGTCAGCAGCCACCTCATGAATCCCAGGAGCCACCTGCACACCTGGGTCAGATGAAGGATACATACAAAGGACTGCAGGCTCTTCAGGGACCTGAATTTAGACATCAGAAAACCACCCGTGGATTTTTGCAAGTGACCCTTTCTGCCCACACCTTGGTGTGCTGTGCTTTGTAAATGGGACAGGAGTTTTAGGGCAGGTCAGCACAGCCTGACTGCCCCCAAGGAACAGCTTTGACCTTGGCAGGGTGACCAAACCCGATTAAGCTGGGTGGGAGTGGTGCAGAGAGCAGCCCTGTTCCTCAGCAGCCCCAGCAGCACTTACATCTCAGTTTCATTCTTTTGGTTTCGTATTTTCATGAAATTGTTTTCAAGTCCTAGAAAAGTGAAACCATACCTGTCAATAAACAAAAGGACAGAAGAGCATTGAAAACACCCATTGGCACACATTATACATAACAATGTTCTCGTTTCACCTTCTGCACTGCAGAGCAGAGCTCGGTGAGCCCGAGCTAAGGAGCACGGCTGGATATTTGTTTGCTCCATGCAGAGCCTGCTGTGATGTCCTGGCACTGCTCCAATCCCCTGGAGAGCCTGGGCACTGGAGCACACAGACACAGAGAGCCTCTGGACATGGTCCACGGGCTCTCTGGCAGCTTTACAAGCCATGAGCAAGTGTACACAGCTGCAACAGCCTCCATCTACACCCAGGGGCTGGCGAGAGCACGGAATCACTGAATATTTTGGGCTGGAGAGATCAGCTAGTCCCCAGCCCATGGGCAGGGTCACCTTTCACTAGACCAGGCTGCTCAAAGCCCCACCCAGCCTGCCCTCGAGCATCTCTGGCAGGATTCAAATGTGGGGTTGACAGAAGTAACCATCCTATTATTTTGCCACTGCACGGCAAGGAAAAAACTTCACTGCAATATGCACGTGGTAACTGGTCTCTGTTTCTAGGGGATTGAAGCACAAAGCCATGTGGGATCCAGCAAAGAAGCCTCTGCCACACCTGGGCACTGCAGCACCTTGGGGCTGCTCTCAGTGAATGCAAACCATGACTTCCCAGGGAGCTGCTGAGGGAAGATCCTTTACAGAGCATCCCTTTGACAGGGAGTTCATTTAAACCCACAGGCTCACAGCTCTGCAGCTCAGGATCAGCAATGGTATCACTAAATGCTTCCCAGAGAGCAGTGGAAAGGGATCTGTCACCTTCAGATCACCCTCACCTCCCTCCTTCCCATCATACAGAGGGAGTTAAAAAGCCAACATCTTCACACTCTTACTTTTCTGCGCCTTTCACCAAAGCGATTTCATCTGGGGAAGAGGAGATGTAGGTGTATTTGCGTTCTGGGTGTGCCACCAGCCCATCCACCTGGTCTGCTTCCTTGATCTGCACCGTGTGGCACAGGCACAGGGCTCTCAGGAAGAGCTCCTCGCGGCCCTGGGCAGGAGGGAGGGAGGCTCGTTACCAGCTGTGTGCCACCACTGAGCACGCCAGCCACCACTGAGCACGCGGAGCCCTCACCTGCTCAGCCTTGCCGCAGTACTTGAGGGGCCCATCGGTCTGGGAGAAGCCATCCCCCTCCGCAGGGCAGCCCCGGTACTTGTGCCCGTCGATGCAGCACTCGATGAACTCCATGCTGTTCTCGGTCAGCGTGCCCGTTTTGTCCGTGAACACGTACTCCACCTGCAAGCACAGGCAGCTGCCACGGGGGCTGGGCAGGGGGCCCCAAAACAGAGCCTGGGCATCCCAGTGCCCCTGTGCCAGTGCTGCAGGGTACTTGGCCATCCTAACCCGACTGCAACACAGGCGCCGGTGCCCCACTACATCACTCTGCCCCTCTGCTACTTTGGTTTTTGGCCTGTTGCATAGGTGGCAGGAGGCAGCTTCTGAAGACTTAAAATCTGTCTCCAGGATCTTCACTTTCCCCTCATTCACTGTCTTGGGTCCTTTGCTATAGCCCTAGTGCCTACAGAACTGCTGCTGCAGGTCTGCTGCCTCCTTTGGGGATTTTCACCTTGGAGCTGTATTTCAATCAGCTAATTGCTACTCCAAGTGTATTTTTACTATTGTTTTTAAAGCAAAATCAAAAGCAGGAGGCACTATACATGCCCTGCACTCATCTCTCCCGCTGCAGACCACAAAGGGAAGCCTGAGCTGTCTCTGTGCCCCAGCGAGGAGGCAGCAGCAGCACACTGCACATGCTCTGCATGCCCACAGAGACAACTGGGCAGACATTTTTTCACTAATCCTCAAAAAGACAAGAGGATTTTTAATTTTTAATTGAAGCAGTGAAAGCAAAGCACCCTGACACGCAGAGCGCTGCGCCTCATGTTCCCCAAAATGGAAACAATTGGCGTGACCCAATTCCTGCTCTTTCATGCACTATTTATAACCTTATCTGGCTGGCAGAGCCAGTGGAATCACATCAAATGGAAAGTGCCACCAGAGCTCTGGGTGAAGCCCTGGCCCCAGGGGACTGCCAGGGATTGCCACAGCGAGGGCTCCTTGCAGGGAGGGCACCTCCAGCCACGTTTTCATCCCGAGAAATGCACACGCTGCACGTTCCCACCTGCCCCAGCTCCTCGTTCAGGTCCGAGGTGTTCACCAGGGCTCCCTCTTGTATCTCCTCATCAAACATCTCCTTGTCCCAGGAGATGAAGAAGGAGCCCAGGAACTTCTGCATCTCCACTGTGACGTACATGGAGACGGGGATAATGAAATTGAAGAGGACCATAAACGACAGGAAGTCCGTGAACATCCGCAGGACCTGCAAAGGAAAGAGGAGAAGGTGCAGCCTGTGCCCGTCAGGACACAGGGGCAGTTGGCAGAAACACCTCAGGGATTCGGGACAGCTTCTCAGAAAAGGTTAAATAGGAAAAAACAACGTGAAAATGAGCACAGCTGAGATACAGGGCTAAATCCCATTTTCCTTTGGCACAGAAAATCCCATGTCTTCTGCAGAGCTACCAGGCACACATCTCATGCTTCACAGCGACCAAAACAATGTTTCATAAGCTTATTCCTCTCAAGAATATACTGCTACAGGCTCATGCTGACCCCAAGTAACCAGAAAAAAGGAGCAGGTGGCTCGAAACCAGTCAAGCTGTGGCAAGGGTACAAGTGGTGCAGTGACATCCCTGTACATAACCCATCAGCTCAATAACCCATCCAGTGAAGATCTCTACACACCTACACTCACTCTCTCAGGCCTGACTGCCCACGTCTGGGCAGGTTTAACAAGCTGGCTGACATGGCCTCAATTCAAGTTTACCTATTCAAAGCTGAAAGATATCTTGAGTTCAGATAAGGACCCAGGTTACATCAGCTGCATTTCTATGCTATATAGTATTTATTTATGCTTTGCCCCTGTTCCACACAAATATCACTGTGCACAAGCATGAGAGAGGCACAAAAGAAACACAAACAGCAGAAGAGACCAAAGGAAACAACAGCACTTTCTGTGAGCAAACAGGTCTCCCAGGGCTGGCAGCAGGCACTATCAGATTAAACTAAACAGCCAGAGTGAGCAAAGCTGGAGGAGGTGCTGAAATACAAATCCACTTACCTTGAATGTGTCTCTCTCTTTTTTAGTCTTTTCGTTGTACCAAGGCTCATCATTGAATGGATTACTCTGCCAGACGTATTTCAGAGTTGTGCACACAGTGGCCTTGCCCAGTAAGATGCACAAATACACTATCAAGAAAGCGTTGATGGATCTGAAAAACAGGTTTCTTTTTTAAGTTCTTGCAGTTGTTTTTATAGAGAAAAACATGTAAATAGGCAGGAACAAGACTTCTTTACTTTTACGAAGACAAGTATAGAACAAGTGCTTTTGACACTGTTGATATTCAGTGTCAGGTTCATATATTTAAACATTTCTTAATTTTGTTTTTAAATAAAAAAGCTACCAAATGATGCTGCTTCTAGCAAGATATGCTTTATCAAATATCCAGATTTTTCTATGCAATCAGAAAGCCTCTGAAACAAAAGGCAGCAGATTAGGGGATTACTTCTCTACTAGCCATTCCTTAAAAACAAACCCAAACCCAACAGGTTTTCCATTTTTTTTTCCTGAACATAAATACTCACTTTTCTACTGCAGACCGTTTCTGAGATTTCCCTTGGTAGTTCAGAGCCATTTTTGTTTCCATCCCAGTGTAGACTGCAACTCCTGCAGGGTACCAAAGCAGGGCTCCTGAGGGACCCAGCTGGCACTGGGCCATCAGGGCCATCGGTGTTTACATCAACCTCCAGTCCCAGCTGAAGGAGGAGGCACCACCCAAGGACTGCTCCACTGCACAAACCTCTGAGGCTGCAGAGCAGTGCCACTGCTGCGTCCCAGAGCAGGAGCCCCTGCCTCACCCAGAGTCAGGAAAAGCATCAGCCTCCCAGCACAGCCCCCAGCAGCAGGGCTCCCAGCAGAGGGTCTGGGGCCAACTCCTGCTCCTCGTGTCTCAGGCACAGGAAAAGCTGGCCCTGGTGTGCTGCCACAGCTGGGCAGCCCTGCAGATGAACCAGTGCCTCCTCACTGCACCCAGCTCCTGCAGCTCTACAGCCCAGGTGGGCTGTGCAGAAGGATGCTCCCTCTCCACATTTAGCAGTGAACATCTACATTTGTCATTACTTATCAGAACTATTTAAACAAACAAACAAAAATAACCTCACCATAAATCTTCTTGGTGTTTTTGAGGGTAGCACCTTTCAACAACAGGTTTTCAGGACCCAAAGACCTAAACAAAGAAGTTATAGCATTACATCACTCAAAGAACATTCAAACTACCTTATAAACTAGAATTAGAATAGAAAGATAAAGTTTCCTTACATCTGATTACATAATTTGTATGTTAAACAGGGGCCTTGCTTGAGTTTTTCTCTTTATATATATTTCCTTATATATATTTTCTTTATATATGTTTTATACATTTCTATTTCATCTTACAAATACTATGCCCAGTGCAAGATTCCACTCTTATTGGGGGATTTTCAGTAAGGCTGAAAATAAGGAAGGAATAATGGCAAAATGTTCAGATCCAGTATGTTCCAGTACTCATAAAACTGCAATGTTAAATCCTCAGAAGCCTGTCCATTCCAGCCCAGTCAGTCACTGGCACCATCAAAGCTGACAGCCCCATTTGTGTTTTTATTTCTCTCTGAAGCCCCAGTGAGCCTCTGTGGCTCCCAGGGTATGAACAGACCCACCAGAGCACCAAACCCATCCAACGTGCTCTGGTGAGAGCCAGCTGTTTTGGATGGCTTATGAACATCACCTGCTCATTTTTCCTGTGAACACTGACTGATGTTTGAGTTTTTGCTTACCTTCCAATGGCAATATTTTGTCATGGCCTGGTAAATCTGTGCCCCATCAGCAGGGCAGGACATTACCAGGTGGTCCTGCACTGCTTCCCCAGAAGGGGCTCAAACAAACCACAGGATGGCAGAAGGGAGGCCTCCTTTTAGAATGATTAAAGAAAAAAAAATATTCCCAAAAGATGGCAGGACAAGCTCAGATCTTGGAAATTCTCTGCAGATGCCCAACCCCTCTGAGGAGGGCAAACAGGCAGCTCCAGCACCAACCTGGCTACAGGCTCTTGGTTACTTCCATAGATGATAATTCTTCCAACAAATCTGTGATAAAAACATGAGAAACTTGTGTTACAAACACGTTATACTACAAACAAAGAAAAGTCATTGACAGGGAATGGAAGCAAATCCAGAAACAAGTGAATTTGAGTTGAATGTTTCAGAGGGGTGGCTGTGCTCGAGACAGGGAGAAGCCACACACTCTCCATGCTCAGGGCTGCCCGTGTGCTTACACAGCCCAGCACACCCCAGAAAACCTCCCTCAAGGGATCCAGCACAGACCACTTACTCCTGGAAGTCATCCAGCCCAATGCATCTCACTGGGAAGGTAAGAGTGGCCTGGAAATGGTACACGGACCATTACTGCTGCTGGGCTGACAAAAACCAGCTCACTCTAGCACGAAAACTGCTGCACAGGGGAGGCTTTTCTGCAAAGACACTGAGCTTTGAAGACTTTGCTGCGCTCATAGAGGAGGCCCAGTAGTTGATCAGTGCCTTGGGACACCTCTTGGTCTCCGGCACACAGAGGGTGGCCTTTGCTCTGCTGAACTGCAGAGCCCCAGGGCACGCTGCTGAGGGGGCTGCAGGGGGATGACACAGGCAGCTGCAGGGCAGGACAGGCAGGGGAGGAGGCAGGAGGGCCAGACTCACTTGTAGAGGTCGGGCTGGGGCTGCTCGCACTCGATGGTGGCCGTGAGGGTGTCGATGGCTTCGTCAGTGCAGAGCACGGTGGTGTCCCGCACGGCGTAGTGAGTCTGCACGGGAGCACAGGCAGCGTCACCACGCGCCCAGCGACACCCCATCCCCAGCTTTACACCCCAGCACTTCCAACTCCGCCGTGCCCAAGCCTGCCAGCACCAGCAGCTCCCCCAAGCCCTCGCCACGCTCCCACAGAGCGGCTGAAGCACCCCTCAGAGAAAGAATGAAGTCAGCAATGCTCCAGGAAAACCACGGCGCTGAGCTGGGCCGCTCTCAGTAAGGCATCCACCGCAAGCACTGCATCCCCCTGGGGACCTGCCCTGCTGGGGTGGAGGGGAGGCTGCAGGTGAGGAAGGGGCTCAGCACCTGCCCTGGCTCCTGATGCTAACCAGACACCAGCTCCAGCACCAGGGATCAGCAGAGCACTGCCAGACTCAGAGCTATTTTTAGCAGCTGCTGCTGCAAAGGTTCATCTCTCATAATTAACTGAGAAGCCCACAAAGGATCTGCTCGCTGCCTTTCAGGCTCTATTTATAGGAGCCACTCAGAGCTCCAAGTCACGGCGGGCTGCACGGCAGGCTGCCTCAATCCATCTTCATAAACAAATTCATTAAAACGCTTCCTCCGCTCCTGACGTGCGCAGCCCGTCCCTGCGCATCCCCGGAGTCACACACGCCGCAGCCATGGCACCAGAAATCCCCTCCTCCCCGCTGCTTTGCTAACCTGCCTGGCTCTCCCAGCTGCAAACGCTCGAGCACACACGTGGATCTCCAGCACAGATCACAGCTTCTGTGAAACACCGGTCAGAACTGCTGCTGCAGTGCCCAGCACCAAACCCAGCCCTGCGGGGCTCTGCACTGCTCCCGGCAGCAGGGACACCGTGCAGTTACTGACTGATGCTTCAAAGGCACCTCCCAATCACTTCCAGGACCTTCACACCCTTCAGTGCATTTAGAAAACACATGTCCTGTTAGCTAAGCTATGGCCAAAGATGTGTGCTTCAAAGACAGCCCTGACAAAAATCTTTTATATTTCTATTCCAGTTTCACTCCGACACCTTTCCCATACCCCAACCTGACAGGCTCCCAATACCAGAAAAATCCCCACCTGGAAGGCAGCAGATACCCCTGCAAGAGGAGGTCTGGTGATCACCCAAATGCGCTTCTCTCACCCTCCTTTTGCAGCAAACCCTGGTTCCTAATGTTAGATCTATTTCCCCAAACAGAGCTGGTTTTTCTATTCCCTCTCCCCCTTCAAACTCATCTTTACCTCCTCATGAAACAGGAGACGGCTCCCAGTCACCTACAGGAATCCACAAACCAAGAAAAAAACACCACAGTGCTTGATATAGAAACTCAGCATCACATCTCCAGGCTCACAAGTTAGCAAGAGCCAGGACTCTGCAAAAGCAAAAGCCAGGACTCGTGCATATAACACACCTGACAAAAATAAGCAATAGCCTTTTAACATGGTTAGCTATTTTTAGCCTCAAGCCACTTCAAAGCTGCAACTCCTCCTCGCTAGTGGAAGCAGCACTGTGCCACCAGCTCCCACACAGGTTATTCAGCACCAGCTAACAACCACCCATCAAGAAGGGTCACAAATCCCAGACAAACACATCAGATCCACAGTGGCATTCCCACTGACGTCAGAGTGTGCTGGAAAGAATGTGATTTTAAAGTATCTTCCAGTCCTACTACTGCAGCTGCTAGTATCTGGATATTTATCAAATATACTTACTATACTGTTATAATATAATTGTTATATTGTTATTATATTATGTATTATATTTATACAATATTTATCAAACTCAAGTGCAACCGAACATTCATGTCTTCTGATGTATATAAGTTCTTTGTTGTTGCTTCTTTCCCTAGTTTAGGGAAGGGGAGATAAAATAAACTCAAGATACTCATCTTGAGCAGGACTAGTATTAAGTTTCACTGCTTGCTTCAAGGAAAGGGAGAGAAAATCCCAGAAGCGATGCTTTTCTCACGCTGGTGAAAGATTCCCCCACTGGATCCAGACACGCTGCTCAAAGGGGTGCCCCGTGTGAGTGGGCAGGCTGGGTTAAGTGGCAGGGCGCTGGCAGGGCCTGGGAGGAGCTGGGGAGCCGAGGAGCCGCTCCTGGCGCAGCAGAGCCCCGGCAGCGGCAGCTGCAGGAGCCCCGGCAGCCTGCCCGCGAGGGCAGCGTGGAAAAATGGGAAAATGGCAACCCAGCCCGGGCAGCGCCAGCAGAACGGCCCTGGGGACACAGCAGAGCACAGACAGCCCCGGGGCCCACTGCTGGCACACCGCAAGCAGACAAGAGGCAGCAGCTGCCCAGGAGCCACGCAGCCACGGGGACGGGCTCATGGCAGCACCTGCAGCCGGGCACAGCCCCACCGTGCAGGCAGGGCCATGCCCAGAACCCCAGCAGCAGTGCCCACCCAGCCCCTGACCCTGAAACTGGACCCAGTGCAGGCAGGGCCATGCCCAGGGACCCCAGCAGCAGCGCCCACCCAGCCCCTGACCCTGAAACTGGACCCAGTGCAGGCAGGGCCATGCCCAGAACCCCAGCAGCAGTGCCCACCCAGCCCCTGACCCTGAAACTGGACCCAGTGCAGGCAGGGCCATGCCCAGTACCCCAGCAGCAGCACCCACCCAGCCCCTGACCATGAAACTGGACCCAGTGCAGGCAGGGCCATGCCCAGGGACCCCAGCAGCAGCGCCCACCCAGCCCCTGACCTTGAAGTTGGACTCGCCATCAAGGCTCGCCGTGGTGACGTAACAGGTCCCATCAGTGCTGCTGGAGGCCAGGAATATCAAGTCACAGGGAAAGGTCTCATCTGCTTTCACTTCTACTATGTCTCCGACCTAGAAGGAAGGAAATACTCACATGAAGTCCTCTCAGTTGTTATTAGATGAATACTATTCAGCTTCTCTCACAGCCTAAGAGGTAAAGTGGGGTCCAAGAGGTGCACAGATCCCCAAACATCACTCCACAGCCTGATGGGGCAATCTGGCCAGCACTGACTCAGAGCAACTACATGGCACAGTTAGTGTTCATTTCTCTGCTAAATCTTGATGGAGCAAGAGGCTGTACTTGCCTGAAGTGCAGTGTGATAAATTAACATCAAAGCTAAGTGTACTTTCCTGGTGTCCTTGGGAGAGTAGGAAACAGAGGAGGACTGCATGTCCTGGAGAAGTGCAAAATGCTGACAGATCTGTCACCTGTCAGCTCTGGTACAGCTTTTGTGAGACAGCTTTTTCAGAAGAAATCAAAGGCAGCTTCACTCCTTAACTGGGAACAGCTCAGGGAGCATCTCCTCTGAAAGTGAGCCAGCTGGGGCAGCTCTAACCCAGGACACCCCTCCTCCCCTGCCCTTGTCCCCTCAGCACACAGCTCTGTGTTCCCGTCAGCCTCAGTGAGAACCACGTGCAGGTTCTCCGTTAACACTCACCTTAATTTTTTCACTCTCTTTCCGCACTTGCTTTGCATTTTCAACAACAAAGACGTTGCTTTTGTTCACTTCGTTGTCAGCTCTGTGCCTCAACCAGTCCTCGTAGCCCTAAGGCACAGACAGGGGCAACAAACTCATAACAAAGGGAGGAAACTAATGCAAAAGAAGGAGTGAGGATCAGAGGGGCACATTAAAACCATGAGTAAGGCAACTGTCCTCAGACCTCCTTCATGCCTGACAAAACATCAACCAGAGGTAACTCAGACTGAATCGATTCATTTAAAAAACCTTCATATGCATATTTGACAGATTCAGAACAGATTAAAATAACACAAACATTTTCTACATTCAGGGCATGCAACAAGCAGCTAAACTGCTGTAACACATTTCTATTATTCTCAGCTTTGGTAGGAACAGACTGATAATATGAATAATACACTCAGCAGCCTGCAACTCTTTCCTATGGTAACGCAGGATGAGACTCTTCCTCTTCAGCCTTTACTGGAAGAACAAGCACTGAGATTTGGAGCAGACAGATTTTATTCTAGCTCTCCCTTTCCAGCCCCCGTAGATCAAACTTCTTTTTTTATTATTCAGTCAGGAAATTTTAAATGGCATGTGTGCCTGTCATGGGAGGCAAAAGGTCTTTTAACACTGCAAGAAGATGAGGATGACATGTTTTCAGGACTAGCTGAGGGGCTCAACAGAACCTGTCCTTTCCACCTACCAACACGGGAGCAGAGCGTGGGCTGTATTTGGAGCACGTCTCTGCAAGGACTCGGGGAGTGTTTCCAAGAAGAGGAAAAACCTAACACCAGACCTACAGCAGAAAGCTTTACTGACCCTCATGGCCTGCTTTCAGCAGCACAGGGATGCTTTACACTGCCAGAACAGGAGGCACCAGCACCCACAGTCAACATGCAGCCTCTCTTGAGAAGCACCTGTGCCTGTCTCACCCTCTAAGAAGGGTGCACCAAACCTACCAGCACACCTTGGTGCCTTCTGAGCACATTTAAATACGTGTTTCTCTAGCCTCAAAGAGCATCTCCTGCCCACGCTGACACCTGTACCTGTTTGATAGCTGTGACAGTGATGACAAAGAAGAGCGGGAGGCCACTGGTCACCGGGCTGGTGGGGGTGTCCACTATCACCTGCAGGGAGAAAAACATTGCTGAGCACTGGCTTTTAGGCAGCAGGAGAAACCAAAACTTTGGTTATGGGGGGGAAAAGCGTGCTAATCCCACTGAGGGCAGGTCAGAGCCCAGCAGAGGAGAAAGGGAAGGAAGGGCTGGTTATGAAAGGGAGGGCAGCACCAGTCAGCTTGAGCCACCGACACTGGGAGGCTAAAAATAACACCCACCAACCCAAATCACCTACAAAATACACTGCAGAACAGAACATGAATATTTAAGTAAAAGAAAACCCAGGCTTTGTCTTTAAGCTCTCAAATTTGGAGCCCAGAGCATGATGCAGGCACCACGGCTGCAGAGGAGCCCTGGGGCAGAGCTGGATCCTTCCAGAGCTCACTGCAGTGCTCCAGCCACACCAAGTGAAGAGCCCTTGGTCACCAGAGAAACCTCCAGGCTGTGGGAAACTGCTGCTCCTTCTGACTGTGCCAGGACGTGGCCCAAAGGGTAAGAAGGGCAGGACAGGTTCATCAGTGGCAGGGAGCACTTTGCACCTTCCAAACCAATACACCACAAACTGGTCACTTCTCCTGCTGTTCCTGGAGAGGCTGGGAGCACGAGCAGCAGATGAGGGCTCTGATGAAAGGGACAGGGAAGCTCAGCAGAAGGGCTTTGTGTCCCCACAAAGGGACTTTGTCTCTTGTTTGTGCTTCCCCAGCACGCTCACATCACAGAGCATTTGGATATTTATTGTTTCAGGCTGCCTGTAAAATGCTGTGTTAAGGATAGGGCTCCTCTTATCAGCTACGTGGACATTTTTGACTATGAAATGCTGCTCTATTTTCCTGCACCACTGAACCCAGAGAGAAAAGCCAGAAGATTCTGAAGTGGAAGAGCCACACCACAAGAAGCAGCCAGGTAAGTGGCAGATGAGTTAAGCAGCAGGAGGGTAAACCAAGATAAACACCAAAAATATTTCCAGGTACACAAAGCCCTGGCTCACTCAAATGGGTGTAAAGTGTTTCCAGCAGAAAGCCTGGTGGAAATCAGACTTTGGAGGAACAGCTCTGAGTGAGGATAGTGCCAAGTGTCACTGCACACAGCACGTGTGTGCCACTCACCAGGGCATATCCTGAAGCTTAGGCCACTAAGTCTAAAGTTACCTTGCAAAAATTGGACAGGTTTTGGGAATCCAAGAAGAACTTTGGCTTTCTGCTGAAAAGGCCAAAGTGGAGGATCTCCTCCTGCCCAGCAGGAGTGTTCCCTGCACTGGACAAGTTACAGTTGCATATATTTATATTTTAAAAAAGCACAATTTCTGTCCTCAAAGATTACAGATATAGGAGCACAATATCAGATGAAGTGCCTGGAATAATTCAGGTAGGTACTTGGAGCTTGGACTCTCTGCAAAAACCCTATGGCTGGAGACTACTCTTCCCCTTTGTGGCTCCTGAAAAGCTGAGGGACACATGAGCAACAAGCCAGGAGAAAGGCAGACTCCTCTGAAACTATTTTTGGACTGGTTTAGGACTTCAACAGCTTAATTTGAATCCACTTGAAAGTGACAAAATCCTCCTGTTACTTAATAGTTTCTTCTTACGAGATTCCTTAGGACACTATGGACCACACTCCTAAAGTTATCTCCACTTTCCTCTTTGCAGATTCCTAAAACAGCTCATTGCCACCAGCTTGGTCTGCCTACAAACACACTGGGGCTGTGCTCACTCCAGGCCAGCCCCTTCTGCCCGCAGATTCCCTGCAGGCTCCCGTGAGATGAACCAAAGAAATGTGTCTCTGTGTGCAGCATGTTTTATGTTCAATGCACGTTCTTTGTCCTACAAAGAGCTGGACCTGCAGGCACAGAGAAACAGAAGTTCTGATGAAGTGTTTCACAACAGGCAGGGCAGGTGCACCAGGCAGCCCCTCGAGCACTGCGACACTTCACTCCGCAGGCAGCATCAGGGGGACAACCCCATTCACTTACAGAAATTCAAACAGAAGCATGAGCATTCAAGAGATAGGTGGCATTTTTGAAGGTACAACCTTGGTATTCAGAATGAATGGAGTGGCCCCGAGTGCCTTTTTAAGGCCAGTGATGTCTCAGAATGACAAGCAGCTGGGGACAGGGGGCTGCTCTGTATGCAGCCAGGGGGTCAGTGCTGCCAGGCTGGGCTCTGCTCACTTGGGTTTCTTTGTTCTCTAACTGACCACAAGGGCTGCTTCCTGATTTTGGAGGTGCTCACAGAATAAAGACAAGGAAGAACAGCCAGGCTTTTCTCTCACCTGCACCGACCTGTGCCTAAAATGGGTAAGCAGCTAGACAAGCCCAGTTTGTAGCTATAATCAGGAATATTCCATGTTCTCCACAGCCAGAGGGTCAGCAGATAAAATGTAATAGCACGTCACTAAGTGGCCAGCTACACAAAAAGGACATCCTGACTCCAGGGTATCGCTTCAGTTCAAGGCAAATTACAAATTGGGTCTGACAAAATGGAGCAATGCCAGCGAAATGAAGAGATGGAGGCAAGCCAGCTGACGCCAGAGTAAATTGGCCTTTTATGTCACACTGCCAGGAGGAGCCACGGCCGTGGCTCAGGATCCCTGCCCCTGCAGCAGCCAGAGGGACACAAACCAGAGCCCCTGCCTGCACAGGCAAACATTCCAGGCACTCATGGTTTAAACAGGAGCCGGGGACAGAGCCACAGCCCCGTCCCCAGTGCCACCAAAACCCTGCAGCAGCCACGGTGTGCCTTGTCCTCTGCTGGGACAGAGCTCTGCTGCCTATTTCCAGCCCCAGAGCTGGCTGTGTGCTGAGCCCCAGAATCTAAAAGGTGAGCAAAGGCACCCCCTTTGCCCCAGCACATTTTGACAGCTTGCTTTTCCTGGATGACAGAACAGAAAATGAGTATTCCTCAGGATTTGCCCCTTCACTCAAGCCACAGAGCAGATCAGGAAAAGTTTGTGCCTATAATAAATTTGCTGTTTTGCCCATGCAGAGCAACTTCCTGAAGCTTCAGGTTTCCAAAACTCATCCTATGCATTTACTAAGTACATCCTATCTCTCCTGCTTGCCTTGAAACTCATGATATCCGAGACATAAAAATATCACATCACTTGAGGAAATATAGCGTTATTAAACAGAAGTAGTAATGGTGACAAAAAACAGATCTTAACTGTAAGCATCAGGTGTATTTTCAGTGGTTGAATTAACAGTTAGAATCAAGATGGTTTTTCAGTGTTTCAGCAGTCATTCAAACCCCATCTCAGACAGGCCCAGATATTTTATTTTTATGCCTTGGATGGCATGACAGAATTATAACACAACTCTCAACTCCAGAATTTCCAAACTTCTGTAAGCACAGTTTTAAAGCTCGATTCTTGTTCAAGCTGCGTTTAACATCAGCACTCGAAGCTCTTACCTGCACGAGGAAGATGATGAGGAAGTAGAAGTTGGCAATTCTTCGGAACTGCTCAAAAAGGTTCTTCGGGAGGAAGTTCCAGAGGGTGTACTGTGGGAGAGAGGGGGGCTCAGAGAGCCAGGCAGGCAGCAGAGCCACAAAGTGAGCTGCACAGACGGGCAGAGGAGCTCTCCTCTGACCTCTGACGTGGCCAGGCAAGCACAGCCAGGTCCCCGAGCAGCCTGGCGGGCTCCAGGTCCCCGAGCCAAGCCCAGCAGCACCGTGCAGCTGGTGCTGGGATGCCAAATTCCTGCTCCAGCACCAACAGCCACAGTGAAACAACTTCTACAAAGGCATTGGTACACAGCTGCTTTCATTGCAACACAACCCACAGTGGACACGTTTTTTCCAAATTCCCCAAACTATCTTAGAACTGCTTTTTAAAAAAAAAAAAAAAAAGAAAAAAGTGCCATGGTTGCCCTTACAAATTCAGTATTAGGTTGTGCTTTGTTATAATTTTAAGAAGGCTGCTGAATCATTTACTTTGGAAAGCATGTGGAATTTAAAAACAACGTGGGAAATAATGGGTCTAATATCCATCTTTGAGTCTGCCTGGAATAAAAAAAAAAAGCAGTCAAGTCTCAAGACCAATGTCCACTTAATTATAAAAGAGACTGGTCAGGTCCCAGGCCTAGCAAATATAAAAGAAAAAAAGAGCAAGGACATAACATTCAAAACTAAATCAAGGAAGAACTAAAATTAGTGCCAAAGTAAACCATTTGTCAGGGAGGGAACTGAGCTGGGGGAAGGTGTCCTCAATGAAGGCCCCTCCTGTGTGCCAGGGAAACATCAATGGGAATGCTACACAAGTTAAACACAGACAGACTGAAAGCTTTTCCCAAAAATAAACCCATACAAAAACAGATAAGATCCAAGATGCACAAAGAAAGAAAGGAGAGGGAAAAACCCCTTTGCAGCTCAAGTACAGCAAAACTGAAGCCTAAGCGTATGCTGAGCATCACAAATCCTGAGCACTGGGATATGTATCCAGCTGTGTTGACAATATGGAATGCCACTTGTTTGATATTTTACTCGAATTGGCTTCAAATCTTTTGAAATAGCTTCATGAATGTCACAGAAAAACGCTAAGCAGAAGGCAGATGGGTGTCATCACAGTTTTCCATCATAAACAAAAGCTGCATTAATACCACATGAATGTTTCCCCCCCTTTCATCCAAGGGGATAAACAGAGCATGGTTATTTTTGTCCTATCTCAAGAAAGAAAAATCCCACAGAATTAAAAAAGGGGGGATCATATTTTTATGTCCCTTTACAAAATAATGCCACCTTCTTTTGCAAATTTGAGTTGCTGTTATCTCATGCTGCATTATACACCTAACCTGTCTTTTCCTCCCCAAGGGGATGCCAGAAAACTTTAAAAAACACACCAAAAAAAAACCCCAACCCCACAAATTTAACATGTCTGTGTGCTTTGCTCTCATCCAGCCTACAAGAAAGGAACTTGCCCACAGCCCCGCTGGCATTGACAGGATGGTAAAACAGCCCTACGAGAGGCTGGAGCTGTGTGCAAGGGCAGCGCCAGGCTGCAGGGGCACCTCGGGGACTCTGGCAGCTCCCGGCTGGGCAGCAGGGAGCCGGGGCGGGCAGGGCTCACCTTGGAGGAGACGATCCTGTTGTCGCAGAACTTCTGCGCCACGCACGCCTCGGTGTCCGACACGGGCCGCTGCCCGACCACCACGGTGCGCGTGCCCACGCGCTTCTCCTCGCCGGCACACTGCCCGGGGCGAGAGGAGACAGCTGTTAGCTCCAGCTCCGGGCTGCTGGCTGCAGCGAGGGCAGCCACGACGCAGAGATTCACCTCGCTGCCCCAGCCAGAGCACAGGGAGGAACACACGCTGCCATCCGGCAAAAGCAGGGACGTGCCGAGCCTGAAACCACCCTTGGTCAGCCCCCAGCTCGGGGCCACAGCCCGCCCTGCACCCCACCAGGACAGGTCAGTGCACCCCTGCCCTGGGCAGGACAGCTGCTGCCCGCATCTGCAGCCTGTGCCGGGTTATGTTTCCTTCTTGGAGGAGCATGTGTCTTTAGCAAGCACTTCAAGGCATTAGGAATGCAATTTAGCATCTCTACATCTCTTCCTAGTCCTGACCTGGAGAATCTCTGGGTTTATTCATGGCATTGAGGATGATGGAAACTGCACCCTCCCTTACACTCACTCTTCTGTCCAACCCTCCAACCCATGCAAAATGTCTCACCACCACACTGGCACACACAGATTTAGTACTCAGCTCAAAAAACCAAAAGGGTCTGCTTCTGCTATTTAAAAGTCTCAGCTAAAATCACGAATGATGAAGCAGTTTCACAGCACAAACTCCTCAAGATGACACACATGGTGCTGGGAAGCCAGCTGGGCTTGCTGGGGGTTTAATTTAAAGCAGAATGAGATGTCACAAGTGAATGTCAGCCTCGCATCATGGGGGCCTGATGACAGCCCCACTGCTCAGCAGCAGGGTGAGGGAACTGCAGCGGAATAAGCTCAGCAGGGCTGCTCTGCAGGACAGCACAGCCCCTGCACAAAGCCAAAGACACCTGGGATCAGCAGCACAGGGCTCCAGCAGAGACCCAGCCATCCACAGGAGTGACAGCCCCCTGCAAACACAGAGTCTCCCATCCAAGGAGAGGATGTTAACACACTGAACAAAGTACCTGAATGCATCAAAACTCCTCTATTTTAGTGTAACTTACATTTCCAACGTTGTGTAACTTCTTTCAAAACCTTCTCCAACTTGTGACAAAGCCGAGGCTTTGTCGTTCTGTGACAACTGGTCTAATATTAAAAGAATATGAAGAATAATGAAGATGATCTTGCTCAATGACACCTTTGAGAAAAGGAATGACTAGACACATTAAGAAAATTGTTATTTCCCTTCTGTATACCCCTTCCTCTTTGCCTTGGTCTGGATCATAGCTTGACTGTGACCACTGCAGGTGCCTGCAGCTCTCAGTGCTTGAAGCAGCACTGCGAGCTCTGTCTCAGTCAGCCTCCAGCTCTGGCCAGTCCAGCACACTCAAATTTCTCAGTGGACCAGAAAACTTCATTTTCAAAAACAACAGAACTGTGCAACAGTTCAAAAACCCACTTTTCATTCTGTCCATGTCTGTCCTTTCATATAACAAAGTGTCCTTGCCACAGATGCTCTCAGCCAAGGGAGAAGACCTGGCTGGCACCAGGAAGCATTTTGTGATGCTGAACTTAAAATCACACAGTGAATTTAAAATGCCCACTAAGAGCAAACAAGGGAAGAGGGGTGAGGAGGAAAGAGTGGTGTTAGACCAGGGTAAGATTTCCTTAGAGTTCAGTTTTCGAATTTTATAACATGAATAGGGAAGGCATTTGTCAGTCTATGGCTTGAGGGCATTATCAGGCAGCAGAGCTGCTAAAACACCAGCAATATTCTTCCTACTCCACTTAGTCATACTAATCCTCAACCCTACAGCTTGCTTGCTTTGAAATGCCACCAGAGCAGGTGTCAAAACTGCCAAATGCCTGTCCCAAATCAGCTGCCCAGCACGGGCTCAGCCCCTGCAGACAGAGGCTCTAGGAGTGCCCAGGATCCAGCTCAGCATCCCCCATCCAAGGGGCTCGTCGCAGGCAGCTTGGCAAGGTGCAAACAAGCCCAGCTAGAGAAAAGGTGCTCTGAACAAAAACATGCTAAGACAGAAGGCCTGGGACTAACTGCTGCTTGGGGAAAGTGTCAAAACCAAAAATGTAAACAGTTAAAACAAGTGGACTGGAGCAGCAACAACTGAATGGATCCTGTTGCACCAGAAGCAGGATCTGCCCAAAGGAAGCAGCAGCTCTTCCCTTCCTCTGTTTCCCACTCATCTGCAGCACCTTTGATTCAAGAAGTGTTTTTACACCATGCCTCTACATGGGGAGGTGTGCTGACCGCTGTCCTGCAGCCATCCCCACAGCTCCAGCGGCTGATGCCCAGAGCAGGAGGCTCCTCACGCCCTGCACCACGTCCCTGCTCTCCCTGCAGCCATCCCCACACCTCCAGTGGCTGATGC
>QUSF01000018.1:14216457-14230029 GCA_003676055.1 Chloebia gouldiae | reverse complement strand
GATTTAGATGACTTTTTCTGACTGCCTTTCATGAAAAATTTTTATTCTGGTGGCAAAAAAAAAAAAGGAAATATTACTTGGATGCAATTCAAGCAGCTGCCTTGTTGCCTGGTGGGGCTCTACACAACCCTCAGTTCACAGTGCTGGAGCGAGCTGGTGCAGGCAAAAGCCAGAGTTTCTCCTGCTGTTTACAGCCAAGCCTGCCAAAAGGATTATCCAAGAAGATAAACAACTGCATTCCCTTCCTAGGCACTTCCTCAGCTCCCTGGGCCGGAGGCATGGTGCTTGTGTGAGCACTGGGAGAAGCAGAGCTGTCTGTGACCAGCAGAGCCACACGGGGCACGGTGTGGGGACAGTGCCAGGGAAACCACACTGCGCTGTCCCACCGAGCTGGAGGACGTGGGGATGCTGGCAGGTGATCCACCAGCTGTACCATGTCCCTGCCACCCAGAAGAGCTCCCAGCAGCTGGCAGACATCACAGCAGCACCAGGGGGACACTGCAGACACCAGGAAGCGTGGGGAGGGAGGGAAGGAGCAGAGCCACAATCCTGTCTGCACCACCTGAGGACCAGCCCCAAAGATGCAGATCTCTCCTGCAGTGACTCGAGCTTCAGTTCAGAGCTCCTGCTCCTCTCCCCGGCGCCTAACCAAGCCTACCAGTGAGGCATCCAAACCAGACCTCCTGCAGGAGCTCAGCTGGAAGGCACCAGCCTGAGTCAGACACAAATCACAGGAGATAAAGATGAGGTGAGCGGGGCTGTTCTGCCAGGAGATCCCTCCAGCTGGCTGCTGTCCTGGCTTTGCGTGGGACACAGGGCTGCTGCAGCAGCACCACCCTTCTCTGCCAGGGAGAAACTCGCACATGAACGTGCTCTGGCAGATGCTTTGATGTAACCCAACCTTCCCAGACTTGCACCTGTTATAAAGCCCACGTTCTGCCAGAAGCGGCAGTTCTGAAATCAAGGCATTAGCAGGGATAATGGTTATTTTCTTATATTGCCCAAACTGAGAAAGCCCATCTGTGTGCCCATGGAAGGTGACCTGAGGCTTGACATTTCACTCTAAATTCTTCTTTGAGGAGACAAGAACAGGTATGATTTGAAGGTATCAGGCCAGAAGTAAAAATGCCCATAGATACAATTAATAACCCAACACACTGATGACCTGCAGCTGTTGGAGCATTACAGAGAGATGGCAAAATTACATTTGCAGCCCACAGCAGTCCCCAAATTCTCTGCCTGAGTTTGGGCAACTGTCCCTTTGTGCCCCTGTCCCCAAACAATGTCCCTCCCCAGCACAACCTCCTGCCCGCTGTAGGGACAGGCTCCTCCTCAGCACCCTCCCCACCTGGGCTCCATCACAGCACCCAGATGGCACCGGGTAAAAGCTGCAAACCTGGGTAAAAATTAGCAAGCCTGGGTAAAAATTAATGGAGTTAGACTGAGTTCAACAGGAGAGGTGAACCTGTGCTCTGCAGCCAACGCTGACAAGGAGCCACTTCAAGAGGACCATTTCTAGGGCAGCTGCAAACAGAGTGTTTAATTATATCCCCCATACGGAAAGCAAGTGTCTGTGCTACCTTCTGGCCCTGTTTCCAGAAAAAAAAACAGCAGCAGAAGTAAAACTAAAAAAACCACCAGCATTTGATTTACTACAGTTCCAGAGAGCACCAAAACCAGAACTAACAAGCAAAAAAAACTTCCCCTTTCATGTTTGCTGATAACTTTAAGCCACAATGTAAACACAAATAACTCATAGAAAACAGATCTAATAAAAACCACAGGCATTAAAAAAAAATCATCTGCTATACCCAGAGATTATACAGTATAAGTACAAAGCTCAAACATGCGAATGAAATCACAGCTTATATTAAAAATACGCAAAAGAAAGATTAAATCACATTACTTGGCTTCAATCTCATGAATAGTTTAAAGTCTAATTGCTCCTGCATTGTTCCATTTATGATAAAAGTTGTAGAGAAGGCGACCTGATTTACAAAAAAAGCTTGCAAAACTAACAGCACCTCCCAAAACAGCCTGTTCTAGCTCCTGTTACGTTTAGCCTCAGAAGAACAAAGAAAACACAGCCACAGTTTTTAGAAGCCTCCATAAATTTACCATAACCTCCCCAAAACATCCATCAGCCTCGGGCAGCTGCTCAGCACATCAACCTCACTGCCCAGCCGATGTACTTGTAATTGGGATTTTTTCATGCCAATTTTCCTATGACTCTTTGTCCTCAATGATTTCCATGAGGGTCCAAGGGATGCTTTGAGAATACCCTCAATAATTCAGCAGCTCGGACTGTGCTTACCCACACCGACCACATATCTAGGCAGATCTGATTTAGAGAGAGAGCTCCAGCTACCAGCACCAACCCCAGCACTCTCCCTGTGCCTGCATGAAAGGGTCAATAACATGCACAGACCTTGGAAAAACAACCAACCAACAGTTTATCTGAAACACTGACAGCTCATAGGTCCACGGGAAGGGCTGAAGGCACACACTGCCCGACCTCAATTCCCACTGGATGGGACTTTGCTGCTCCTTCCTAAGCAGGATGGGAAGGCTGGTACCTTGGCAAAACAGCAGGTTGAAATTTAAACCAGTATCCCTTCTCCTGTGCTGAGGCTGAGCTGCCACTGGCATTTCAGCCAGGGACAGAACATGACCACCAAGTGACTGCTGGGTTAAGCCAGCTCAGGCCAAGGTGGGGCAACCATGAGAGCCCCCAGACCCAAAGAGGAGCCTTGGGAGAAGGGTCAGTAGCTGGGGTTTGCACAGCAGTCAGCACCTGATGGGGCCAACAGGCAGAACTCATCCCTGGGGATGGCAGAGCAGACACGATGAGCTCCAGCACAGCACCACACCCAGAGCACAGCATCCTCAGAGCAAGTGCAGCCAAGCGAGGGGCACCAGCCAGAGCCCATCCCCACGGCCCCTCTGTCCCCAGGACCTCACCACATGGTGGGAGATCACCTTCACCAAGGACAGCAGGAACAGCAGAGCCCGGCCAGGCTGCGTTTCCTGGACAAGCTGACTTAGCCAACAAAGCCTCTGATAAAAACAGACATGGCTGGGTGGAGGGAACAGGGGAAAAGGCTACTTGAAAGACTTCATAAGGGTGGAGAGAGGAAACACAAAAGTTTTTTTCCTTAGGTAATAAATTTAAAGGAGAGCCCAGCCCTATCCTGGACTTGAGGACTGCCATGGACGGGGTGACAGCTGAAAAGACCTTTTTTTGGCACAGATTTTGTTTTTCCTTCTGGAGGCAGTCTGCCCTCAAACCAGGCATCTTCCCAGCAAGCATGCCCCCATGGCTGCAACCACAGGTTCTGTTCAGCAGCACTTTGCACAAGTCAGGCTCACCAGTGATGCAGAAAGCCAAACCCAGGCAGGAAGAACTGGGGCAGCATTACTTCAGTGCTGCTGTTTGGTGCAAAATCTGTTGCTCCTGCTCAAGCACAACCACCGACCTTCACAAGCATCTCAATTCTTCTTTTCCCTGCCCTGCTGGCAGCCAGGATTATGAAACCATTGCTCATCCTGAAATACAGGCAGCAAATCTTTATTTTTGGCAGTCCAAAAGAAAAGTTCGACCAGCATGCCACCAGCATATAAAATTCAGGCTCATAGGAACACTTCAGGCTGGAGAACAGCAAAAGGACTTTGAGTAAGAGCCAAATGTTTTGCAGAGGTCACAAAGCAAATACAGCGAGGTCTTCCTGTCTTCAAAACTCTTCCTCCCTCCTCTCCCCAGCTCAAGCTGTGCACATATGTCTGTTCATCAGCAGCTATTTTAGCAGGGCAGCAAGCTCTCCAGAGCAGTGATTTGGCCTGGCAAAAATTGAAATAAGAACAAAATGGAAAAAACCTCCCAGATTGCAACTGTCAGTGCTTGCACCACCCAGCAGAGCTATAATTTGTTGGTTTTCCCGTTGTCTTCCGGTCCCCTGAAAGCCTGAGCTCCTCAGTTATGGAAACAAAAAGCCCTAAATACCATGTTACACATCCCAGCTCGGCCAGACCTTACTCTAACCTCTGCCACCTACAAACATTCTGCCCCTTTTTAAGTTTTCCCAGCGTTTCAGGGCCAGGCTGCCAGCTGACTGGCGGGAAGCCTATTTCCCAGAGCAGTTTCTTCCCTTTCCCCTGGGAAGCAAGCCTGCCTGGCTGAGCACACTGCAGGGCAGAGGCTGCGGGCTGCCCTGCCTGTAGCTCACCACAGACCCCAGGCTGGCACCCAGGGCTGGCACCAGCCATTCCCACACCCAGCTTGCCCCAGGGAAGCTGTCCTGTCCCAAACAGCCCCCAGGAGGGAGGGAGGGCAGGTCCAGCCTGCACCAGCATCCTGGCGTGCCTCAATCCCCACAGTGGTCCCCGAGGTGCCAGCACCTCCCACGCTCCTCACTCACACAGGTTCAGGTCAAGTTTTTCAACTCCCCAACCATAAAAACTGTGGTTTTCTAACTCTGCCCCTTGCTGTACTACAGAGAAATGTTTCCACAGCAGCAGCAGGAGATAAGAGGGAAAAGAGGAAGAAAT
The DNA here is from genome assembly GCA_003676055.1 of Chloebia gouldiae. Taxonomy (NCBI): domain Eukaryota; kingdom Metazoa; phylum Chordata; class Aves; order Passeriformes; family Passeridae; genus Chloebia; species Chloebia gouldiae. Next base: position 14,225,484 of record QUSF01000018.1, on the reverse strand, counting down.
CACCCTTGCTCCACAGCCAAAACCAGCTCCACGTGACCCAGACCACGCTGGGGGAATCTTCATCTCCGGGTGCTACAGTGACCAACAGACTCGTCCTTGGGGCTTGCAGTCATAGCAGGAAACTGGATCAGTGAAATGCACCCAGCCAGCACAGAAATCCTCCCCAAGTGGCCTAGGACTGCTTATCTGCAGGAAATCCTTTGGCTCCCGCTGTGGCCGGGCTGGGGAAGGCACAGGGCAGAGGCTGAGAGAGGCTCACACCCAGCCCTGCCCAGCACCAGGAGAGGGGCACACACACAGAACTGCACCCCAGGCTCAGAGCTTGGGGCTTCCACCTGAGACAGAGTCAAAATTTAACAGGGAAAAATCTATTTAGATTTAAGTAAAATGTACCGCTTCAAGCTTATTAAGTAAATATGTAAATAAGTATATAAGTAAAATATAATAAGTAAATAAGTATATAAGTAAAATATATTAAGTAAATAAGTATATAAGTAAAATATGTTTATTCTAGTAACTTTACAACACTAATGAAACTAACTAAAAAAAAAAGGCAAATTTCTAAGCTAAAAAGTTAAGAAATAAAAGACTTTTCAAACCTTAAAACAGATAGGGTAAAGTGACTTAAAGTTCTTTTTGCACTTTTGTTTTGTAAAAAAAACAATCCCAGCACTATAATAAATATACCATCCCTACAAATCTTTATTAAAATTAATTTTAATTTTCCACCACAACTCACACCAGCTGCAGAGCGAGCCCATCCCGTGCTGGAGAACATCCCTGGGTATGGCTCAGGCACCTCCAGCCCATCAGCCCCTCTCCCTAGCCAGGCAGCAGGACCAGGGCATTGCTGCTCTCCCAGCACCAGCTCCCTCACCCAAGGCCTCCTGTGTCTGCCTCCCAGCCTGCAGCGGTACCTGTCAGGTGCAAAGTCCCACTTCCATCCACTCAACATGGAAATGATGTGCTCCACAATATTAATTTGGACAACACCCCTCCGGGCATCGCAGCTCATTTTACTGCACTCCCTCCCTGAGCAAACAAGGTAAGAAAAGGTGAGCTGTAAGGAAGGAGGAGAAAACAAAAAGAATAAAAACCTTCCACAACTCAGGCAGAACAAAAGTGGCATGCAAAACACCACCCAAAGCAAACAGAAAAAAAATTAATACTGCATTTCAAGGCTGGCTTTGCAGCCCCCCGAGTGCAGTCTGAGTCCCTGCAGATAGCAGCTGCTTGGCTTTGGATGAATGCTGGGGAGGAATTACACAGAAATCATAATAAAAGATGGAAGGGCTGCTCACAAAAGTGGATTTCCCCCCCCACATTTAATTTCCCAGCAGTGAGATTTTTTCTGCCCCTCTTAAGCCAATTGAGACTCCAGCAACAGAGCCCAGCATCGCTGCAGTCAAGCAGTATTTAATTTGTATTACTGCTGAAGGGATCCTGGATGGCAGTACCAAAGCAGCGCTTCAAATTGTCTGGTCTTGCCTGTTGCACATCTTACTCAGCTTTTCTGGGTCCTTTACAGCACAAGAAACAGAGGATCCTTCTGGTCTGCAAATCAGTGCATTTGCCACAATACTGCAAACATTACATCGAGCAAGTGAGCAATGTCTCTGTTTCCCACTCCAGTCATCTCACAGAATCTTGTTAAGGTATACAGCATGCTTTGAAACATGCCAGATGAAAAGATTCTTTGAAAACACACAGCAAAACATTACCAAGCCCTCCATAAGCAAGGCTGGAGTCCTTTCACCAATAGATCCTGAAACATCAGCTGAAAACAAGAGCAAAAAGTCTGCAGCAAAGCATTACTCAGCAAAGGCCACAATGGAGTTTAGCAGGAATCTCATTCAAGATGGGAAACAGAAAAGCTGATTTGAGAGCAAAGTACCCAGCTAGAACAGCCTTGCAGGGGCTTACCCCTCCTTCTGCTGCAGGAGGAAAACAAAAAGCTCTTTACAAACAGCTGGATCATGCAGTAAGCTTTCATTAAGGAAGACAAAGCTATCAGTCAGGCTGGATGGCCAGAGGAGATATGCTTTTAGACTAAAGGGCTTCAGATGGAACTCCATCCCAAAAAACACCACTGAGGTTTGGGGAAAAAACCACTGGAGTCAGCAGGAGGCAACAGGTGCCCACAGGAACGGGCAGAAGGGGTTGCATAAGGAGCCAAACATTTTAGAGAACATTGTGCATCAACAGAGCATCTGTGGCAGTGAGCATCTCTGTGAGAGCACAGAAATGATGGAGGGGAGGAGAAGCCAAGCCTAGGACAGCTTTCCTCCCACCAGGGAGCCTCAGCTCCTCTCCCCACCCCACTGTCCAGGCAGGGCTCAGCATCCAAACGCACTTTGCAGCCATCAGAACAGTGCCCTGTGCCAATCACTGCCCAGCCTGAGAAAGAGCCCATGAGCAAAAATAAATATATATATATATTTAATGCATCTCTATATATTGTTTATATGCATATTTAATGTGCATTCATTGCATGCATGCATATTTGATGCATATATATCTACTGAAGTCACTGCAGCCTCTGGGCAGAACAGGCTTTTCCTGACCCAGCAGCCGTGCTGCTGCCAAGCAGGAGCTGGGTGAGGGCAGGAAAGAGGAGACCTTTTCAAAAGGAGAACTTTCAATTTCCCCAGGCTACAAGTTAGTAAATCAAGCTTTAAAGCACTTTGCCACTCACTGCCATCCCCTGCAGCACACAGGCAGCAGCAGCACGGCCCTCCTCTCACAGCAGGGTTAAGGCACTCCACAGAACAGCTCCATGGCCAAGTCTTGGAGTGGAGATTATTGCAAAAAAGCAAAATACTGATGAATGAAATGTTAGCCAGTTCAGGCCAGCCTAGTGAGCAAGTCACTGGTGCGTGTTGGATAAATGAAGGCAGTTCAGCAACCTGCAGCATGCAGGTTACACAGTGCAGCGGGGGCTGCAGCTGGCCGTGGAGCCAGCCTGTGGAAAGGGTGCAGGGAGCCCCAGGGGAGCAGAACTACACAGGATTACTGCACAACCATTTCAATAATAACAGAAACGGCTTACTACCAGCAGGACCCCCGAGAGTGGCACAGTGCCCCGACGGGCAGGGCAGGCTCTGGGCAGAGCCCACGTCCCTGCGCCCTTCCTGCTGTGCCCAGTGCTCACAGCAGCCCAGCAGTGACCCCCAACAGGCACAGCCCTGCTCCCCCAGCCCCCACGTACCTGTTTGCAGGTACACCACGCTGCAAACCTCCAGCAAACAAGGGAGAACGCTAAAAAACCACCACTGAACCTCAATATCGCTTGCTAATTGAAGCTGGACAAAGGAAAACACCTTGTCTACTGGCAAGAGGTGAGGGAGCTGGCAGGGGCAGGGCTGCAGTGTGTGCCAGGCTGCATCACTGTGGGGCTCCAAGCCCAGGTGTGCTGGCTGGGGAGAGCACAGGCAGGGCAGCACAACACCCTGTGTACAGCACAAAGCCAGCTGGGGAAAAACCAGCCCATCCTTCCCAGAGCTCAGAAAGCACAGAACCATTTCCAACACCGGCAGCAAGAAGCGGGTCCCAGTCTCAATGCAGAGGTAAGGAGCTTTCCAGGACAACCTCGGGATAGCCTGTCCTGGCACAGGGCACAGCTGTGCCCCCTCCCCAGCAGGGGACACATTTGGGCACAAAGCCACCGGGGTGACCGCCCAAGCCATGCAGGAAAACCTCCCCAGTGCCCTCCAGCCTCAGCACCCGCTCCCACAGGCCACAAACACAGGAAACTCCCCTGGAAAATCCCCTGAGTGAGCATCAGCAGGGAAAGGGGAATGGGTAACAGCACGCTGGCTCACCCTGTGTGCAAGCTGCTTGGAAAACTGCCCCTTCCCAGGCAGCCTGCTGGGTGACCCCGAGCCCTGCCATGCCAGCTCCTCTGGCAGGCCCCTCTTGGCCACAGAGATGCTCCCCACCTGCCAGCCCAGCATTTTCTCAGCAAACACAGTGGGTTTAACCTCCCAAGGGAACACAGGCCCACAGTGCAAGGAACTGCACACCTGGGAGAAGAGAGGCAAGCGTGGTGCCACAGAAGGAAGATGCTCACAGGGACCAAACCTGCACTGCTAAAAACACGATCACTGGCAGACAACAACTAATTTGGGTGTGAAAGTTTAGGGTGTCTGACTTAGAGACTCTGAACCATCTCCATCAGCTTTGCTTTTAACTAACACTTTAAAAAAATAAATCTCTCCACTAGAGACAGCTACAGCCAGAACACAGCAGTTTTAATCAGAAAGGAAACGCATAAACCAAAAGCAACAGGATGAAATTAAAGGCAAGGCTGAAAAGCTTGTTATTAATAGATGCCCTGTTTGCTTTCACAAATTTTATTATTAAAAGCAAATTGCCATGTCTTCAGCTGCAGCTCTGAACCTTTCCTGCACAGCCCAGACAATCATCATTCCTCTTAGCAAAACACCAGCTGGGGACAAAAGTGGCATGGAGGGAAGAAGAAAATACAGCCAAGACTCATTTTCCACAGAAAAGTTCCAGCATGCCACAGGTTTAATTAGAAGCATAACTTATCATTAATGTCTGACCGGTGCTTTCCAGCCCTCCTTACAGCAATTTCCAAATTCCCAAACTCTAACTGAACACATGAACATGTGCAGCTGTTTATCCCAGGCCAAGTTTCTTGTTTGATTTTTATTTGTTTTTAGCCAAATGGCTGAGCTATTTCTGGCAATAAGGCTACGGTTAGGAGACACTAAAGAGGAAATGGTTACAGGAATTTCACAAACCCCTGTGTCCCCATTTTCCAGAGAAGGAACACCACTAAGGGATTGCACCCCTAAGCTTTTTGTAGTCCCAGCTTCCCTCTTTGAGCCTCCCTTGACTTCCCTGTGGTCGAGCATGGGCTGCCCTGTGGCTGCTACAGGGCAACTGCCTGAGCACGTGGAATGCTGCTATCATGCTAAACACATCTCACAAAATAGAACTCCAGCAACTTCCATGAAAATCTCAAGTGGCTTCATTAAAACCCACACGCTTTTGAAGTGTGGGACTTCTCCAAGCAGAACTGCCACCTGGTGTCACAGAGACACCCCAGCCCCAACCTTTGCTGCCTGCAGGTTTTTCCACATCAATGAAAACAAAACACTTCCTGCAGAAGCTGGCATCAGGTATCTGACACGCAGTCTCGCTCTCCAGGTGTTAACAGGGCTGGACTGGGAGGAAAAGACAACTCCTACAGCTTCCAACTCCTAATAATAAAGATGATTACACTTAGAATAGGAACTGCAATCACACACTAATGTTTGGTTCACACTCTATGGAAAAAAAAAAAGTGTGAAAGAAAATCACAGATGTGTTCTGTGTGCAAAAATAGATTTTATTACACACTTGCTGTACATCCTCAAGATGGGAGTGCAAATCAGCATCCTCCACCACAGTCCTGGACACCTTCCACACCTCCCTTAGCCCCTGAGCTGGGCAGGGACAGCCCCACACTGTCCAGGGCACCCCAGGGGCTCTCCCCATCCACCCCTGCCCCTTCTCACCTATTCCCCGTGCCAGTGGGGAATTTACTTCCCATCTAAAAAGTGCCTTTGGGCCATTTCCCTTTTTCAGCCATCGGAGTAGGTCTCGGTGAGAGATCTTCCTGCAGAGTCCAGGCAGGAGCTGCCCCACCACCCAGGGGGGTACCCCCACTGCTGGCACAGGCGAGGGCTGCAGAGCCCAGGAGAGGAGCAGCGAGAGAACATCACTGCAGCCCGTGACAGGGCACGGGGACAGCCACTGCACACCCACCTGAGAGGCTCCTTCCCCCAACAGCAGGCAACAGGGCTGAGAGCCAGCAGCTCACAGCGAGCCCAGCACCTGCCAAACACCAGGGATCTACCAGGGCACGGGCTGCAAAGAGGATCAGACCCCAAGGTACTTCATTAAATTGGAATAACACAGCTAAGGTCCTAGTGCTACACACGGCACAAGCACGCAAACAGAAGAATTTTGCTCCCAATTACAGACTGTTTGTTGTTTTCTTACTTATCCTAGGTTTTGAGCACCAACAGCAGAGTACCAGAGCCAGGAGCTGCACTGACTGCAGAGGCAGGAGAGCCAGGGCAGAGCAGCAGCCCAGGGCTCAGCCAGCAGCAGGCACCCACGAGGAGGGAGAGCACCCTGGGGTGCTTCACCCACCGCCCCAGCCTTCCTGCTCCGTGAGCACGTCACAGCTCCCAGGGCTCGCTTCCAGACTGGCCTTAGACAAAAGCAAATCGGGAGGAAAAGTGCAAACAGGGAGGGCATCAGCAACTTCTCTTTGTGCATTCCTCACTTATCTCTCAGACCAGCCCGAGCGGGCACTGCCCCAGCCCTGGCAGGGCTGTGGTGCAGAGCTGTGGCCCCGGGGTACAGCTGCCTGCAAGAACACAGGGAGAGCAATCCCTGAGGAACAGCACACTGCCTTTGGTGCAGGACACAGGGCAGCACTGACACGGGGACAGCCCTGCTGGCCAGGCGGGACGTGGGTGCCCAGCAGAGCCAGCCCAGCCCTCCCTGGACACCCTCACACCTCCCCACTCCACCCCAGCACCCTCCCACAACAGCCCTACGAGCAGCAGGAGACTAAAAATATGACTCCGGTGCTAGAATCTGTTTCCAAAAAAGAATTAAAGTTATATTTCAACTTGACAATATCTCCTAAAAGTGGATTAACCATGGCAATTCAATGCCACCTCCCCGCAGTGATCCCAGCCCCACTCTTCTTTGACAGGGATTATTTCAGTGGTGCAAATCAAAGTTCAGAATCCAATTTGTTTCTGCAGAGCATCAGTCTGTACCCCCAGGCAGCTACGCAGACCCACACGCCCCACTCTACCCTTCCTGCCCTTTTTACCATCCCATTTCATTCCCTGTCCAAGATAAGCGTTTATAGGAGGGGAAAACAGAGGCACAAACAGTCATGCTGATAGGGCAAATCACGTCCATTGTGCCTAAGCTGTGAGTTACAATGGAAAACAGGATTTTTAGTATCTGTTGGCATTTATGAGCCCCAGACAGAGACCACACAGTGGAGAGGTCACAGTGTTTGTCTGAGTAGCCCTATGGGATCCTAAGTGTCAGAAAATCTGCAGCCTTTAATAACTGCAGTGAATTTCTGCAATGCCACGGCCACCAGACGAGCATCCCTTGAAGCCCAGCACTGCCCACCCAGGGCTGAGGGCCCGACAGCACCTCGGGGATGGCTCCACAGAGACTGGCACAGGTTGCCCTCTCCCCCATGGAGCAGGAGGGACCCAAGCCTGCTGTGGCACCCTGCTGCAGGGCTGGGGACAGGGCAGAGCTGCAGCAGCATGGCAGGAGCTGCTCTATCAGCCCAAGGCTGATATGGGGGGACCCGCACCACTTGCACCAGCCTGATAAACTGCTCCTTGCTGCTGAAATGCTGCTCACAAAGGCAGGAGGTGGACAGAGCGTCTAAAGCCCCACACCAACGCTGCAGCTGACCTGGCACTCTGTCCTGGGCCCTGAACAGAGCTGCTCCTACAGCCAGAAAACCACCTCCACCCTTCCAGAGAGGTGCTGCACAGAGCGCCCGGAAATACCTGGGCTGTGCTCGGGGCGCTCCTTCTCCCCAAAGGACATCACAGCCCAAACGTCCCCTGCCCACGCCGAGGGATGCAGGGAGGTGACACCGACCCCGGGCAGGGCAGGCACTGCTCCTCACCAGAGAGGAGGGCGCTGGATCCAGAGCCCAGACAGGCAGCTCCAGTTACCCCCTTCAGGAAGCAGCCACCTAAAAAAGCCTTTAACTGAACTCCGTGGAGATGCCTCAAACCACAAATGCCTCTCGACACGACTTGCACAAAACCTCTTGCTAGGGTGGGTGGGGCAGCACTTAGGGCAGAGCTGAACTCAAAGGGCATCAAAGGCAGAAAGTCAGGGCACCGAGTTTCATCTGATCCATCTGTCCCCAGGCTGCAAAACAATGGCTGCGGTAGGTGTGTTCTCCACAGGGCTAACCCAGAGCCTGCAACAGAAACACAGCCTACAAACGGAAAAACAACCCAAAATCAAACCCCTTCCCTCCCAAGCTCCGCAGAGCCGCCTCCAGACTTAAAAAGGCGATTCGGAGCCCCTCGTGCTGCGAGCCGGGAAGGGCGGCAGCAGCGTGCCGGCGGATAAAAGCGGACGGAGAGGTTCTCCGTGCCCCGGCAGGTCCGCGGGGCGCTCGGCTGCGCCCACCCCGCGCCCGCCGCCTCAACTCCAGCAACTTCGCTAACGCGCACTGCGCAACCAGCGGCACCGCCGAGCGCACGGCCGCGCCGCGGCAGCGATTCTCGCGCGTCTGCCGCGGAACAGGAAAACATGAGTAACTCCAGAGCTCGGGCCAGGCACTGAGGTCACGCTGCGATCTCCGAGCAGCCCATGTGGCAGCGGGAAGCGCCGGGGACGGACCGGGCGGAGCGGCGCCGGGGGCACAGCCCGCATCCCGCCCGGGGCAGGAAGAGCCACGCGGTTCGGGAGCGCGCCGCCGGCCCGGGAAAGTCCCCAGGGCAGGTTTGGGGAGGAAAAAACAGCGTTTGGGCTCGGGCAGCAAAGCAACTCGTGCAGGGCTCGCACGGAGCCGCCGCTGCGGGGCCGGGGCCGAGCCCGCGGGGAGGAGGATGCGCCCCGCGCCGAGCCCCGCGGGAGCAGAGCCCCGGCGCCCGGCAGGGCGAGAAGAACCCCGAGCCGCTCCCGCCCGCGCCCCGGCCCCGCACTCACCAGGCGGCTCAGGCTGCGGCGGAGCATCGCGGCGGGGCTCACCGCCGCATCGCCCGGCCCGGCCCGGCCCGGCTCGGCTCCTAGCGGGGCTGCGGGCCGCGCCGCCGGCCCCGCTCCGCCCCGCGCTCCATGCCCGGCCCGGCCCGGCCCGGCCCCGCTTTGTCCCGCCGCGCTGGAGGCGGCGCCGCCCCGGAGCAGCCTGGGAGCGCTGCACGGCCCTCGGCCGCCGCCAGGGGGAGCCACTGCGCGCGGCGGGGACGGCGGCACCGGGACAGCGGGACGGGGACGGGGACA
>QUSF01000018.1:14197281-14216447 GCA_003676055.1 Chloebia gouldiae | reverse complement strand
CTGCAGGGCCCTCTGCTGTGTCACTGGCCTAGAACGGGTTTCAGTGGAGCAGACCCCAAAGTCCATCACTGTCCAGCCCCTGTCCTGGCAGGGACACCTTTCGCGAGCCCCATCCAGCCTGGCCTTGAGCATCCCCCTCTTTTCTGCACAACCTGTGCCAGAACACTCTCAGGAGGAAGAATTTCTTCCTAATATTTAATCAACAACTGCCCCCTTTCAGTTTAAAGAGGGCTACCCCTTGTGCGACCTGCCCAAAGTGTCATTTTCCCCCTGGCCCTGTAACTACATGCCCCATCAAAAGTGCCTGTCCCACTTCAGGCCCTGGCAAGGACTCCAAAATCTCCTCAGAACCTTCTCTTCCACAATCTGAGCACCCCCAGCTCTCTCAGCCTGTCACCACAGCAGAGATGCTCCAGCCCTTGGAGCACTTTGTGGCCACCCCTAAACTTGCTCCAACAGGTCCACGTGGCACTGCAGGCAGGGATGTCACGGGTGGAATAGGGGGCAGAACCCCTCCCTCAGCTGCTGGTGATGCTTTTTGGCTTTCTGGGCTGCAGGCACAGTCCTGTCCCTCTGCAGTCACGGTCACCATGCTCCAGCAGCCAACATAAACACACCTCGGAGCATTTTCCCAAGTCAGGACTGACCACAGGAGCTGTTTAGACTCTCTGGGTACTGTTCCCCACCAGAAACTCTTCCTGCCACGCGTGGCTCAGCCCGGCCAGCCTATTCCAGCCTTGCAGCCCAGAGCTGCCCAGCTCTCCCTGTGCCTCCAGCCTTCCCACAGCACCCAGGCTGAATTCACAGCACATCCCCTTCCCCGGGCTGGGACAGCGCAAGAGGGGAAGCAAAACTGCAAAACTCACCCAAAATGCTTCCTCGACTAGGGAGCTTCTCCGAGCTGAGCAGGCACAGAGCATGACAATATTAATGTAAACCACCAAAATGAAAAAGACGAGATGTAACCTAACAAAATCGACATGTTTTCATTACATTTTCAACATCATTATTGCCTAGAAATAAAGCAGCCTTTTCTGGAGGAATATCCTCTGCATCAGGGCAGGGAGTTTTCCTGGTGCTGTCCCTTGCTCACAGCTCCAAGCAGCTCCAGGAGCTGCTCCTCGACCCCAGCACCCAGGTGCCACTGCCATTCCAGCAGCTGGCACTGCTCCTGTTTTAAAGCCAGCTTCTTACTGGAAACTGAGCAAAGCTCACCTTGTGGCACACAGCTGGGCCTGGAGAGCAACCAGCAGCTTCCAGAGGCCTGGAAAACACACAGATTTCTCACTTTGCATTTCTAAAGTGAAAATAGCATCATAGTGATTTTACTGAGGCTAAACCCAGTCACATTTACTCTGCATAAGCACCCACAGTCTGGCAGTTTTACACGGTGTGATACATCTAAGCCAGCCCCAGCACCAAAAGGGAAGTCAGGTGTTGGGCAGGCAGGAGCCTGTGGGGGTTTTTAACCCCACTTCTCCCAAGGCAGATGGACCAGCGGAGGCTCCACATCCCTGCAGAGCAGGGCAGCCTTCCCACTACTCCCTGTGCAGCTGTGCTGTTACTCACCTTTCCACACAAAGGCCTAACCACAACAGAGGAAACCAGAAAACAAAGCCAGGCACTTTAAAATAATGAATGGCAATTGTTAAACACCTTTATATAATGCCTAACCAGTTTGGCTGTGGAGCTCCCTCCCCCGCAAAGCACCAAGGCTACCCTGCAGCTTTTGCCTTGCTGTTGGGTACTTCCCTGATGTTTTGCTGGCCTGTTTGTGCTGGCTGGAGGAGGGAGCTGTTGTTCTCAGACATTTTTCCTGTTGCAGGGCTCTGTTGGTAGGTGCTGAACAGACCAGCCATGCCCAGTGAGCCAGCAGCCTTTGGGGTTTAGCCCCTGCACGTTTCCAAAGGCCAAGGCAATCTGGCTTACCTGGCCCACAGGAAAATAGCTCTATTCTTCTCCTCAGTATAGTGCTACAGGTACAGCTGCTCCTCATCTTTCACCTGAATTAATTGATCAGGAGAGCTGCTCTCACCAGCAGAAGAATCCATACAGCTGCACTTGTCCTTACAATTCCTGTGCCACACAAATTGCAGCCCCTACTCAGTTTAGCTTGAAAGTACTTAAATTTTTTAAGGTTTGCTGGGATTAGAAGCAAAATAACAAGCAATATTTGGACTGTGATACAGAATTAAACGTTAGGTAACTATCTTTAATGTACTGCCACCAGGGACAGAGACCCTTTCCTAGGGAGCTCCCAGATGAAATGGGTCCAAGCAGAGCTGGGAAGAGCCACAGGTGGGTGCCTGGTCTCCAAAACTCGGCCGGAGCAGAGCCACAGTATCCTGCTGTGAACCAGAGTGTTTAAATCCATCCATCTCCTTACTTAACCCCGAAGAGCCAAAGGCAGGGTTTCCCTGGAGAAACCAAGGCAGCTGCCATCCCCCGTGCTGCTGACACAGAGGCTTCGGGGCAGCAAAAGCCGATGTCAGCAGAAACCAGCCCCGCAGAGAGGCAGCAAACAGCCCTGACTGGGCTTTTTCACAGCCTGGAACCGCCTGCACCGTTCCACTGCTGACTTGGGGGCAATGCTGTCGGCTCACAGGTTTTAGGAGGGAATTCTGGCTGAATGCGCCTTTTAAAGCCGCGCACAGGCGGTGCTGTGCAGAGCCAGGCGTGTCCCACTGAAGTGTTACGTGTATTCTGAATAATTCCTGCATACGAGACACAGACGCATGAAATATGTTATATTAGAAATATTCCTGTAAATTCTCTTAAGCACTCAAGCCGGGGAGGGGAAGGTCGCTTCACGGTATTCCCAAACCGCAGCCGGCAGCAGGGAGAAAAGGAGTTAATTTGCAAACGAATAAATGTGGCTCGCAAGAGGTGAGTGCTTCTCCAAGGTGATCCGAGGAACACCCAGATGATGAATGCTCAATAAATGTCTCAGATTGAGATAGCCAGAGCCGTCAGGAAGACGCATCCCAATGCCAAATCCCAGCAGCTCCCTGGTCGGTGTACATCGCTTCCCGGACGCAAAGAAACTACATGAATATGTGAGCTGTTGAAAAGAAGAAAAACCCTGTCTCAGGCAGAACAGACGGTATAGGAGCTGCAGGACCGAACAGTCGGGGCGAACGTAGGACACCCTGCGCTGTCGAGGTCGGACCTGTGTTCACCCACGCTTCGGCACTGACCTTTTCATTGTGGCCATCTCGGACCGAATCTTGGTCGCGAAATAAAAATCTATTTTTATTAATTCTTAAATTCGGCTTGATCATTTTTACCTCTAACAGAAGGGACCACAAGGGGCAGCCCCCTCTCTGAGGGAGACCTTGGCACCATACAGCTCGGTTGGAGTCCATGGCCACTTCAATTAGCACAAAAAATGAGCACAAGAAATCCAGTCCATGAGCGCTTGGCAGTCTGCAACGAGGGCAGAACGGAGCGACTCCAGGGAGGGCCTTGAGCACCCCACAGCCTGGGTAAATCCATTAAATTCTCTCACAGAATCGTTCTCCTGTCCTTGTTTTGGCTGCTCACGGCGATGGGGGTTTTCTGAGTTCGGTCCCTGGCAGGAGGGGGCCGGGGTCCCCTCCCACCTCGGGACACACTGACCCTCCCCGCGCTGTGGGCTTTTTTCCTTTAAACACTTATTTTTGCCGCGTTCTTTGCTTCTTCTGCCATCGTGTGGCCAGTTGGAGGATAAAGAGCAGGCTGTAAAACGAGCGATCGGCTTTCCAAATATCGTACGGGTTTTTATGTCTCATGAAGTCCATGGAGACACATTACTTCTCATCAAGGTCCTTCCCACGGCCGGACGGGTACTACAGGTTTGCCTTTAGAGTCGCTGCAGCTTGAAGTAGGTCTCGTTAATCCAGGCATGTATGTTGAGAGCTGGTTTATTGCTGGGGCATGACCGGCCCGTTGACTGCTGCTCCTCACACCGGGCAAGAGCATGCGGGAAAAGGCGCTGCTGCTGAGTGCCACTCTCTTCTGAGGCCACCCTGTGCCCCTGACGACCATTCCAGGGCCATCTCCATCTGGGGAAGTTGTTCATGCTCAGGGCTGCTCAGCCCCAGGGCTCTGGAGGGATGCTCAGGCACGCCAGTCTGCCAGGATCACCGAGGAGAAGCTGGCCCCATTTCTTTTCCTTCACTTCCCCTGAATGGGACAAACCCTTCGCTGATTTGGTGAAACAGGTTTTGTAAGAAATTAGAGCATTTTTGCCAGCAGATTCCAGCAGAGGATTCTTGTCTGTGCACACCTGAGACCCTCGAACCTGCCCTGCCAGCACGGGGCGACCAGCAGGCACAGACGAGGAGCTCAGTGTCTGAAAGCAGCCAAAGCCACCCAAATTCCGTGTCTGCTGGACTCCTACCGATGGCCTGTAGCTGCTGACCCCTCAGGCAGTGCTCACTGCCCCTCAGCAGGGCAGGGGCAGATTTCGTGCTCCCCCCATGCCCACCTGCCTGGAGAAAACAGGTTTCCATGGCTGTGCGTGCCCCAGGAGGGGTTGCACCCTCGAGGGAAGGCAGCCAGGACCTGCCTGCAGAGGGGAGTGCATGCAGCCCTGCCTCCCTTGCAGCCCCTGCAGCCACCCCAGCCCCGGAGCAGCAGGGCTGGGCACATCACTCAGCACCAGCTGCCCCAGTGCTGCCTCACAGCTGTGCCCAACACATCGCCTTCAGCTTTAGGATCCCTCTGTGACAGCCCAGCCTGCAGCTGGGACTTCTCCTGGGCCTTCCCCAGCCGGCTGGAGAAGGAAGGAAAGGCAAGTGCAGCCCTGGGCACCGTGGAGCTGACTGGCAGTGACACCCACGCTGTCCATCACACAAACACACGTTCAACTCCACCCCTCAAGTGCATTTTCACTTTATCACTCCACCTGCAGCTGTCCTTGCTGGAGCAGGGCTCCGGTGCTGGTTGCTGGTTGCAATCTATGAACACAAGCCTAGCCAAAAAAAACCCATAGTAAAAACCCTACAAAATCACCCCCAAACCTCTCCTACAGCTGCACTGTGCATGGAAGGTAGGGGGTAAGGTCTATAAGATGAGAGCTTGGGCAGCAAGCAAGATTTATATGCCACTAGGTCAGGTATTTGGGCTACAGTCTTGCTAAACTCAGCTGCACTGAAATATAAGTGCAGTTTAAGGAGGTGAAAATCTCTCACAGACAAGGCCTGAGCTCTGATTGCTGCAGCTGACTTTCAAATGAAAAATTTTGGTTAATAAATTGGCTCTTGATCCGCCATCCAGAGATATTCTGTAGTAAAAGCCCTTCTAATTAATACACTGATAGTCGTTCTCTAGAGGCACTTTGTCCTTATAGTGTGAAATAACATATTCAAATATGTAACAACTTACAGAGTGATAATTTATGAAAGAGAATATCAATTTTAGTTAACAAAATTTCCCTTTTTTGAAAAGAATGATTTTTCTTTTTCAAAGGGGAAAACCCAGCAAATATATTTTGTACATGACAAATTTATATACCTCAGACTCCAGCATATTTCCTGGTGCCCCAAGACACATATCTACTGAATAAATTTGATTATATCCTTTTTCCTTCTGCCAGCAATAACACCTCCAACAAGGCTCATTTAACCTAGAAAGGGAAAGTTTTCATAGTCTCTCATTTTCCAATCTTTTGTCCTCTCCTTTCTTACAAAGTCTTAATAGCCTCTTTCATGACCACCAAAAGAAGTTTAGGGAGATACTGTCAATAATTCCAGCCTTGTTTTTTCAGCACACATGACAGCAAACACTCCAGATCTCATTTTTAGCATAACACAACAGAGGGCCTACACCAGATAACAAAACATCCAGAAGAAACTCTGTGCATGGTTGCTCATTAGTCAACATATTGAGAGCTGCCTGTTATCACATATATTGCAATACTTCGAATGATCTCTGGAAAATCACCTGGACCCTGGTGTGCTCAGCTAAAAAAAATCTGAGACACTTCCCAACACTCACTTTTTCAGCTAGGAAACTTCCACAAGATCATGCTGGCACCCAGCCCACCCCAGTTAGTCAGAGGGTAGAACCTGCAAGCAGGAGAAAGTGTACATAGCAACCAGCTTCTCAAGTACAAAAAACCACCCACCCGAGGCTTTTATCTACCCTAACACCCATTCCAAGGTTTAAAATCCACTTACCTTCTTTATACATGTTTGTTTAAGCCTGTACATACTAAAAGCAGCTTTCAGGCAGCAGTGTAACACGGTCAGAGCCAAGGAGCAGGGGCTGCTCACCTTCCCCCACAGCCACTGCTCTGGTGGGGGAGAGATTTATTTTAGATAAATTTTATAGCATTTTCACAGAGCAGGGAGGGGAGAGCTCCATGTGAAAGCCCCCCACCAGCCCCATACCCCAGGAATCCCCTCCCCTTTCTCTGGCTATTATATGCCATGGGCCAGTGGTGGCATTTACAAATGGGTTGGTGGGGAATGAGAGTCTCCTGCAGGCACCCCACAGGATGTGACCCATTCCTTTTGCCTTTCCAAACACCCATTATTCCTGATCATTTGCAATTAATTCCCTTTACTGCCCTAAATCAGTGTTCAAATTCCAGTGTCTGAGATGCTCTCAAAAACCACTTGCTGGCTCCTTCCTCTGTAAATTTGGGTTAGTGAAGAACGACGAACTGCCATGTTTTCACACATCACAAATCTCTGTCTTTCATTTAAGTTGTTTTCCTTTGCCAGGCCTGGTTGCTGATGGGTTTGCCACCCCACAGCTCCCTGATGTATGGAGCAGGCTCACCCTCCCCTCAGAGCATGGGACATCCCCCTGCAGCTGCAGGGAAAGCTGGTTCCAAAGGGAGTCTCCATCAGAATCCGGGAAATGACCATGGAATCCACAATGGTTCCACTCCTCTGGAAGCACTAATGTGTGTGGGAAAAGCCACAGAGTTTAGTTTTTATTGAGAAAACACAGCAGTGGATGTAGAGCAGCAGAGGTGTCTGTACTCTCCACAAGAGCTTGCCATGGGGAACCTCCTGCCCATGTGTGTGGGGCAAATCAAGGGCTCTCAGAGGAGGTTTGGAGTCAACATCACCCCCACATCCTCTTCTGGGGGTAGAGTGGAGCCAGGAGGGGCTGTAACATAAAGTGTAGCTGCTGGCTAAGCCCAGCCACTGTGCAGAAAGTGAAATGTAATGACCTTGGAGAAAGCAGAGCAGGGCCATGGGTGGAAGTAGAGGGGCTGACAGCCTCAGCACACAGACCCATCTTCCAGGCTCTCCTCGTGCAGGCCTTGTGCTGCCTGGAAGATTGGTGGTGTTCTGCACACAGGAGGACTTGGCAGTGTTTTAACACTGACCAAGCAGTGCTCTTCAAAAAAGAGCAGTAGTCTCACTACTCAACTCCCAGTCCACTCATGTAAATCCTGGTAGTATAGCAAGCATCAGAAAACAATCCAACTGTGCAAAGCAACCTTGGTGTGAGGGGTGGGAGGTGTATTCCCACAGGCACTTGCTGAAACATCTCTTCATCTTCTCCTGGCAGCGCACAAAGAGTCATCAGATCTGGCAGAGCTCAGCCAAGTGCAGACTCCCTCCATCTCGGGCTCGCTCCATCCTTCAGGCTCAGAAGGAGCCAGGCTGTGGAGAGAGCTGCTGGTGCCTTGCTGGGTCTCTGAGTGAGCAACATCAAGAGCTGCAGAAATGCAGAACTCACACGCCACTTTACAGCGGTGCAGCCACAGCCCAGGCTGAGGCACCATGACGGTGCTGGTGGGACCAGGCACAATATTCTGCCTACCCTGGCGCTCCTGAGTCAGCTTCTCTGGAAACTGGAACAGAAGGATATGCTAGATAATATCCAAGTGCTGAAATGCAAAGCAGGGCTGTGTCACCCAGCTGGCTCCCTGCAGGAAATGCTGTTGATACACAAGAGATAGAAAACGTGTCTCTCCAGAGCAGCTGCTGAGGCACTGCTTCCTGCTTCCAGCACGTTTGGAGCGCCAGCATTTTCCAACAAACCCAAAATTCATGGCAGGGTACAACTTGCCACTGTCTCGTTTTTGGTCCCCGCTTTACCCTGTACCCCACAGCACCCCCATCCCAGGGAGCTCCACCAGACTGAGACAAGGGGTCACTGAAAGTGCTGTATTTACAGGGCAGTGTCAACTTCTGCTGCTGTTATTTACAGTTTATTTACAAATAATCCCTGCAGTCACCAAGAGTTGAATACAGCAGAGTTAGACAGAACTCTATGGCAGGCTGGCGAGGCAGAGCAGCCAGCTTCTCTCCTTTTCCCTTTTGAGCCCCGCCGAGGGAGGGGTGCCGTGGTTTGCCTTCCCCGGAGCACAGCGGCAGCGCGGGTTAGCCGGTGACTCGGGAGCACAGGTGAGGAACGCACGGGGGGACCAAGATGCTGTTTGTGGCCCAGGGCCCATTTCCCAGCTCTGCCAGCCTGGCCAAGCACCCCGGCAGCTGTGCCCGAGCGTGGGTGCCCCTGCCACCGCAGGGACCGCAGCGCCGTGCTCTGCGCCTCCCTGCTCAGGGGGCGATGGCCGACGGCTGCTTCCCCTGCTCCTGCCTCATCTTCAGAGCCAGCATGGCCCGGCGGTACAGATCTGGGAGCAAGGGGAGCAGTCAGGCACTGAGCTGGCACGGCTCCATGGCCCAGCTGGCAGCCAGCTGGGCGAGGGCTGCACGGACAGCCGGGCTCCAGCGCAGTCACTCGTGTGGCCTCCCTGCAGCCCCCCAGAGCAGCAGCTGCTGCACAACAGCCCCACCCAGCCCTGCAGCAGCACTTGCCTGTGCCCGTGTCCCCACACCAAGCACCAAGTGTCCCTGCACAGCTTACAGCCCCCTGCCAGCGGGCCAGACCCCTGATGCTTTCAGCAAAATCTGTCCTGAGAATACCAACCAAAGGTGCTTGAGATCTCCTCACGCTGCTGCTCCAGAGAAGGTTCCCGTGACTTGATTTTATTCTTCATTTTCTTCTTTTTTTTCTTTTTCATACTCTGTGCTGAATGGAGAAATACAAAATTTCAGGCACCACACACCTGAGCAAGAGTGCCTTTGTCACCAAACCAGCTGAGAGGGCTGCTGGTGGCAGGTTTGCAGTTCTCCATTGCTTCCGTGCATCCTCCCCTGTGGAGATGCTCAGATGTCTCTCCTCTTCCCCTCTGGATTCCCGCGACCTGGCTCTGCACTCAGCTGATCTGCAAGCAAAGCTGATGGAGGTGGCGGGCACCAGTGGTCCAATATTTTGTCACATTGCCAGGCCTGGCCACCTCCCTGTAGGGTGGCTCTGGGGGCCCTGCAGAGCTGGCAGCCGCCCACAGTCCCCTCTCACCTGGGTGGGACGTGGGTATGGGCTCCTCCTGCCCGACCCTGTTGGGGAGCAGCAGCCCCCCGGCAGCCCCTATTCCCGGTCCATCCAACTCTCCAGCTGGGCTTGGCTGCCCCGAGCCCTTCTTCTTCGCCTTCACCTTCCTCTTCCTCCTCCTGGGGCCCTGAGTGCTCTCCTCCTGGGCAGGGAAAGGGGGATGAGGAGAGGGTGGCAGAGCTGGTCTCCGGCCCCGTCCCATCCCGGGGTCTCACTCACTCACCCCCTCACTCACTCCTTCCTCACTCACTCCTCACTCCTCACTCCTCACTCCCTCACTCACCGGGGGCAGGAGGCGGCAGACCGGGCGCACCGGCCGGGGCTCCCCGCTCTTCCCCGCGCCCTCCTGAGCATCCTCCCCGGGGGAAGGCCGGTGCCTGTGGGAGGGAGCACAGCGGTGCGAGGACGAGCGCTGCGGGAGGAGCGAGGGGACGGGGCCGCGCTCCCGGACCCACCTGCGGGCGGCCCTCGGGGCGGCGTCCGGCGGGCCCGGGGCGGCGGCGGCGGCGCGGAGCAGCCAGCGCAGCCCCTGCAGGGTGGCGCGGGCCGGGCGGCCGGGGGGGACCCGCCTGGCGACGCAGGGCTCCTGCGGGAGGGCGGCGGGGATCAGCGGGGAGCCCCGCGGCGGCCGCGGCAGCGGCAGCGGGGCCAGCCCCGCACTCACGATGCGGCAGGGCGAGCGGTTCTCGTTGGCCAGCCGCTCCAGGCACAGCCGCTCGATCAGCTCGCAGGGCAGCAGCGCGCCCGCCGCGTCCTGCTTGTTGGCCAGCCTGGGGCACGGCAAGAGCGGCCGTCACCGCCGGCTCGGCCCGGTGCCTCGCCCGGGGGCTGTGCGCTCTCTCCCGGCTTGGCTGCGCTTAGGTGGAGCGTTGTCCCAGCCCTCACCTGGCACCGGAGCCACTCCGGACCTCCTCTCCGCGGATGCTCCGATCTCCCCAGCACTGCTGGGGCCCTCGTGTCCCCGAGCTCCCCGACAGCTCCCGGGCACCAAATCCCCGCACAGCGCACAGCCCCCGCCACAGGGTCCCACTCCGCCCCTCGCCCCCAGCCTCACAGCTTGCATCCCAATCTTACAGCAAGAGCGGCTTCCCGGACACCTCGGGATGGCTCAGGACGCGGCTCAGGACCTTGCGGGCCTCCTCCACCCGTGCCGGGTCACCGGAGTCCAGCACGAAGAGGAGCCCGTGCGCCTCGCTGTAGTGGCTGCGCCAGGCGCTGCGGGAGCGCTGTCCCCCGGGCAGGTCCACCAGCGTCACCTCGAACCTGTCCAGCCGCAGGCGGCTCCGGCCAGGCTGCGCATCGGGCAGCACCTCCCCGGCCAGCGCTGCGGGCGGGGAGAGCGCAGAGAGCTGGCACAGGGGCCCAGGAGCGTCCCTGTGCCGTGTGCCCCTCCTGCCGCAGCCACAACCCCACTGCAGGGCTGCCCGGGCACGGCCGTGCCCCGCAGACTCCCCCGGAACAGCGGCTGGAGCTCACAAGCCTCGGTCCTTTGGTGTCACAGGACCACCGAGCTGCTGCCTGCGTCTGGGGCTGCCTCTGGGCTGTGCTGCTCCTCACCTGTCCCCATGTCCGCGATGACGGAGGTTTTCCCTGCGTTGTCCAGCCCCATGACAAGGAGGGTCACCTTCCTGGGGAGCAACAACAGCAGGTGAGCACCCCAGGAAAAGGCTGTGCTCCCTGGGGAGTGGTGACCACTGCTGGCCCCCAGGCAAAGCATCCTGCCCGTGGCAGCTACATTCCAGCCAGGACAGTGACACAGGTTCTGTCTCAGCTGGGGACAAGTGCAGGGACAATCCCTGGTGCATGGGAGAGGGTGAGGACAGGCAAAAGTTCCTGGAGCCCCCCAGTACCATGGGACATCCACACTGCAGAGCCTTCCATGTATTTCCTATGACAAGGGTTTATTTTCAAATCATACAGGATTAAGCAATTATATGCACAGGCCGGTATGATTCTTCCTGATATGCAGTCAATGATTACACCTTCCTTGCAATAAATTTTGAATATACACAAGTAGGGAAAGGTTGTGAGGATGATTTTATGAGCTTCTGCCTAGACTCAGGTGTTTTTCCTGTTGTTAACCAGTCCTGTCCACTCTCCAGCAACACAATCCAGCAGAGTCACACAAACAACATTTTCTCTGCCATGGACAAGCCACTACAGTTATTTGTAATGCCATTTTCTTCCTTAAACATATAGACCAGGCTGCATGGCACCTCCAGAATTACAGCAGATAAGGTGTCCTCTCTGGAGGGGGAGGACAATAAAGCTCCTTGCAGTGCTGTCCCAGGGAATTATCCTGGATGTTCTGGCATATGCAAACAGGGCAGGTGCATCCTCCCCAGCTTTCCTGGGGAGCTGCTGACTCTGCAGAGCCAGAATCCCCATGGAACCGTTCCCTGCACTGCTTCCCTGCCCGCCAGCTCCTGCCTGCTGCAGGGGCAGCGGGGACACACGTGTGCCTTGCTCAGCATCATGGAGACAGTTCCTGCACCGGGCACGTGGCTTTCCCTGCCACCACACTGGCACCCTCACCACCCAAACACACGGGTAAATATTGTCACCCCTGGGAGCCCCGGGAGTGGGCACAGGGACCTACCTGATGGGCTCCTGTATGGCCTGCAGCCACGACCAGCAGTGGGAGAAGAGGTGGAACATGGTCTGCAGCCCTGTGCAGAGGGGTGGCCTCTCTCCAGCACCTACCCAGTGAGCAGGCCAGCGTGTCCCTGTGCTTCATCCTCCTGCCTGGGCTCTCTCTTCACGGCAGGGAACATCTCCTCCCGGGGTGCCCTGTCCCACGGCACAGCCCTGCTGTCTTCTGTCTGGTGAACACAAGCCAAGCCTGGAGGAAAAAAATCCCTCCTTCTGGGCAATACCCCATGGGCACAGACCCTGCTCTCACTGCCCCTCACATCAGGAGTGCCAGTCAGTGTCTCACCTGCTCATCCCCACTGCACAGCCTCTGCTCACATGCCCTTTGCGTAGCAGCTGCTTAAATCTAATCTGGATTTAAATTACTTACTCCTGCAGGCTCCCTAATCCTGGTGGGTCGGCCCAGGCCAGTGGCTGCTGGGACACGGCTGGGCTGGGACCGCCTTCCACGCTGGGTGACACGGCGCTGACTCGTCCACCCCACTGCAGCCTCGTGTCCCCATCACTGCTGGTCGTGGCTTGTGGTGGGGACACTGCCTGGTGCCCATGTGGGCTGAATTAGGGGCTCCTCTAAGGAACAGCTCCTCTGGCTTCTCCCTGCCTGATCCCTGGGGCTGTTTCTCTGCAGCCTCTGCAAGGAGCATCCCTTCACGGTGTGCACAGCTCTGCTGCTCACCCAGGGTCCCCTCTGAGCCAGGCTGGGGGACATCACTGCTCACTGCTTGTGTTTTGTGCCCTGGCAAAAACCACACATAGCGTGGCAGCAGGTCCTGTGCTCCCTGAGATGGAAACACAACCAGCGCCAGCAGGAGTCTGGCTGGGAGCAGGGAACTGCTGGAGACCCTCGGACCACAGGGCAGAAAGTGGAGAAAAAAAGAGAGCCAGCTTCTCCTTCTTCAGCTCTGAAGCTCTTATCTTGCTTCTCAGGTTTCCTGCTTCTTTTCCCAGGCAGAGCTGCCCTCCCTGGCTTGCTGCCACTGATGTGTGTGGAGAAGTCACACAGGGGTGCCTGAGCTGCAGGAGCTCTGGTGGGGGAAGTGGAGTCAAGAGGGACAAAGACATGAGGTCCTTCAAAAGCCATACCCAGGAGCAAACAGGGAGCCTGCTGGCTCACACCACTCCGTGCTGGACCACCCAGCACCAGCAGCACTACCACGACCAGCTGAGCACCAACCACGAGCCAGAGATGCTGAGACACTGCCCTGGCCCCAGGGGTGTGAGCCCAGGATGGGCACGGCCCCATGCCCTTCCCTCCAGCCCCACGCCCTTCTCCCCAGCCCCCCATGCTGTTGGGAACTCAGTGCCTGTCCTGGGCAAGGGAGGTGCCCCAGTGCCATGCCATGGGCAGGCAGCCATGCGTGGTTAATGGTTGATGAAGTTGCTGTTCTGATATTACTGCCAGATGCCATATTTGGGGTGACTGTGGGGTCACCCCTGTGCTGCTGATGGCGGGGCAGTGGCAGCAGCTCCCTGTCCCCATCCTGGTGGCCATCCCGGTTTGTCCATGCCTGTGCCAGCAGCCTGCAGGGAGCAGCAGCCGGGGCAGGTTCACACACAGCATGGGCTGCAATGCTTCTTGCAGAATTAGCTGTATGAGGGCTGAAGTGATTTGCTCCGAGTGTCAGCTCTTGCCTCTATGCTTAGGGTGGCACTGTCAGGGGACAGCCCAGCAGGGACAGGAATGTGCTATAACATGACCACAGGTGCTATAAATAGGGAAGTGCCATGTGTCAGGCAGCCCTGGAGGAGTGGCTCAGCTTCCTGAGGGGCAGCAGGATCTGACCTCCCTCTGGCACCAACAGCTTTCCAGACATCTCTGAACACCAGGGGTGCCACTGCTTTTAAAACAAGTGTCCAAAATCCCTGGTCAGGCTGGAGCTGAGGACAGGAAAACCCCGCAGGAGCCTGAGGCAGCCCCAGGTCACACCTCCCAGTGCACACACACACACCAGGACCAACAGCCAGGAAAACCTCAAAATCCACCCCAAACCTGGTGAAACCCACACTGGGCTCCAGAGAGGCGGCACGAGGGCCAAGCCCACACCGATGTGAGTTCTGCTGGGCCTGAGCCCGGGTTATGAGTGGGCAGCTGTTCCCTCTGGCCACGCGGCCGGCCGGAGTGCAGCCACACACCCTCTGCCAGGGCCACCGGGCCTCCCCAGGCGGTGCCAGCGGGGACCCGCGGCAGCCATTCTCGTCTCCTTGGTGACTGTTGCCAGGTGAGAAACTCTAAGGCAGAATTTATTATCTTGGCAGATAAATGGAGATGTTCCTCACCAGAGCTGTAACCAGACCGTGCCCCGGCACCCTCTAGTGCTGCCGGCGCCAGCAGGAGCCCCCAGGAGGGCACTGCCGGGGCTGCCCGGCCCTGGCATCGCTCCCCGGAAGGCAGCACGTGCTTTGGGGCTATTTCTGCCCGCTGGAGTGCCGCCGGGAGGGAATGAGGCGAACCCACCACGGGGACGGCGGAGAGGCGCAGATGGCCGCGGGCTGGCGGGCTGCCCTGCCTTGGCTGCACTAGACCCCGTGAGTACGTGCCCCACCGGGCACAGGGGAACCCCACCCGGCACCCCGGGGCTGGCAGAGGAGCTGGGGGCACGGCTGGGGACCTTGGGCTGGGGAATGATGGTTTGCAAGGGAACACAGTGGGCAGAGCAATAGGGGCAGCCTGCAGAGCCTTGAGCTGAGGTGACACCAAAGCCAAGGTGATGGCAAAGACCAAAAAGTCCTGGCAGAAATATTAGCAATCTGGTCTGCTTTGCTTGGAACCACATCAACTCTGCCTGCAAAGGGACCTGTGGTGGGCAAGGACACACACAGGCTTTGAGGAGAGACTCATCTCTCTATTCACTGTGTCATATGACAGCGCTCTGAGCTGGGAGGTATGCAAAGAGCCACATTGTCCCTTTAAATCCCAGCACAGCGCTGGTGGCTAGCGATAACCCCGGATCACACCAGCTCCCAAATCCCAAGAGCTAATTACGCCTGCAGTCAGGCTGGGAACACAGGATATTTACAGCCTGTGACACCGAGACCTGTTGGTGAGGAACTGGGGCACTGTGGAGATTTTCTGGCGTGCTGCTGGGGAGAGTGGATGGTTTGTGCTCCCCTGCCTTGCAGCCATTGTGGGCAACCATTCCCCGAGCTCTTTTGGGTAAGGGTTTCTCCAGAGTGTTCTTTGCTCCCCCACACCGGCACCATCGCCCTGTGTTGGAGGCAGAAGCAGGCAGGAAGCATGCAGGGAGTTGTTTGCTTTTCACCCAGTTCCTGGCAGGGAGCTTCCCAGCCAAAGCATACACAAATTTCTAGGAGAGGCTTGGAGCTGAGCGCTGTTTGCTCTGCTCCCTGCTGCAGGACAAGCTGCCTCCTCGTTCCTTGCCCCATGCCCACAGCTCTGGGAAGCCCCTGTGATGGCCACAAGCCCTGCCCAGGCTCCTGCAGTGGTTTTGTTGAGAGCATCATGGTGCTCCTGCTGCTTTCCTGTGTGGGAAAAGCACGCATAAACTGTTCTTTCTGCCTGCTGGGATGCCCAGGGCACGCACGGGCACAGCCTGGCTGGGTTAGCACTCTGCCAGAGCTGTATACTCTTACAGCAGGGACCAGGGGAATCAGTTAGTTAAAGGTAATTTTAACCCTTCCTGCCTGGTTTAGTGTTACAGCATCACCCACTGCCTGTGCTGGGACTCTGGCCAAGGAGGCATGACTTCAAAATGTGTAATTATTGCAAAGACCTATAAATGCACCCAAAGGTAACTCTGCTTTCTTGTTAAAGAGTTGAAGCGTGAGGCAACTGGCACAGCCTGTGTTGTGCCTGCAAGCAGCCTCTGGCAGCCCTGAGCCCCGTGCCCAGATCCAGTGGGCTCAGCACAGTCTCCAGTGAGATTTAGAGGGATGAGGTCCTCAGCACAGATACCAGATTCTCTCCCAGCAGGGTCAGAGTGAGGCTGGATGGGGAACTGGAGTGGTGAAAGCAGTTACATGATGAAGCAAATGGAATAAACATTTCCCCAACCAGAAACTATTCCACAGACTGCTGGGGCAGGGAAAAATACAGCTGAGTTACTGTGAAAGCAATGCGAAATCCAAACAGTTTAGGCTGTGGAAACCAGTCATTTGCAAAGCTATTTCCAAACTAAGACAAAAATTCCCGGCTCACAGATTCCTGGGAACCTCCCAGCCCTGCCGGCAGGGCAGCGTGGCTGCGCTGAGGGGACAAAACCGTGTCCCCCTCTCACATATCCATCAAGCTGGGGGACACTGTGATTGCCACCCAGCGGGGCGTTCTGCCGACCCCCAGGTCCCCTCTGTCGCTGAGCAGTTAAACCCCAGCGCAGACTGAGCTCCTGAGGAGCTGTCAGCTCTGCAGCCAGGCAGCTCGGCCATCCCCACAGCCCAGCAGCTGCCTCCCCCTCTGAGTGCAGGGCTATATTTGGGGAGGCAGCAGAGCGCTCGGCATGTTCCAACGAGCACCCTGGGAGTGGTGCCTGCTCCGGGTCCTAGAGAGAGAGCTGGGGGAGAACACTGGCAGCTCTCCCACCTGGGCTCTTTGAGAGTCTGCCTCGGAGCTCTCTGTCTTTTCCAAACCATTTTCTCTTCTCCTTTTACAGGAGCTGAGCCGCCAGGCAGGCATGTGTAAAGCAGACAGGGTTATTTTGAGACTGAGAGCCGGTGAGGAAGCTTGCTCCCACCCCTCGTACAGCCCAGGCTCCCACACACAAATGTCCCGGCACATCCAAGGGGCTGGGAAAGCTGCACAGCAAGCCCTGTGGTTTCACACAGTGAAGGGCACCACCGCCACTGCCCTTTGTGCAAAGTGTGTTGTGTGAACACTGGGATTAAGAAATTAATGAAGCTGGGATGCTGTCCAGGGCAGGGCAGGCACTTGCAGAGACAGGAAAATCGACATTTGTACGTGGTAGTGAGACTCAGGTGCCTTGGGTATCCCCAGTGATCCTCATGGGTCCCTTCCAGCTCAGGAAATTCTGTAATTCTGTGATTCCATGATTCTGTGATTCCATGATTCTGTGACTGTGATTCTGTGATCCTGTGATTCTGTGGTTCCATGTCACACCCAGGGGCTGTTCTGCTTCTGGGAGGTTCCAGAGTGAGGGGCAGTCAGCAGCCACCAGCTCTGCTGGTCCAGAATGCAGCCAGTGTGGAGCGGGGACACCTGGGGAGGATGTCCCAGCACCTGGCCCGGCCCTGCTGGCCTGGGGCAGCTCTGGTTCAGGCAGTTTCTCTGTGGCAGTGGTGGCCCAGGGTGTCTGTGCAGCCCCAGCTGAGCTGGGCTCGCAGGCAGAGGTGTGGCTGTGGGGCTGGCAGGGACAGGGAGTGGCAGGGCAGTGGGACAGGAGCTCTGGCTGATGCTGTCTTGATCCACATCACCTTTATGGCCTTCTGCTGTTTACAGTGCAGTGGACAGGTGGGGTCAGGCTGCAGGGGTGACTCACAGTGTGAACAGCTCCTGCTGCCCCGTGCTTGGGACAGAAAATGGGATAATAACTGGTATGCAAAATGCTGTGAGGCTTTGTCTCTCCATTCCTCCTGATGGCTGCTGGGGCTTATGGATACAGGACTGGAATTCTTGCTTGCTTAAACAGTTCCTCTCAAGTATTTCATCACGAAGCTGAAATTAAAAATATGATGAGTTGAAGCCCAGCCATTGCTCAGCTGAGGGTTTGGTGACCTGCCAGACTCCTAGGGAATGCTTTTAATTAGGATAAGTGGAAGTTGCATAAATGGTACAAATGGCATGCTGCTCTTGCTGCTCATCCAGAGCCGTGGGTGCAGTTGGCAGTGCCACAGGATGTGTTGTCACTGGCTCAGCACCCAGACAGGCACAGCTCCCGTGCACAGCTCCCACCCCAGCTGGTCACCATCACCAGTCGGCCTGGACACTGCTGCCTTCACCCTCTGCCCTGCCAAAGGTTTTTTTTTGGAGAGGCTGTTTTCCAAAAACATCTTGAAAATATGTAACTGTCATACCAGAGCTGAGGGGTCACACACAGATCTCCTGTCCTCACCAGTCAGGCCAGTCCCCATGAGCTCATGGGGTTTGTGGTTTCCCAGAGCAGCTGTTCAGCTTGGAAGTAAAAGCTCTGAGCAGCTGCAGGGACAGGGACAGCTTCTGTGTGGGAGCTGTTGCTGGGGGAGGTATGGCCTCCAAAGTCTCAGGCAGTTTTATTCTCAGGCTGATAAGCCTGATAGCCCTAGTAATGCTTCCAGCCTGGTGAAATGGGGAAAACTCCTATGCGTGTGGTTTGGGAGGGTTTGTGCTTTTGCTGGCATGGGGCAGCCCAGCCTCGTGTTCCCACCACTGGGTGGGTGAGCAAAGTGGGACAGGCAGGAGGGAGGGGGCTGAGAGCTGGGAGGTTTGGCTCTGTCAGCGACTCCACATATCCCATTATCTCCAGGGCGGGTCCTTGAAGGTGATGGAAAAGCACAAGGTCACAGGTGGAGGCAGGAACATGCAAGATACAGGAGACACATCTCCCGTGTAACAACGTTCCCAAATCTCCATACACACACCAGGCACTCAGGGGACAGGAAGGGTGTCCCTGACATAGCTTGTCTTGCAAGATACCAAAATGCTCCCTGCCTTGACAACACCCTCCCTCCCACACGCTGCCCCATCGACCGTGTGGTGCCATTTCTGGGTCTGGAGCTGGGGTCAGGCCCCGGATCTGAGGTGCTGGCGGGTGCAGGCAGCTCTCTGGCAGCTCTCTGATTCAGGCAGGGCTGGCACCCACACTGGCATCCTTCCCGCCCTGCACTGGGACCCCAGTGTCCCTGGGGCTACTTAACAATTGTCCCCTGGTGGGACCCTCCATGTGCTGCTGCACCTCGGGGTGCTGGAAACTGCCAGGAATTAACTGGGCCAGGACTTGACAGGGGGGTCCTGGGGAGAGCTCCAAAGTCCCGAGGGCACCCCCGAGGGGTGGCACGGGGACTGTCAGCACCGTGACCGGGGAGGGGGGACCCCAGGTGGGTGCTGCGGGGGCTCTGGGCCGTGGGTCCTGGCCATGCCAGGGAGGCGCTTCCCTGCAGAGACGGGGAGTCCTCTGCAGAAGGTCCCGGTCCGAGCCAGGGGTTTTGGGGCAGAGGTGCAGGTGGGGCTGTCCTGGGGCAGGGACCTCCACACCTGGTGGGGACCAGGGCACAGTAGCGAG
>QUSF01000018.1:14155382-14192281 GCA_003676055.1 Chloebia gouldiae | reverse complement strand
CGGGGCTCGGCGGTGCCGGGGCCGTGCGGAGCCGTGCGGGGCCGGGGCCGTGCGGGGCTCGGCGGGGCTCGGCGGGGCCGGGGCGGTGCCGGGGCCGTGCGGAGCCGCCCGTCGGGGCTCGGTGCGGCGGAGCAGCCCCGCCCCGCCCCGTCCCGCCCCGCAGCGCGGCTCCTCTCTCCGCTGCAGCCCGGGATGGCGCCGCGGCGGGGCTGAGCGCCCGGGCCGGGCCGGGCCGGGCCGGGGCCGCCATGGACGGTCCGAGCGGGGGCTGCCCGCCCGCCGCCGCCCCGTCGCGGCCCAAGCTGCCGCTCGGCATCGTCTTCTCGACGGCGCTCTTCTGCGGGGAGGGGGCGGCGGCCGCCGTGCTCTGCCTCTCCTACGGCCACTCCGACGACCGCTTCTGGCTGGCGCTCACCGTCTTCTTCGTGCTCTGCCCCTCCGTCCTGGTGCAGCTCACCCTCATCTTCGTGCACCGCGACCTCAGCCGCGACCGCCCGCTCGTCCTGCTCATGCACCTGCTGCAGCTCGGGCCCATCATCAGGTGAGCGCGCCGGGGACCCCGGGCACCCCCGGCACCTCCGGGAATCCCCCGGGCAACCCTGGGCACCCCCGGCACCTCCGGGAATCCCCTGGCATCCCCCGGCACCCCCGACATCCTCGGGCACCTCCTGGCACCCCCGTCACCACCGGGCACCCCCGGAAATCCCCCGGAAACCCCCGGTACTCCCGGGCACCCCCGGCACCCCCGGCACCCCCGGGACCGATGCGCGGAGCCCGGCAGGGGCGCGGGCAGCGGGTGAGAGCAGGGAGCGGCGCCGGGCAGGACGGGCAGGACGGGCACCCGGGACCATGTGTCAGTGGCCATCTGCCCGGAGCTGCTCCTGCCGGCTCCCCGCCCCTCCTCCCCGCCTCTGCTGCTCCCGGCCCGCGGGGACCCCTTGCTCGCCGGTGCTGCCGCCGCTGCTACTGCTGCTGGACCCCGCTCCGGGCAGGACGCGGCTCTGCCAGCCTGTTGTGTCCCAGCTGCTGGGAAAGCTCTGCTCGAGGTCTGGGGGACAGCCAGCGATTCACTCAGCCTCTTGGTTTTGCCAGCATTTGGTTGTGCTTGTGCTGGGAGCAGCGGTAGGAATCCCCGGTGGGTGTTCCGGGGTGAATACTGACATGGTATGGAGATGAGTCAGGGGAGGTTTAGATTAGCTCTCAGGAAAAGGTTTTACACCCAGAGAGAGAGGGTGGGGAGCTCTGAAAACAGGTGGTGGAGCTGTGAAACAGGCTCCCCAGGGAAGTGGCCACAGCACCTGGCCTGCCTGAGTTCAGCAAACGTTCGGACAATGCTCTTGGGCACACAGTGGGATTTTTGGGGTGTCCTGCATAGGGCCAGGAGCGGGACTCAGTGGGGGTTATGGGACATGGAGAAGAGCCAGGTGCAGGAGTGGGGCTAGCATGGGAACTGTGGGGCCACTGGGCTGTGCTGGGAAGAGGACAGTGAGGGGGTGGATGGATGTTGCACAAGCTGATCCCTCATTCCTTGGGAATGCTGAGGTGCCTCCTGGGCTGTCATCACCCCCGGCAGCCTGCTCCATGAGAACACACGCAGGAGGCATGGCACAGCACCATCTCTGTGGGGCTCCTTCCTAAGGGCAGGCCAGCAGCTGCACTTTGGGCTCGCTGTACCCACAGGGCTCCAAAATCACCGTGGCTGCTCCGCACTTCTTCTGTCACCGGAAATAAACAGTGCACCAGATGTGTCCCCGTCACCATGTCTTAACTTCAGAGCCACCTGGGGCCTTGCCTCGGTGCTGCCAGGCTGTGCTGGCCCACAGGATGCTGTGGCTCTCAGCACCCCAACCGAGGCTGTCTGAGATGGGTACGGTGCTGCCCAGCTGCTGTAAGAGCCGGCCGGGGCTGCCCGGGGACGGCTGCTGCAGCCGGCTGCTCGGGCTGGAGCCGGAGCCCAGCCTGCTGAGAAGGTCTGGCAGGGCACTGGGAGCTACCTGGGACTACCCGTCAAGCTGGGCCTTTGGGATGAAACTGTTTTCCCGTTAGAGTCTGCAATGAGCCATGAGTGCTGGCTTGATCTGCCCAGAGAATTTATCCTAAACCCTCCCTCCTTTTGGGTTTGATACTCAGCAATTTGTGCTGTCCTGATAACCACTCATAAATAATGATGTCCTGTTGGTTGCAGAGCCAGCCGGTCCCCAGGCAGGAGCCAAGGAGATCCCCCCTGGCCACGCACACCCAGCCCATGGCTGTGTGTGTGTGGAGGGGCTGGGGTGCCCCTGTCCTTGCAGGCATGGCAGAAAGGCACAGCCCTGCCCGCACGTGAGGCCTGCAGAGAAGGGGCTGCGGAAGCGCTGCCTTATCTGCCCATGCCACACACGGCTTCACCCTGCGCCCTCCTTCCTGCTGTCCCCACCAGGGAGGAAGTGTGGAAGCCTTCTTCTGCTCAAGATCAGAGATCAAAGAAGACTCTGATGTTCAACTCTGATATTTCAGACTTTCTTCTGCCTCTGCTTAGAGGAAGAGGTTTTTGCTAGCTGGGAAAACAGATCCCAAGGGCGATTAACACCTTCCTGTAGCTGCAGCTCCCAGCAGAGCCGCTCGCCTCTTCCAGCAGCTGTTTCACCCCTCTCTGGAGCAGTTGTTGCCCTCCTGCTCCAAACGATTCACCCTGAGTGCTGAGCAGAGCAGCAGCCATGGGACATCCCCATGGTGCTGGTGTGACCAGTGGCCACAGCACTGCTGGGCACTTGCCCAAATGTTGGGGCTGCCCTCAGCAGGAGCGGGCTCAGCACCAGGCAAGGTGGGGCCGGCGGTGCTGGCAGGGGACAGCAGGAAGGCTGGCGGGGTGACAGCTCCTGTGTCCCCACAGGTGTGTGGAGGCCCTGGTGGTGTACTGCTGGTCGGGGCGGGAGGAGGAGCCCTACGTGACCATCACCCGCAAGCGGCGGCTGCGGAAAGGCTACGAGGTGGAGATGGAGCAGGAGGTGGGCCACTCGGAGCGCCGCCTGGCCACGCACCGCAACGCCTTCAAGCGCATGGCGGTCATCCAGGCCTTCCTGGGCTCCACCCCGCAGCTCACCCTCCAGCTCTACATCAGCGTCTTGGAGAAGTACGTCCCTGTTGCCCGAGGTAAGGGGCACGTGGGCTCCCCGGGAACCCCACCAGGGCACCCTGGCAGCTCCTCAGCTGCTGGTGCTGATGTGACATCAAGGCAATCCAAAAAGTCCCTCCCGGGGACACCCTGGACTGCCCTAAATGTGGAGCACAACCCACAGGAGTTGGGCACTCAGCAGCTCTCTGCTTTCTGCTTGCAGTGATGCAAAGTGGGAAAGAGCAGGCATGGCTGAGGTGCCAGGCCCTGCTCCCAGCCCCGTGCTCGTATCTGCCCTCCAGAACCAAGCCATCCACCTAGTGCCCTGTCTCATAAGAGGGTCGGGTCCCTGCCCTAGTCTGCTCCAGTCCCCATTCATTTTTTCCATCTAGCTACAGGCTCTGGTTTCCCTCAAGTCCCCCCACTGTATCTATTTCTGCACATTTTCCAACAGCAGAGCTCCCAGCCCAGCACTCCCACTCCGAGGCTCCTTTGCCTGCTCCTAGGATGTTTATGTGCTTGGGGGTGGATATGCCAGAGCAAACTTTTAACTCCCATTCTGGCACCGAGCTGGGCACGCAGGTGTGCTCCTGCACCATTCCAATTACAGTGCTGGGTGCAGGAGCTGCCCTCACCCACCCGCTCTCCCAGCAGTGCTGGGAGCCCAGACCTTGTCATCTGTGCCCACAGCAGGTGCATGAAAGGGGAAGCACAGGAGATGCCCCAGAGAAACCCCGTAATTTGCCACACCCCTCTGCAAAGGCATTTTGGGGAGTTGCAGACGCACAGGAAGAATGAGTGCCAGTGCTGCTCTAGCAGTAGATACAGGAAGCAAACACCAAATGATGTGTTTTGGGTGATTCCCTTGCAGCTGGAGTGTCAGCTCAGCCCTGCAGCTGGCAGCCCCCATGGATGGGACCAGCTGCACTCTTCTGTTTTTCTCCATGGTATTCCTGGCTGTGCTGAATGTGAGCACCTGCCAGCATTCCCTACAAATGACCTTGGCTTTGCAGCCCTCGGATGGGGCTGGCTCTTGGGATGCCTCTGGGGCTACAGTGGTGGAGCTCTTGGCTGGGATGAAGGCAGAGGGGCCCTCGCAGCACTGACTGTGCCCTGCTTACCCTTGAGCAGCATTTCCTGCGCAGGGCAGGGGGGCTGGGGCATGGTCCTACCACAAAAATGGCTCCATTTGGCCAAGGCATTGGTGTAGGGAGAACCTTTGGGTTCTGAGCCTCCTGCTGCCAGCAGCTTCCCCCACACCCACCTCATCATGGGGACTGTCACCACCATCCATGAGCTGTTCCGGCAGTGCTCACGCTGAGCCTTCTGCTGTGAGCCCAGGGGTTTGGCACCCTGTGCTGCTCACCCAGGCCTGGCACCCAGGTTTCCCACCTGGAGCTGTCACCTCACCCTTTGCACCCCAGGCAGTGGAGAGGCTGGACAGAGCCAGGTCTGCTACGCTGCCTGACTGCCCCGCTGTCTCCCTCTGCAGCCGTCCTCATGGCCATCTGCCTGGTGTCGGTCACCTACGGAGCACTGGTCTGCAATATCCTGGCCATCCAGGTCAAGTACGATGACTACAAGGTGCAGCTGCGGCCGCTGGCCTTCCTCTGCATCGTGCTGTGGCGCAGCCTGGAGATCTCCACCCGCATCGCCGTCCTCGTGCTCTTCAGCACTGTCTTCAAGCACTGGATCATCCCCATCGCCCTGGCCAACCTCCTGGTGGTCTTCTTCTTGCCCTGGGTGCAGTTCTGGCGCAGCGGCAACCGCCTGCCTGACAACGTCGAGAAGAACTTCAGCCGCCTGGGCACGGTGGTGGTGCTCTGTGCCTTCACCCTCCTCTACTCCAGCATCAACATGTTCTGCTGGTCGGCCGTGCAGCTCAAGCTGGCCGACCGGGACCTCATCGACAAGTCGCAGAACTGGGGCCGCCTGGCCGTGTACTACGTGGCCCGGCTGGCGGAGAACACGGCCCTCGTCATCCTCTGGTACTTCTTCAAGACCGACGTCTATGAGAACGTCTGCACTGCGCTGCTGGTGCTGCAGCTGCTCCTCGGCTACTGCCTGGGCATCTACTTCATGCTGCTCTTCTTCCAGTACCTGCACCCGTGCCGCCAGCTCTTCCGGCACAACGTGGCTGACTTCCTGCACTGCGTGTGCTGCCGCCGGCACCCGGCCGGGACCCCGCTGTGCCTCGAGGCACCCCTGGAGCCCGGCGTGAGGCACAGCATTGTCTGAGCACCCGGCTCCTCCAGGCAGCTACGGGCACGGGGATGGGCAGCACGGGGCTGCGCCACAGCCAGAGGATGCTCCTGGCACGGGCTGAGTGCTGCCTGGTCCTGCAGTGGCGGCAGCTCCCAGCGCATCCCCATGGGAGCAGGGGGACAGGAGTGTGTTGCCCGCTCAGACCACTCACATGAACATGAAGGAGGGTTGATTTGGATTGGACATAAGCAAGTTTTTTGCAATGAGAGTGGTGAGGGACTGGCACATGTTGCCCAGAGAAATGGTGAATGTCCCATCCCTGAAAACATTCAAGGCCAGGTTGGATGGGCTCTGAACAACCTGGCCTAGTTGAAGGTGTCCCTGCCCATCTCTGGAGTGTACCTGGATGGCCTTTAGAGGTCCCTTCCAACCCAAACTATTCTACGATTCTACAGTTCTACAGCTTGTGGGGTGTCCCAAACATTTGCCCCTGCAAGCAGGCTGCCACACGGTGCACAGCCCCTGGGGTGCCCCGACACCCCACAAGCTGCTGTGGTGTATATGGTGACCTCAGGCCGGGGGTGCCACTGGGACTGTTTTAAACAGTAAAAAACTTTGCTGTGGCTGCGTGTCTGGGTGCTGGCAGTGACTCACGTGAGGGTGGGGACCTGGCACAGTGCACACACCTGCTGCCCACGTAAAACTGTCCTTTACAGGCACCAAAATGGGGCTGTGCCAGCGGGAAGTGGGGATGGGGGAGCCCCTCCGTGGAGCTGATAAGGTTCAGGAGCATGGCAGGATCGGGGCTGGCCTCATCCTGTGCTTCTGTCAGCATGGCCATGGCTGCAGGCCAGGAGAGAGCAGCATGCCAGCGAGGAGCAAGCCTGTCTGACCTGTTCCTCCAGGCTCAGGGGCCCAGAACAGGCTGCTGCTCCCAGCTGGAGCACTGCACACCCCAGGGCTCAGGGCCCTGCAGTGGGGGGCAGGCAGGAAGGGAAGGGTGGCTGGCACAGCAGTGGCAGTGGGTGCTGATGGCACCCAGACGTCCTGGCCCCAAACCAAGAGTGTGACACCCCCACCCCAGCACCCATTTTTGGGGTGGGCTCAGTTCGGGTGCTGGGCTGAGGATGCTCATCAGCCCTGGGTGCCTCGGTCTTAAATCACTCACCCTGTAATGGATGCCCGGGCTGGATCCTGGCACCAGCACAGCGCCGTGACCCCAGGATGCTTCTCTTCCTTTGGTGGTTTCCCTGCAAAACGAGCAGTGGAGGCTGGTGAGGCAGGCCAGGGAAGATGGAGCTGTTGAGCCAGGCACAGGATGGATCCTCTGCAACCTCTTCCCAGGAAATTCCTGCCTGACAAAAAGGCCTGTTTTTGTCCTCAGAGGTTGCAAAACCCCAGGAGGAGCAGCCAGACACCCTGTGTGACCCAGCCGCGGGGCCCCGGGGCATCTC
Source organism: Chloebia gouldiae (assembly GCA_003676055.1). Lineage (NCBI taxonomy): Eukaryota > Metazoa > Chordata > Aves > Passeriformes > Passeridae > Chloebia > Chloebia gouldiae. The sequence continues at coordinate 14,185,528 of QUSF01000018.1, read as the reverse complement.
TCAGGGGGGACCATCCCCGGCCAGCACAAGGGGCTCGTTTCGGTGCTGGCCGGTTGGGTCAGCCCTGCCTTCCTGGAAGGTGGCCTTTGAAACCAGCGGCATTTCCTTCAAGTCTTCTCAGGGGAAAGTCCCCGCGGTGCCGTCGCCGGGCCGGGACGCTCGCACCGCCCGCTGCCTCCATAAAACGCCGGCGGGCGCGGGGCTGGGACAGCCACCATGGGCAACTGGCTGGTCAACCACTGGTTCTCGGCCGCCGTCCTCGTGAGTGTGCGGGGCTGGGGGCTCAGCGGGGCGGCGCCAGCCGGGGGGCTCAGGGGGCAGATGGGGACCGATGAGCTGCCCTGGGGCTGGGCTGTGGGGAGAGACGAGCATCCCCTCTGCTCGCCACCCCAGCAGCCGGGGGAGGAGGGATGGGCTCTGGAAAACTGAAGTCTTGGGGAAAACACAGCTCACGGGAAAGGGGGTCCTGGAAAATTTAAAAATGCTGCTGCTTTGCCTGGCCACTTTGGCTGGGAGCCTCCCACGTGCCTCTTCTCCCCCTGTGAGAGGAGGAGGATCCTGTGAGAAGTCGCGGCAGGGTGAGGAGCTGGCACCATTAGGGACCATCTGCCAGTGCCATGCTGCAGCATCTCTGGTGTAACAGAGCTTGCCTGGCCAGCACCCATCAGCTGCTCAGCACTGTGTGAGGAGCTGTGAATGCATGGGAACACGGGGGTTTACTGACAGTTGGGCTATTTTAATTTTTTAAGTTACTTAAAAAAGAAAAAGAAAACAGCCAAAAAACAAATACACAGCAGGGTGTTTTTTTTTGGGACCTCTGCAAAAATTTAGTGGCTGTGAGAGGCGGCAGTGTGGGTGCAGTGGGGTTAGGCAGGGGACAGCAGCACAGTGGGACCAGGTGCACCAGCTCCCTGTGAAACTTCCTTGTCCCAGAATCTTTCCCACGCAGTCCTGACCACCCTCCAATATGCCTTTCCCGTTACATGGGTGTTGCCTGCTCCTGCCTTTCCTCCTTCCTCATGCACGGGTGATGCAGAGGGCAGTGTGTGACAAGACAGCAGGTCTGCAAGGCTCCCACACCTGTCCCCACCTTTGACCCTGTGTCCCAGCCCTGTGCGTGACAGGGCAGCTCACAAGGAAACAGATACGCTGTCTGTCCTGACACCTCTGCCTGCACCCGCCCTGACTGCTGCCGTGTGAGAGGCTCCCGGGACAGGGTCCCTCACCAGGCTGTGACTTTTCCCCACAGGCAGCCTGGCTGGGCATCAACATCTTCCTCTTCACCTACTACTTTCTGTTCTTTGACCGGGACGAGCGCTATTTCTACACCAGGGCCATCCTTGGGGTAAGGTGCTCCCCAGGGCACCCTGCCTGCCCAGGCAGACGAGCCCCTCGGGGCCCTGCTGCAGTGGGGTGGGGGCTGCAACACCCCACGCCTCTGTCATGTTCTGTTCTCTCCCAGCCCACCATCATTCCGTCCCACTCTGTGGTCTGGCATTGCACCATGCTAGTCCCTGTCTTGATCCCTGTCTGGTCTTAGCCCAACATCATCCCAGCCCAGCCTAGCATCTCCTGCTCCTAGTCCTCTCCTAGCATCCCTCAGTCCCCATGCCAGCCCAGCATCTCTCCATCCCAGTTCCCAGCCTAGCTCAGCACTGACTGGCCCCATCCTGACCCAGTCCTAGCACAGCATGACAGGACAGTGGTGCTCACCCCTCTCTCCTCCCCAGTCCGCGTTGGCATGGGCTCGAGCATCAGCCAAGTGCCTCAACTTCAACAGCATGCTGATCCTGCTGCCCGTGTGCCGCAACCTGCTCTCCTTCCTGCGGGGGACCTGCTCGGTGAGTGTCCCGTGGTGGCACAGCCAGCGTGGCCGTCCCCAGCCCTGTCCCATCCTGACACCGCTGCCTCTCCCGGCAGTGCTGCAGGCGGACATTGAGGAAACAGCTGGACCACAACCTCACCTTCCACAAGCTGGTGGCCTACACGCTGGCCCTGCTCACAGGTACCCCTGCGCTGGGATGGGGAAACAGTGGGGACTGGGAGCTGCCCGTTGGGTGACTGCCCGTCCCCTGCCCAGCTGTGCACACCATCGCCCACCTCTTCAACCTGGAGCGCTACAACCAGAGCCAACAAGCCACCGACGGCAGCCTCCCCGCTGTCCTCTCCAAGGTGCACCTGCAGGGCAGCAAGTGGCTGAACCCCATCCACTCCAACCAGACGGTGAGTGTGACCTTGGCACCCAGCAACCCACCACCACCTGTCCCCTGCTCCCCTAACCCACCCTGCTGCCCCTGCAGACCGTCGAGTATGTGGCTTTCACGACCATCCCGGGGCTCACGGGGGTGATCATCACGCTGGCACTCATCCTCATGGTCACGTCCTCCACCGAGTTCATCCGCAGGAACTACTTTGAGCTCTTCTGGTACACACACCACCTCTTCCTCGTCTACTTCGCTGGCCTCGTCATCCACGGCATCGCGTAAGGCTCCTCACCGCTGCCCAGGGCAGGACAGCGAGGGGCAGTGCACACAGAGCCCTGCCGGGGCAGCTGGGGGGACAGTGGGGCTGTGAACTGCCATTCCCAGGGCGGGCTAGCCCGGCTGGCCTCACGCAGCGTGGCTCAGCCCCGGCTGGGAGCAGCAGCTGGCCCCTGGGCTCATCCCTCACCTGCCTGCAGCGGGCTGGTGCGTGGGCAGACGGAGCAGAGCATGGCAGAGGTGCACCCCTATCACTGCGCCAAGTACCTCACACAGCGGAAGCAGAACTGCACCCACAGCTGCTGCAAAGACCCCGAGTTCGGGAGCATCCCTGCCGAGGTAGGGCAGTGGTGGGATGGCTCTGGGGGAGAAGGACGCTCTGGGCTGCTCTGGCCCTGGCCCTGCCCAATCCTTGCTCTCCTGCATCTTCACAGTCCTGGAAGTGGGTTCTTGCCCCCATCATCCTCTATGTCTTTGAGCGGATCCTGCGGGTCTGGCGTGCGCAGCAGAAGGTGGTTGTCACCAAGGTGGGTGGTGCAGAGCCTGTTCCTCTGCCAGCTCCTACCCTTGGAGTCACTGGTGCCGCAGCCCCTCGCCGTGGTGGCCATGGGGAGGCAGGCAGGGGCCACGGGCACAGCCCCTTCCTCGGAACAGGGGCCAGGCTGGGCGCTGAGCCCTGCCCGTGCCCCCAGGTGGTCATGCACCCTGCCCGCGTGCTGGAGCTGCAGATGCAGAAGAAGGGCTTCTGCATGGAGGTGGGGCAGTACATCTTCGTCAACTGCCCCGCCATCTCCCCGCTGGAGTGGCACCCCTTCACCCTCACCTCTGCACCCGAGGAGGACTTCTTCTCCATCCACGTCCGGGCAGCTGGCGACTGGACAGAGCGTCTCATCGACACCTTCCAACTGCAAACGCCCAGGTAGGCTGGGGAGTGCCCAACAGCTCATGCCAGGGATGTGGGGAGGCCGTACCTCTCACCCGGGCCCTGCTTTGGCCAGGGTCGAGGTGGATGGTCCCTTTGGCACGGCCAGTGAAGATGTGTTCCAGTACGAGGTGGCCATGCTGGTTGGAGCGGGCATCGGCATCACCCCCTTTGCCTCCATCCTCAAGTCCATCTGGTACAAATTCCAGCAGGATGACCAGACCCTCAAGATCAAGAAGGTACAGACTGTCCCGTGGGACCAGCTGTGGGTTTCTTCCTCTGGCTCTGCTCCACCTTGAGCAACCCCTCTCCCCCTGCATCCCAGATCTACTTCTACTGGCTCTGCCGGGACACAGGAGCCTTTGCCTGGTTCAATGACCTGCTTGCCTCACTGGAGCAGAAGATGGCTGAGTCGGGCAAGGCAGACTTCCTCACCTACCGCCTCTTCCTCACTGGCTGGGACACCAGCATCGTGAGTCACCCCCAGGCTGGCATGGCTGCAACAGGGGGACACGGGGTGGCCAAGCTGGGCAGCAAGGGCAGGGCAAGCAAGACAACGGCTTTTAGGCACTAAGTCCAGGCACAGTGTTTGGTGGGATCAACAATGGATGCTCCTCTGTGGTGAGGGACTGAGGGGGCTCATGGGTGGTGCCTGGGGTTCTCACCATCCCTGCCTGCCCAGGCCAACAACGTGGCGCTGCGCTTCGACACGGCTACGGACACAGTGACAGGCCTCAGGCACAAAACCCTCTTCGGGCGGCCCATGTGGAACGTGGAGTTCGCAGCAGTGGCTGCAGCCCACCCCAGGTGAGAGCTGAGCATGGGAATTCGGGATGTTGGAGTCAGAGGCATGCCCTAACCCTGGCACTCAGCACTGGGCTGGCTTTGGGAGTGCTGCTATCCTGGGTAGGGAGCCCAGAAATCTTTTAAATCCCTTTTCCCTGAGTTGCCCACCTGGCATTGACATGCCCCTGCTGCTTGCAGGTCAGTGGTCGGTGTGTTCCTCTGTGGGCCAGAGGCCCTGGCAAAGAGCCTGCAGAAGTCTTGTCACCAACATTCCAGCCTGGACCCCAGGAAGGTCAAATTCTACTTCAACAAGGAAAACTTCTAAGTAGCAGCAAGGCTGGTGCCCCAGCGGGCAGGGACCCTGCCTGTACTGCCTCAAGCCTTTCCAAAGCAAGGCCAGGATAAGCATCCCTGCATGCACTGAAGCCAAGCAGGACACAGCAAGGTTCTCTGTCTCCATGAGAAATCCCAGGTTTAAAGACTGCTGCCTGCCTGTCCTGCTGTACAAGGATCCTCGTGGAGCAAGTGGGCCTGTAGCTCCATGCAGCCCCCTCACTGTGAGCCATGTTCTGTGATGCTCCTGGAGCAGTGGGAAGCAGTGGGAGCTCAGCGGGTTGGGCAGAACCACTGGATGGGGATGGGACGTGGGCATCCATGCAGGTGACAGGGGCCAAATGTGCCCCTCAGGGTTTAAACATTCTTTTGTATAAGAATAAATTAAACTTCCTTTTCTTTGTAATGAAAGCCCCGTGGTGACCCAGCTGTGCAGGTACAAAGGCGCCCATGCTCTGCCCTTGCAGGGCTGTAATAGAAGAGCTGGTTGATAGCAAACCCTCTGGGGTGCAGGATCAGACACCCCTCTGCACAGGCTCGCTGCCACCCTGGCATGCCTGCACCCAGCACACAGTTCAGCTCCCACTGCAGCTCCCACCAGGTTCTGCTCCAGCATGTGCAGAGGGAAACCCCACGCCCTGAGCAGGCTGGCGTGGTAAGTGATACTGCAATTGGATCCAGAGCCCTTCCTGCCTGCCCAGCAGGAATAGAAAGCCAAGCTCTCTGTCCTGCCCTTCCCCTAGACCCCTGTAAACAGCACGGCACAAGAAATTCCATGATTAGTTCTTGCCCTGTGTGGGGAGGAGGGAGGATGGCAAGTGGTTTGAACAAGACTGGAGGCAAGCCACACTACCCCCAGAACACAACACTCCACTCTGGCCTCCATGAGAGACCAAACAAGGCAGTCAGGGACATGGATTTACTCAAACCCTCCTCCCGCTTTATTTCAAACACCATAAAAGATACACAAAAAAAAAAAAAAAGATGAACTGGAGGGAAAAACCTCTTGAGAGTGACATAACCTCTGCTAAAATGCACCATCACTCAGGTAGCAATGGGAAGCAGCTGCCATGGAGCATCACCTCTATCTAGGTACAAGGCATCTCCATCTTGTGCCTACCAGAAAGAAGGAGAGGAGGGTGAGCCCGGCATGGAGAGAAGCAGAGTCCCATACTGGGCAGCTCTGTTTTGCTGGAGGGGAACAGACACAGGGTGAGAGCAGGTTAAAGACATCACCTGTCAGGGTGCCCCCGTGGATTTCTGGATTTGCTCCTTCAGAATGAGGATGCTCTGCCGCTGCTCTGGGGGCAGCATGGCGATCTGGTCTGCTGTCAGCTGCAGGACTTGCATGATCAGTGCTGCCTGTGGGGAAAGAGGGGTCAGAGATGTGCCCTGCCAGAGCAGCCACAGCGTACCAGAGCCAGGGAGGGGCTGACCCCACCACAGAAAAGCTACAGGAAGTGCTGCTCCTACTGTCTCACCCTTTCCCATTTGTTCTCTCACCTTCTCGTGATCCTGGGGGGTGACCTGGCTCTGTCCAGGGCTAAAGCCTCCAGGCTGACCAGCCCCTTGGACTCCTGCCCCAGGTATGCCTCCTCCCTGCATGCCTGCCCCAGCCATGTTAGGAACCTGGGGGAGTAAGAGAGGGGTTAGGGACTGGGGAGTTTCCAGACGGAGCAATATAAATTCAGGAAGGTAAAACAGGTAGTCAGACGGATGCCCTCACAGACTGCCTGAAGATGCCTGAGCACGAAGAGAGAGTGCATTTTATGTGCTCTCCCCTCCCAACTCCCGTGCTCCTTTCTGTGTCTCAGGAAGAGGTGGGGAGAGGCCTGAGCCTTGTCCTGTCCCCAGCTGATGGGCAGTGCCTGGGGAAATGGGACAGATGCCCTGACCCCTCAGAGCCAGTGCCCAAAGTCTGGTGCTTCCCAGAGCTGCTGCTCTGTGGGACACCCCCCACCCAGCCCCAGCCCCAGGACGCCGAGCAGAGCCGTGTGTACCTGGCGGGGCCCCTGCGGGCCACTGGCTCCCATGTTAAGTGGCCCAGGACCCTGTATCCCACCAGGCATTGGGCCACGCGGGTTGGGACCAGGCCCTCGAGGCTCCAGGCCCCGGGGCTCCAGGACCCTGGCCTCCATGGCCCTGGCTTCCAGCACTCGTGGCTCCAGCACGCGCGGCTCCAGGCCTCGCGCCTCCAGCGCTCGCGCCTCCATCACCCGGGGCTCCAGCCCGCGCGGCTCCAGCCCTCGTGGCTCCAGCCCTCGGGGATCTCTTCCAACTGCGGAGGAAACACAAGGTAAGCTCCTGAAGGAAGCGGTGCTGCAAGGAGTGTGGGAGCGAGCCTGCCGCCTCCTTTGTCTGGGGGCCAGCAAGCACCCGAGAAGTGCAGGGCTGTGGGCAGAGGGGACATGCCTGGAGAAAGTCCCTTGCACCCTGGGAGTGTCCCTCCTCGCCTGGAGTCAGTCATTTCACTGCCCAAACCCCCTTCCTACGCCTCGGGGCGGGGCAGCCGGCTCTGCTCTGACTTCTTGCCTGCACAGTCCAAGCCACCCAGTATTTCATGCCCCCTCTCTCACCTCGAGCATCCATCAAGGGCCCCCGCGGCTCTCCCATCAGTGGTCGGGGTTCTCCCATGGGTCCCCCCCTCATCTCATGGGGGGGGCCACGGCTGTCATGACCAGGCATATGGTGCATAGGGGCTCCCTGGTGGGGCGGCCCAAGGTAACCTCTGACGCAGAGAGACGAGGAGAGCAAAGCAGGAGGAGGAGAAAAAGCGAGAGAGTGTGAATCAGACACTGGCTTGGCACGGTCTGGGCAGAGCGCTGGGATTGCCCCCGAAGCCGGCCGCAGGGGAGGAGGGTGAGGCTGGCACAGGGATGGGTGCTGGTGGCCCCATGCCACAGGGCAGCTGCCATCGCCCCGGGGATATCCCTTCCCCGGGGAAACGGGCCGGCCCCCACGGTTGGCAGCACACAGGCCTCTGACCAGGCAGCAGTGACTCCCGGAAGGCTGGTGCCATCCCTGTCCTCAGCGAGAGGCTACCCTTGGGCAGGGGACGGTGCCAAGGGCTCCTCTCCTTCCCTCTCCCCTCACCTGGGCTCCACTTCTCCAGTGACTGAGAGCAGGGTCCCTCCGCGAGGGTCATTCGGGGCATCTCCCAAAAGGCCTCGGGGCGGCGGGCCACTAGCAGGTAGAGGTCCACGCTGCATAGGGGCCCTCGGGTCTGGCATGGGCACTGCCAGGGAGACACACAAGAACTCGTGAGGATCTGCATGACCAGTGCCGTGCCAAGACTGTCCCCGGCGCTCTCAGGCCGGGCGTGGGGCAGCCACGCTGCTCCCCTGAGCCGTGCTGTCTGCTGGGGGCACAGCCCCACACACAAGGCTGGAGCACACCTTCCCTGGCTGCCAATTTTCTTCCTCTATTTTTCTTCTCGGGTTTTATTTCAGGTTTCTTATGGCACCAGGGGCCAAACCAAGCACGAGTGGCCCCATGGCAATCCCTACAAATGTGGGCATCAACACCCTGCTGACGTGGGGCCAAGAGCAAAGCAAGACCTGGCAGGCTCCTGGAAGCACAGTGTCAAAGGGGGCTGGATCTTAGGTGAAAGCCCTTTCCAAACAGGCTCTCCTTTTCCACTGAAGGCTCCATGCATGGTTCTAGCCTGTTCTCTCCTGTCATGCTAGAAGAAATCCTGCCTCCTTCATCTCCTCTTACTGCTGTCAGGCTACAAGGAGTGACAGGAAGTCCCTGGCCCTGAGAACAGCAGGGTGAGAGCTGCTCTCTGCACACTCCACAACGAGCTCCATGGGAAGAGGGAGCTGGTGCCGGGGTACCTTGAACGCGTTCGATAGACGCAGGCCTGGCAGGTCCCACGGGCGAGAGCTGCAGGTTCCCTGGGCAAGCAGCAGGAAAAGAGGGAAAGAGCAGACACGTAAATAGTGTATGCACACACGCACCGGCTTTGGGGACAGTGCTGCCTGCAGGATCACGCACCCTGAAGTCCCCAGGAAAAACTACAGAGAAAACGTTGCAAGACTGGCTTTATCAACCTGTTCCATTCACACCCTCTCTGTCACCACAGGCAGGACAGCCAGTGTGGCACGGTCCTCCCCTCACTCAGGGACAGAGGCAGGCAGAGAAGACATCCTGCCAAGAGACACGGCATTCTGTGATTCTGTGGGGCCACACTGGCCCCGTAATGCACACCCAGCTTCTGCTCTCCAAAACCTTTTGGGTGCCAAGAACTGTCAGACAGCTTTCAGGAAGACAGTGCCCACCCCAAAGAAAATGAGAGTCAGCTAACCCTAAGGCCAAAGGATCTTAGACTGGATTTGCACGTTGCTGAAACAAGGCCTAGGATAGAAGTCAAGACAACAGAAGTGACAGGTGTCTGCAGGTGTTGTTCCTGGGGGAACAGGAACACCGGGGCCGTACTAAGCTACGCATGGCAAGGTGTGAACCATAAGGAATCGGGCCGTACAGACCGTGCCTGCGGAGGGAAAGCCGAGCCGACCCCTCCGCCCAGCCCTGCCAAGCCTCAAGCCCAAGCGGAGACCCAGCTCCCTCTGCTGGGCCCGGCGCGGGAGGACCAGCGGCTTCCCAGCGCCCGCGCAGCGCAGGAGCAGGACAAGGAGCAGAGAAGAGCAAGCTCTGCCTGCCCGCACAAGCACAGCGACAGACGCGGGCTCACAGAGGTGGAAAACACAGACGCATCCCGCTCGGTGGGGCAGGCAGCTCTCCTGGCTTCCAGGGCACGGCTGCACAACAGGGTGCGGAATGAGCTGGGAGCCAAGTGGGCCATGGGCTGAGCCCTGGGAGCCAGGGAGCTGCTACCACAGCCTAGTGCCTCAGAGAACAAACCCGGGCACAGCCCCGGGCTGGGCACAGCCAGGCTGCAGACAGCTGGGGCACAGCACTGCTCACTGGAGCGAGGCTCACACCACACACAGCACTACACATCTCTATTTTACCTTGTCCACGCTCCAAGGGGACGGGCCCTGCACCCGGCATCCCAACCTGTGGCTGCATCCCACCTGAGAGGGGACAGGCAGAGATCAGACCCCTCCTCAGCCACCCCTGATAACTAACCTGTTCCTTTGGTCCCAAATACCTTCTCGCTCCCAGCTCCTCGGGGAGCATCTGGAGATTTATTCCCTTGGTGTTGGTTCCCCACCCAGGGATAATCCAACTTTGCAGCCCACCTCTGGCAGCAGCTCAACCACAATGTACAGTACAGAACTACACGTGCTCTCGCTGTGGTTAGGGGGAAAGCAGAGGGGGGTGTCTGCAGGACCTGTGTGCTCACAGGTGGGGCAGCTCAGCCCAAACTCACCTCCTGGAGCCATGGGGCCAGGGCCTGGGCCCTGCACAGGGGCTGCCATCTGTCCTGGGGCTGGCACTCCCCCCTGCATGGGTGGCTGCATCAGAGGAGGAGCACCGTTGACGTGCATCCCGCCCTGCCCAGAGAGACACAGAGGATCTCAGGGATGCCCCGACACCTGGGCATGTGCCCCAGCTGGGAGAGCTGGCACTACCCATTTCTCCCGTGTTGTGCAGGCTCTTACTATGGGCTGTGGCTGGGATGACGGGGTGTTCTGTGGGTTCAGTTGGGCGTTGGGCCCTGGCCCAGGCCCCGGCCCCGGCCCAGGCCCCGGCCCTGGCACTGCCTGCTGGTTGCCTGGGATCAGAGGAGGAACACTGGTCTGGCGATGCAGGATTTTCTAGGGGAAGAAGAAGGAGAAAGGAGTTATTTTCCACTGCCACTGCCAAAAGGCTACCACCAGTATCCTCCAGCCCCGGATGAGCAGAAGGGACAAACCAGCGCGATCTCCGGGTCGACGATCCTCATCACCACCTGGGCCTGCAGCAGTGCATAAGCCAGCTGGGGGTTCTGCAGCAGCATGTTCCTGGCTTCCTGGGGGCTATTCTGGACACACAGCTGAGAAGACAGGCACTGATCAGAGCTCTGACAAGCTGTGACACGGCTGGGAGGGTGCAGGCAGTGGCGGGAGGAGCTGTGCTCACATAGGGAGCGCTTGCACTCACCTTCATCTGCTTCATCAGCTCAAACATCTGCTCGGGTGGCAGGCTGGCCACTGCCCGGCTGATGGACTCGGGGGCATCCTCTGGGTTGACAGGGTCCCCATAGGGTGACTCTATGATGGGTGCACCTGTGCCCAAGCCTGCAACACAGTTGGTGACTTGGTACTGCAACACGAACAGTGCATGGAACAGGCTCAGCATGAGGGGAGCACCAGCCCACCGGGGGAAAAGGAGGCAGCAAAACCAGGGAGACCTTAGGAGGAATTTCTTCCAGAAAGGGTGATTAGGCATTGGAGCAGGCTACTCAGGGAGATTGTGGAGTCACTGTTCCTGGAAGCGTTTAAATAAAGACTGGACGTGGCATTTAGTGCTCCAGTCTAGCTGATGCGGTGTGTTTGGTCAAAGGTTGGACGGTGATCTTTACAAACCTTTTCCAACCTAAATAATTCTGTGGTTCTGTGATCATCTGGGAATGAAACCCCAGAGCTGAGCTCATGCATCCCTCCGGGGAACTACCCACAACACCTCTAAGAGCAGATCAGCTCTGCCAGCCTGGCAGAAGAGACACAGCCCGCCCTGCAGCGCTGCCAAGGCCAGGCCTGGCAAGACGCAGACCCCAAAAGGCCGACTCACTCTTGAGCTCCTCCTTGTTCTTCTCGCTGGCGGCGTTGTCGACGCGCAGCGCCCTGCCGCTGAACTCGCGCCCGTTGAGGTTGCGCATGGCGCTGAGTGCTGTCTCCTGGTCCTGGTACTCGCAGAAGCCATAGCCCTTGGGCTTGCCCGTCTCCCTGTCGTACACCAGCCTGGCAGTGAGGAGAGCAACACCGCTGCTGAGGGCACTGCGAGCAGCACACGGTGCCCGCCGCTGCGGGGCACACGGGGAGAGAGCCCCGGCAGTGCCGGGAGCACGGGAGGTCAGCCCAAGGCACGCAGCAGTCGGGCCTGCGCCAAAGCCAAAGGGCCTGCTGGCTCCTGGCACGGCTGGTCCCGAGGCTGCGGTGGGCAGGGCGCCCACCAGTGCCAGCTGTGTGCCTGCCATGACCCCTAGGACGGGACTGGCTGCTCCCAGAACTCCCAAAACCTGAACTGAGAGCTCTGCAGAGCCTGGTGCCCTGTGGGGGCACAGGGATGGCAGTGCGGAGCACAGAGCCTGACCGGCACCTGAGCACTCATCAGCCACAGCAGGGCAGCTCCTCCAGCCCAGAGCTGCATGGCCACACACACCTGCTGTGCCCGGGACACTGTGCTCCATCTCCAGGCGACTCTGGCACAGCCCTGAGCACTCATCAGCCACAGCAAGGCAGTTCTTCCAGCCCAGAGCTGCATGCCCACACACACCTGCTGTACCCGGGGCATTGTGCTCCATCTCCAGGCGACCCTGGCACAGCCACCGCATCCCTCTGCCCCGAGCACGGCTGGCACAGCCTCACAACCCCCGCAGCTGCTGCTCTGCGTGAGGAAACGGCCCGGAGGGGGCCCGGGGAGGTTTGGACGGGACATCAGGCGAAGTTCCCTCGCCAAAGCGGCTCTCAAGCAGCACAACGGGCAGCGGCCGAGTCACCGTCCCTGCGGGTGGCCAAAAGGGGTGTGCATGCGGCACCTGGGGACGCGGTGGGCTGGCAGTGCTCAGGGAGCGGAGGGGCTGGGTGGCTTCAGGGCCCTTTCCCAGCGATAAGGATTCCCGATCCCACGGTTCCAAGGCCGGCTCCGCGGGGCTCGGTCCGCGCCGAGCACGGGGACCGGGGGAGGCGTGCAGCCGCTCTCACCTAAAGCTGACCACGGGCCCAACCTCCGAGAAGATGTCCTTCAGCTGCTCCTCCGTGGCCTCATACGGGATGTTCCCCACTGCGGAGACAGACGGTGCCGCCGGTCAGCGCGGCGGGTACCGGCCCCGACGGCGAAACCCGCCGGCCCCCGCCTGCCCTGCCCGTCCGTGCCCGTTTCCCCGCGCGGGCGGCCTCACCGAACACGGAGCGCAGGGAGCGATCCACGGCGGGGTCCCGCACCGACAGCCCCGCCATCGCGCCGCCCGCGCCGCTTCCGGCCGCGCCCCCGCGCCGCTTCCGCTTCCACCGGCAGCGGCCCGGCGGCGGCGCCCGGAGCGCTCCGGCGGGAAACGCGGCGCTGCCGGCCGCGGCTGCCGGCACTGCCCGGCACCCGGCCGCGGCTGCCGCGGCCTCGGGGTCCGCCGGCACCGGGAGCGGCCTCGGGATCTGCCGGCACCGGGACCGGCCTCAGAGAACGGCCTCGGGATCCGCCGGCACCGGGACCGGCCTCGGGGATGCCGCTCGGGCACAGCCCCTGGCGCGCCTGACCCCGCCTGGGGCTCGGCGGGATGGCAGCCGCGGAGGTGCCCGCGCTGGCCACGGAGCGCAGGTTCGCCCAGCGCCTGAGGTGAGCCCCGGGGAACGAGGGCAGCGGGGCGCTGTGCAGTCCGGCAGGACGGGGCAGCGGGGAGCTGTGCTCTCCGTTAGGACGGGGCAGCACAGCAGAGCCCTGTGCTCTCCGTTAGGACGGGGCGGTGGTGTCCAGTGCTCTCCGTTAGGACGGGGCAGCGGGGCCCTGTGCTCTCCGTTAGGACGCTGCAGGCTCTGAAGGTCCTCGCCCCGCAGGGAATGCCTGGAAGAGGAGCGGCTCCTGGACGGGCGGTACCGGCTGCAGCGGCTGCCGGGCGGGCGCGTGGCCGTGCCGGTGCTGGAGGAGAAGCTGTCCCAGCTCTGCCTGCCCGCGGAGATGCCCTGTGAGCTGCTCCGGATCCAGGTTGGCACAGGCGGGCGGCCGCGAGCCCCGGGACCCCGCGGCGCTGAGCCCCGGAGCCCGCGGCACGGCCCTGCCGCAGGACGCTGTCCCCTCCAGGGCCGCCCGCCGCCGCTCGCCGGCCCGCCGGCTGCGCGACCGGCTGCGGCCGCTGCTGCCCGCCGGCTGGCCCGCCGAGCTGGAGCGGGACCTGCCGCACGCCTGGCAGCGGCACGGCGACCTGGTGCTGCTCAGCGAGGACAGCTTCAGCGCCCCGGCCTGGGAGCGCCTGGGTAAGCGGTGGGACACGGCTGAAAAATCAAACCCTACAATGCTAATAAAGATTTGTAGGGAACGGCGTGTTTATTCACAGTGTTGTGGATGCCCTTTAATGGACATGCGTGCTTCTGAGAACTCTTGATCTTTTTTTATTATCTTGACTAACTTCTGGTCAAGGTAATAAAAAATATTATAAAAATTCTAGTCGAGGTAATTTCCTGCATGTATAGAATTTTACAATAGGTTCATGCATATTCATTCTGCTGATTTTGTGTTATACTTACAGTTAGTTACACTTGTACTTAGTTTTTGTTAGAAAGTATAGAAAGAACTTTTGGGTTACTCTGCTTGTTTGTTTTAAAGTCTGAGGAGTTTTTCTTATCTCTTCTTTAGTTAAGACAACTTTGCTAGTGCTGTAGTTACTAGACTAAGTAACATATTTCACTCATGTTAGTAAGCTCATAGTAGTACATTTTACTTAAATCTAAATGGATTTCTACTCTGTTAAATTTTTACTTTGTCTTGCTGCCCGCGCCTCCCGGCGTGCTGTGTGGCAGGCTCAGCGCTCTGGGAGACGGTGGCCTCGGCTCTGGGGGCCCGGCGGGTGGCCAGGCGAGGACGGGTGATGCCGGATGGGATGCGGACCCCCAGCGTCACCCTGCTGCTGGGCCAGCACGGCTGGGTGGAGCACGTGGACAATGGCATCAGGTGGGCAAGAGATGCAGGATGCGGCTGCTGGGGAAGGGGCTGCCCTCACCATCTGGGCCGGGTCTTCCAGGTACACCTTCGATGTGACCAAGTGCATGTTCTCTGCGGGCAACATCACAGAGAAGCTGCGTGTGGCCTCACTGCCCTGCTCCGGGGAGGTCGTGGTGGATCTCTATGCAGGTAATGGGGACGGAGGAGGGGCAGGACAGGTGCTGATGGCATCCAGATAGACAGGAAATGTCATTTCCAGCTTGAAATGAAAAATACTCAGGCTTAGAGCTCCTATCTTATCTGTGAGCCCTTTGGCTATGCTGGCACTGCTGTCCTGCCTGTCCTCTGGATGCTTAGGATGTCCTGTTCTCAGGCTCTGTGCCTAGTGCTGCTTTGGGGAATCACTTGGATTCAGGGAAAAGATTTGCTACTGTTTGTGCTTAAGGAAGTTAGTGCTTCCAATTTGTGCCACACTGAAAGGACAATGCCACCCACAAAACTCCTGTGGATTAATCAAAAGAAATGGTAATCTGGACACTTCTGCAGAGCCAGACAGGTCTCAGCCTGGTGGCCAAAGACTGAAGGTTAAATAAGCTCCTCTAAACATTTTTCAAGGCAGAATTTGCTTTTACAGAAGAGGGAGGGATAAATTTCCATTTTTGCAGTGTTTGGGCTTTTTCCAACCCAGAGCAAAGCCAACTTTGAGAGGCAGGGTGTCAGTGTGCATCCTGCCCTGCTCTCAGGGAGGAGTGTGGCTCTCTGGAGGCCCCTGCCCCCAGCCACTGCCACCTCCTGCCTGCAGGCATCGGCTATTTCACGCTGCCGTTCCTGGTGCACGCGGGAGCCGCCTTTGTCCATGCCTGTGAGTGGAACAGCCACGCCGTGGAGGCCCTGCACAGGAGCCTGGTGCTGAACGGGGTGCGGGACCGCTGCCGCATCCACAGCGGGGACAGCCGGCAGGTGAGCGCTGCCGCCGGGCGCGGGAGCCCTCCCCGCGGGCATCCCCTCACCTCCGCTCTCCTCCCAGCTGCAGCTGCGGGATGTGGCGGACAGGGTAAACCTGGGGCTGCTTCCCAGCTCGGAGGAAGGCTGGCCGGTGGCCTGCCGCGTCCTGAAGAAGGACGCGGGTGGGGTTCTCCACATCCACCAGAACGTGGAGGCTCGCCCGCCGCACGCCGCGGTGCTGCTGGCTGAGCGGGGCTCTGCAGAGGCAGCCAGCTGCGCGGGAGAGGCGCGGCGCCCGGCACAGCACCGTGGGCAGGAGGCGCTGGGGGCCAGGCTCAGACCCGAGTGGCGCAGGTGGGCTGAAGCCACGGCCGCACGGATCCAGGGGCTGCTGGCAGAGCTGCACGGGCGGCCGTGGCGCTGCAGCGTCCTGCACATCGAGGCAGTGAAGTCCTACGCGCCACACGTGCATCACCTCGTGCTGGACCTCGAGTGCCGGCCTGTGCCGCCCGTTTAGCGGGGCATGGGCACCGCTGGGGCTCCAGCTCCCTTGGAAAGGTGGTATCAAAGCACCAGGGGCAGGGAGATGCTACCAGCGTGTCCTGCTGTCAGCCTGGATGTGCCTTATGTCCCCTGGTTCCCAGGTGGCAGCACTGCCCAGCAGTGCCTCCCCGTGCCAGGGCACCCAGGGTTGTGCTCCACACGGCAGATCCCTTCAGGATCCAGACAAAGATGGAGCAAGCTGGGGTGCAGAGTGCCAGTGTTCTGCCCTGGCTCTGCCAGCTGCTGCCTAAGTCTTGGACATGTGGTAGCACCTTGAGCCCCATTTTCACACAGGAGAGAGCCACAGTGCTGAAAAGCCTTGGGTTCCTGCTGGGTTCGTTTCAGCAGGTCAAGGACAAGCTTGGTGCTTGTATTGAGCAGCATGCTTTTTTAATGTACTGGAAGCAAGTCTGTTCATCCTATTTCCTTCCTATCTTTATTTCATAAATAAAGATGTTTCTCACCACCTCTTGGTGTCCAGTTAAAACATGAACACTGGTGCAAGTGTGGGGGTCTGGCCTGGGGACTTGGGGTCCTAGGGTGGTGTGCGGAGGGGCTCAGGGAGCAAAGCCTCTGTGGCATTGTCTGCCTGCAAGCCCAAAGCCCTCTGCATATTTATTGTGTACTCCCGCTGGAGCGAACCCCTGCCCACGAGGAAGCTCCCGCTGGCCCTTTTATGTCTCCGTGGTTTTTTCCACTTATCAATGTCCCATCACTTCTCATAGGGCTGGGAGCCTCTGGCTCTCCCATCCCTGGGGTGCGGCCGAAAGTGTGGGCAGAGCCGCGTCCTCTCGTTTGCCTTGGGGCTGCACCCAGGTGGCCTCCCCGCTGTCCTGCGTGGCGAGAAGCCGCCTCCCCGCGGGTGGAGCCCCACGCCTCGGCCAGCCGCGTGTGCTCGGGCTCCCCGCTGCCTGTGCTGCGGGGGGCAGGGACGAGGCGCCCTGCGGGACGGTATCTCTGCCACGAAGGACAAGGGCAGCGGCTGGAGCCTTGCGGCGGGAGGACACCACGGCCGCGACCCCGGGCTGCTCCGTGGGCATACCGGGGAGTCCCCCGCAGTTCGGGTGTCGGTACGCCGTGTGCTCTTCGGGAGAAGCCGTCCACGCAGTCAGGGCCATGGGGCACCGGGGAAAACGGCCCGCGGGGCTGGAGCCGCAGCTGTACCGGGGCTGATCGGGCGGGGAAGGGCTGGAGGGAGCGGGCGCCGCCTCCCGCACGGGCCGCCCCGTCCGTGCCGCAGGTGCGGCCGGCGCGGCTCCTTTAAGGCCCCGGCGCCGCCCTCCCCTGCCGGCTGCCCCCTCCCGCTGCCGGGAGGCGCCGGCCGGAGCCGCTGCAGGTACCGGGAGGGTCGTGGGATCGGGCGGGGGCACCGAGGGTTCCTCCGCGGACGGGGGAGGACGGGGATCCCTCGGCTGGAGGGGAGTCGGGGGGAGGCAGGGGTCCCTCGGTGGTCCGGGGGTCCAGCCGCGGTGTCCCGGGCAGGGGCAGTTGTCAGCCCCGGTGGCCGCGCTGCGAACGCGGTGCTCCCGGCCCCGGATCCCACTTTTCCCGACAGAGAGGAGCCTGGGGTCCGCCCTGCCGCCCCCTCCTCCCCGAGGGACGCCGGAGCGCGGCTGCGGGGACGGGAAGGTCCCTGCCGCCGGTTCCGCCGAGCCGGGCGGGAGCGGGGAGCGGCTGCAGCCCCCGAGCAAGCGCTGCGGCTCCGTCCAGGCTGGAGCGGCCGCGGCCGCCCCGCTCCTGTGCCGCCGCCTGCGAGCCGGATCCGGCCCTGCCACCCTGGTGCGCGTCCGCTCGCGGCGGCTCCTCGGGCTCGGGCAGCTCCGAGCCCCGTTCGTGGGAGGGGCGGCCCGGGGCGGCTCCTTCCTGCCGGGGCTGCCCGCGGCTGCTGCGCGTCAGCCCGGTCCCACGGAGCCGGCTGGGGTCACCGCGGCGGCGGGGCTGGCAGGCGGCCCGAGCCCAGCCCGGGGCAGGCGGTGGAGGCGGCGGGCGGGCCGGTGTCCTGGGTGCCGCCAGCCCCCGGCCCAGCCCCGGCAGCGGGCACGGGCACCTCGCGGGGCGCGACCCGCGCTCAGCAGCTGGCATGTCCCTAGCTGGCGTCCGCTGAGGGCCAGCCGTCCTGGGTGGAGCGATGTCGGAGGCTGTGGACCTGTCCTTCCTGTCGGACGTGGAGAAAGATCTGATCCTGCAGGTCCTGCAGCGCGACGAGGAGCTCCGCAAGGCAGAGGAGAGGAGGATCAGGTGCGAACGCGGCTGGAGCTGGGAGGGAGCTGCCTCCCCGCTTGGCGCTGGAGGCGGGTGGGTGACGGGTGTCGCCGGGGTCCGGGGCGCCTCTGACAGCTCCTGGTGTCGGCTCTGAGCAGGCGCCTGAGGAATGAGCTGCTGGAGATCCGGCGCAAGGGAGCCAAGCGGGGCAGCCAGCGCTACAGCGAGCGGACCTGCGCCCGCTGCCAGCAGAGCCTGGGCCGCGTCAGCCCCAAGGCCAACACTTGCCGGGGCTGCAACCACTTGGTGTGTCGGGACTGCCGTTCCTACAGCCCCGGTGGCTCCTGGCGCTGCAAAGTCTGCACCAAGGAGGCGTGAGTAGCCAGGACAAGTGGCAGGCACATTCTGCACATGCCTCCTTTCACCTTCCTCCTCTCAGTTGCCTCAACTTGGTGCCCCATAGCCAGCCTTTCCTAGCCTGGCTGGTCCTCCCCAGTGCAGGGCAGCTTGCTCTGCTGTCACTCCTGGAGGGGGTTTCCGTGTTTGGGTGATGGAAAAATGGGTCATACCCCCCTCTTGTGTCTCCTTCATGTCCTGCTCCTTCACTCCCTGAGCTGATTGCAGCATACCCCTGTGCCCCTTGCACAGCCTGTGTTCCAAGCATCCCAGATTTCCTTCCTTTTGGCTTCCTCTGTCTTACAAAACTTGCCTTGCTGCCGTGTTTGCCTGTCAACTGCCCGGTGAATGGTCCCTGCCCAGTCACTTGCTGATTTTGCCCATTGTGCCCGTGTTCTTGGGTTGTGGCAGCACCGAGGGTGGGTTGGGGCACAGCTGGCAGCCTGCACTGCCCCTGACTGCCCCCACCACCCCTGCCCTGCAGTGAGCTGAAGAAGACAACGGGTGACTGGTTCTATGACCAGAGGGTGAACCGCTTTGCCAACCACCTGGGCAGTGACATGGTGCGGCTGTCCCTGCGGCACAGGCCGGCAGGTAGGGTGCCACAGCAAAGCCTTCTCCCACAGCCCAGCCGTCTGGGATGCTCCAGCTTTCCCCAGTGCCTCTCTGCCCAGTGTGGAGCTGGATGGGAGCAGCTCCTGCTCCAGGCAATGAGCTTGGAGCAGTGTTCCTCCTGATGCCTCCCTTGCAGCCAACAAAAGAGAGACTGTGGGACAAACTCTCCTCCAGAAAGCCCAGCTCAGTGAGCCTAAAAGCTCCTCTGCAGTCCAGCAGCCGAGCCCCCCTGCACCCCGGGAGGGGTCCAGGTAAGAATCCCTGCTGTCCCCCGTGCTCCAGGCAGCAGCTCTCATCTGCTGCAGGTTTGAGAGGAAGCTGCTGCCCCGTGCGGATCATCGGCGGCACAGGAGCTCTCTCAGACCGACCTCCTCGCCAGACAGGACATACCTGTGGTTTTGCTTGTCTGCAGTTTGCTTCCAGATGCCTCAGACCTTCGGGATGGCAAAAGCGACACAGAGTCCATGGAAAACATGAGTCTGGACAGCTACAGACCTAGTTCTGCTGATGCAGGGGGCAGGTGAGAGGATCCCAGGGTGGGTTGTCCTTGGCAAGACTGGCTGGCAGAGGATGGGACCTTCATCTGGAGTGTGTTTTTCTCAGTCTAGTGAGGGGAAGCTGGCTCCTCTGGCTGGGCTGAAGCCTGTCCCTGGGCAGGAAGGTCCTCTGCTCCCAGGCTGCTATGGGCAGCTCAAGTGGCACTTCCTGGCCAGCACTTGCTCTGCCAGCTGTACTTGTGGCCTGGGACAGACCTTTCTGTGTCTGCCACAGGAGGAACTCCCTGGAGAGAGCCATCCCTGGAAAACAGGTTGTTGGGCCAGCAGGACCTGCTTCCTCCAGCCTGACCCTCCCTCTCCGCTCCAAGAACGCGTTCTCTGACGGGCGGGTGCGTGACGCTGCTCCGGCAGGCTCAGCCCTGTCCTGGGGCATGGGGCTGGCACCCCACAGGGCTCCTAGCACTGCCCTGCTCTGAAGGGACTCTTCCTCCCCAGGATGCCACTGTGGGGACCCACAGAAGCACCTTGGTGGACGAGCATGAAATGATATTCAAGAAGAACCCCCGGCGGGTGGTGAGGCCTGCGGGTGAGAGATGCACGGGTGCTGACACGGCCAGGGGTGGGCAGCTCCTCCTCCCTGGGCTGGGAAGAGCTTTCAGTGCAGATGGGAGAGGCTGGGGCAGCCTCTTGTGCGAGGGAGCAGCAGGGCTCTGCCAGTCCTGGTCCATGTGCTGTTCACCACCTCTCGTGCAGACTACACCAAGTCTGTGATCGACCTGCGCCCCGAGGACCTTGTGGGGGAAGGTGGCTCTTTGGGGGACAGGAGCAAGTCAGTCCCTGGCCTCAACACGGAGCTGGTGAGACCCTCGGAGTGCCACGGAGATGGCTGCCAGCTGCAGGAGCCGGGTGTCTGCCTGGCTGCTCCCCACACCGGCGGCTTCTCTGTCCTTGCAGGAGGAGGAGGAGGAGGACATCGATAACCTGGTGGAGATCCACCGGCAGCGGGTGGCCCGGGGCAGCATGCGCAGCGGCACCTCCTCGGTGAGCTCGGTGGCGTGGCTGTGCTCTGCTCCGCTGCAGGAGAAGTGGTGGAGAAAGGCAGGGCCAAAGGGCTGGGTGGGGGCGAGGCAGGGCAGGCAGCTCCTGGAGGGAAGAGTAAGGGCCTTGTGTGTGGGGGCTTCTTCCCCTGAAGGGAACCAAAACGCAGAGACCCAGCTCTCTTCCAGGCATCTGTGTGCATGAGGGAGGCACCTGTGACCATCCCCAGCCACGTGGAGATGAGGGGGGCTCAGGGGGAGAAGAGGCACAGGGGATAACCTTGCTGAGGATGAGGAGGGACTGTCAGGTGATGCTGTGCCAGCTCAGCCTGCCTTGTTTTCCAGAGCACACTGGGGAGCATGGTCAGCATTTACAGCGAGGCCGGCGACTTCGGCAGCGTGGCTGTCACCGGTGGCATCTCCTTCTCCCTGAGCTACGAGCAGAAGACACAGACCTTGTTCATTCACGTGAAGGAGTGTCGCCAGCTGGCCTATGGGGACGAGGGCAGGAAGCGCTCCAACCCGTGAGAGCCGGGGGGGCGATGGCTGCTGCCACCACTGGTGGTGCCCAGCTGGGTTGTGGGTGCCCACCAGAGATGGGAGCTGTAAGTGGGAGGGTCCTGGTGAGGCAGAAGGTCTGGGGTTGCCCTGGGGAGCTCAGAGGATCAACTTTGGAGAGACCTTGTTGAAGTGCTGCCTGTTCTCCCTTCAGGTACGTGAAGACCTACCTCCTGCCCGACAAATCCCGGCAAGGGAAGCGCAAGACAACCATCAAACGCAATACCATCAATCCCCTGTACAACGAGCTGCTGAAGGTGAGTGGGGCTGGGCTGGCCTGCAGGTACCCGGGCCATGCTGCTGCAACAAGCCAGGGGAGGGCTGAGCTCCCAGCCCTGCAGCAGGGTCTCTGCAGAGGATCCATGTCCAGAGACTGCGCCCTGAAAGCTGCAAAATCCCTGCCCTCCCAGCTCTGCTCTGGCTGTGCTGCCAGGCCCCAGTGCCATGGTGAGGTGGAGGCTGCAGATGTGGCTGTGTCACAGGACACATCCCTGGTTCCTGTGGCATTCCCTGGAGCAGAGGTATCCTGTGGATATTTCCTTCCATGGTGAAGGCTTCCTGGCTCCTGGAGGCATGTTACAGTGGCAGGAGGGAGGGCAGCACGCCACAGGGACAGAGATAAGTTCTGGGCCCCAGGGCAGAAAAACTTGGCTCTGCCCTTTGCCATCCCTGCTGGCCGACTCTGTCCCTGAGTCTAGCAGTGCACCTCTGAGGCCAGGCACTCTTGCACAGGAGGAAGTGAGAGCTGTGGTTTGGTTTTCAGGCTCGCAAAGCCAGGATTGCTGAGGTCTGTGCTCTGACCACCTGAGGCTCGGTGGTCTGGCAGAGCTCTGCTGGTGGTGGGATGGCCAGATGCCATGAGTCCTGGCTCCAGGGGCCACCTGGTGAGAGAGCACAGGCTCCTGCACCTCTGCCCTGGCACTCTGAGGTGTTGGCAGGCATGGAATGAAAGAGGAACAGGCTCCTGTGCTCATCCACTGCTTCTCAGACCTGTCTCCTCTCGTGCTCATGAGCTGTAGCTGATGGAATTTTCCAGGCCTGCCCCTGTCCTCTGCTGCCTGCTCACCAGTGGTTTTCTCTCTCCCAGTATGAGATCAACAAGTCCCTCCTGCTTGCGAGGACGCTGCAGTTCTCGGTGTGGCACCACGACCGCTTCGGCCGCAACACGTTCCTGGGGGAGGTGGAGGTCCCTCTGGGTGCCTGGAACTTCGAGAGCCACCTGGAGGAGTTCCTGCCCCTGCACGGCAAGGTGTGCCCCTGCTGCCCACTGCCTCCCTTGCCTGGTGCTCTTGGGGGTATAGCCCTCGGTGGGCAGAGGGGTGTGGAGACCTCAGCTGAGCATTGCCAAAAGGCTTGTGCCAAATCAAGTATTTGGAGGTGTGAATACCCCGGATGCAGACAGCAGTGCTGTTGTTGTAAAAAAGGGCAGACCTTCTGCCTTGAGCCTAGCTTCCCTCTCCTTGTCAGGTGATTAGGCCAAAATAAGTTCCCAAAGGAGCTGGGCTGCACTGGTCATGCTGGGGAGAGTTTGCAGGCACATGTGCCAGCTCAGCCACATCTTGGAGAAGCCAAGTCCTTGTCCCAGCCTGGAGGTGATGCTCACCAGGCTGTCACTGTGTGTGCTATGGCTTCTCTGCACTGCTTGGTAATTCTCACCTCTTTGCAGATTGGGGTGGATGCTGCTGGTCTCTACCAGTACAAGGGGGAACTGGTTGTCTCCATGAAGTACATCCCATCTGCCAAGCATCCTGGGGCTGGGAATGGCAGGAAAGGTAAGTGCTGAAGCTCCAGGATCAGTGTCATGACCATGGCCATGCAGGCTGGCTCTGGATGGAGTTCTTGGGCGGTGTCACTGCAGCCTTCTCTGCAGTGACTGCAAAGCTGCTCTGGGTCAGGGCAGACCTGGCTGTCCTCAGGCTGCCCAAACCATCTCAGTACTTCCCTGGGGCTGGACCAGGCTTGATCTCTGTCCCTGCATGAAGCAGTTTTGTCTGCCTTTGCCCTCAGCAGGCAGGGCCAGTACAGGAGAAGGCAAGAGGAGATCCCAGTCCAGGCTCTGCACCTACCTCTGGGATGAAGGGTGCTCAGCAGGAGCTTTCCAGAAGTTCGCCGTGGTAGAAATTAAATTTGATTAACTTCTACTGTGTTGGGTTTTTCCTAGGCAAAACAGGGGAAGGAGGTGAGCTCCAGGTCTGGATCAAAGAAGCCAAGAACCTCACAGCAGCCAAGTCTGGAGGGACCTCAGACAGCTTTGTCAAGGGGTGAGTGAGGGTCCTTGGTCAGGGGGTGAGGAAAGCACCATCCTCCCTGGCTGTATTCCCAAATCTGCTGGGGGACCTGGAGAAGGGCCCCTTGCAGGGTGTCATGGTCCTTCTTCCTGAGCCGTGCCAGGAGAGGCAGGAAGAGGGGCTCCAGGCCAGCTCCTGGGGTGCTGCGGTGCCCCAGCCCCCAGAGCAGGAGGCAGTTGCCCATGTGCTGCTCACCCAAGGGGCTGCTTCCCCCAGCTACCTCCTGCCACACAAAAACAAAGCCTCCAAGAGGAAGACGCCCGTGGTGAAGAAGACCCTGAACCCTCATTACAACCACACCTTTGTCTACAACGGTGTCTCGCCCGAGGAGCTGCAGCACATCTGCCTGGAGCTGACGGTCTGGGACCGGGAGCCGCTGTCCAGCAACGACTTCCTCGGGGGTGTCCGCCTGGGGGTGGGCACTGGTGAGAGCCCGCGGGCCCCTGGCACTCTGGGCAGCAGCGACCTCGCTGGGGCTGCTGCGCTGCGGGCGCCCGGCTGCCCCAGCAGGGCCTTTTCCATCCCTTTTCCCAGGCATGAGCAACGGGCAGGCTGTGGACTGGATGGACTCCACGGGCGAGGAGCTGAACCTGTGGCAGAAGATGTGCCAGTACCCGGGCTCCTGGGCAGAGGGGACGCTCCAGCTCCGCTCCACCATGGCCAAGCTGAGGCCCTAGGCTGTGGCACCAGGACTGGCACCGCTGTTGGGAGCCGTGCTTACTGCGCAGCCTGGCAAGGCTGCCAAACATGCGTTGTTTTTTTTTCTTATACTTTAATAAACATGACCTTCTCTAAACAGGCTTGGGCAGAAAGTCGTCTTGGCCTAGCTTCGTTTAAAGGGTTTTCCTCTCGTCATAAGTCTTGTACCAGATTACAGGCCCAACTGCAGTGCTCATGGACCCTCCCTTCTCCCCCAGGCAAAATGCTTTGAAATGTCATTGTGTTTTTGTTTCTTCCCATTCTTTTTCCTACCACCCCGTTCCAGAGTCTGCTCTCTCCTTGTCCTCTCCACCCTTTTCCATACACAGCCCAGCCCCAGCTGCAGCTCTGGGTTCCAGCTGCAGGAACTGTGTGGGGTCAGCCTGGGGGGGTTGAGAATTGTGGTCTCCAGGAAACATTTGTTTCCCAGGCCTCTCAGGGACACATGTGCCAGCACTGACTTTTTATACAAATCTATTTATTTCAAGTTAATATTCTACTGCCAAAGCAGTTCCCAGAAAGGGTTCCCCATGGGTGGTGGGAGAGGGAGTGACTGGCAGGGGAGATGGCAAGCCCTTTAGGGTGGACTGCACGCTGGCTGGTTGCTATGGGCTCTGCTGAGTGTGGGGCCATTTGCTTTTAATCAGGGCTTTCAGTGTGGGAGGCATCAGGTCCAGGTTGTGCACAGGGTGAGCCGTGGGGAGGCTGAAGCTGCTGTGCTAGAGGCTGTCGTGCTGCTGGCCAGCCTGCCCTCCCTGCCCTGCCACTCTCCTCTGGCTCCCCGGCTCCTCCCAGCCCTGGGATTTGAGCAGGGGCGCTCCAATGTCTCCCACCAGGGTCCTGGTTGGGCTGAACCATCCCCAGCTGGAAACAGCTCCCGGCCCGGGGCAGCAGGACACTGCTGGCACGCAGTCCTGCTCACCTCCGTGTGCCAGGGCAGCCAGAGAGGGGCTCCCCTTCCCCGGAGCTCCTTGGCACCCTGCTCCTCCTCTACAGTGGGCGACTAGAAAAGCAGAAAGGAAGGTGTCCATCCCCGGAGGGCAGGGCGGGGTCACTCGCAGGGGTCCCCGCTCTGTGCCCGCCGCGCCGCCTCGCGCTCGCTCAGCAGGTAGGTGTCGATGAAGACGAAGAGCTCGTCGGGGCTGACCGGGGAGATGTAGCGCTCGCGGTCGGTGCCCGCCTTGTCCAGCAGCACCGCGTTGAAGTGCGAGCGTGTGAGGTGCAGGAAGCGCCTGCAGGTGCAAGGGGGGGTCGCTGCTCAGGGCCTGCACTGAGGGCTGAGCCTGCCCGCCTCTTGCAACCACGCTCAGGTCCTCCTGGAGTGGGGGCTCCCACCTCTTCCTCGGGGCTGAGAGCTCTGGGAAGCTCTGGTGGCACTGCGTTCAGATTTGCAGGGGTCTCCCCGCTGCACGAGCCCCTCTGGTGCAGCAGAAAGGGGCTGTTCGTGAACCCAGCTGCAACCTCATGCTTTGCCGTTGCTAGAGGCACTCCCCTTCCCTGTCCCCTTGAATAGCCTGCTGGCCCTGCAGGACAGCCCCACCTGCCCTACCTGAGCTCCTCGATGATGCCAAGGGACAGCCGGTGCTCCCGGATGCGTCCCACCTCGTGTGGGGGCTGCCCCACCAGCTCCACGGTGCTGACGTGGCGCAGGTCCAGCCCGCAGGCAGCTTGCTGCGGAGGAGGGAACAGTGAGGGGGTGCTGGATGCGGAGGTGGGGAGGGGGCGGCAGGAAGCTCTGCTCACCTGAAGCATGGAGATCTGCATCTTGTAGTAGCGGTTAGAGGGGTCAGGGGCCGAGATGACCAAGAGGCGGCGTTTCTCGTGGAACTGATCCAGCAGGCTGGCGGCCGAGTTCACATCCGTGTTGATCTGCATGGCTGGGGCACGACACCGGTGTGTGGGGAGGTGCCATCATGCTCCCATCACGCCTCCGACCCATCGGGCAGCGTCCCCCAAAGCTCTGGGCATCGCCAGTCCTGCCCTGCCTGCACCACTTACGTGCACAAAGGGGCTGGGAGCCCGTCCACTGCTGGCTGGACTGGCAGACCCGCAGGGAGGTGCCCTGGTGCTCGAAGCCCCCGTCGCACAGGTACTCGCAGGTGGCTCCGTAGTTGTTGCCGTCGGAGGTGCAGGAGATGTACCCGTTCTGCGGAGGCTTCAGGACAGGGCAGCGCCTCACTGCAGAGGGAGAAGCAGAGTGAGGGCTGGGGGTGATGGGTGCCCAGCAGTGGGTGCAATGGGTGCCCAGCAGCGGGGGTGAGGGCTGGAGCTGCAGCAGCAGCGGGCGGCCCTGCAGGACCGCGCTCACCGTGGACGCGGATGCTGAACTTGCAGCTGGCGCGGTTGTAGGCCTGGTCGTGGGCGGTGTAGCGGATCACATGCTCTCCTTCAGGGAATTCGGAGCCGGGCTCCGGGCCCCGCAGCAGCACCCTGACCCAACAGACGGGTTTCTCCACCAGCAGCCCGGGCAGTGGCACCCGGCACAGCCTCCAGCCCTCGCTGGCAGTGCCCGCAGCGTCTCTGCCCTCACCTCTTGATGACACCGTCAGCAGAGTCCCTCACGCGGGGAGGGTCCCAGTAGACGGTGGCAGTCAGCTTGCCTGGCTCTGCTATGCGCTCCCGCGAGTCTGGACAGCGGATTTTGGGAGGCTCCAGGTCTGCTCAGAGGGAGGAGAGGGATTCATGGAACCTGTGGGTGCCTTGGCTGAGCTATGACAGCGGTGCTGAGCCACCCCAGGCACCCGGCAGCCACCCAGACCTGCTGTAAAGCCAGCACTGAGTGCCCCAGTCCGGGCTGGTGCCTGTGCCTCAGGGCTAATGGCACTGCGGGGAGCAGCAGGGACAGGGGCCCCGAGGGAGGGAGGTGCAGGAAATGTCCGGGTTGGATGTGGGGTGACACCTGCAGACACCCCATGCAGGTGATGATCCCCTGCGTGCCCCAGCAGCGTGGGGTGGGAATTTACCTACACAGATTGGCTCGCTCCCGCTCCAGCGCCCATCCTCCATGCAGATGCGGCTCCGGTCGCCCTCCAGCTGGTAGCCGGGCAGGCAGGTGTAGTCACAGCGGGAATCCATCTGCACGCCTGCCGAGCACACGTAGGAGCCCCGCAGCACCGCTGGCAGCACGTGGCACCGGATTTCTGCGTTGGAGACAGCAAAGAGGGGAGGGAAGCGGCTGCCGGCCGCGAGGGTGGGCAGAGCACCCGGGCCTGGCCGCTGTGGGTGCCCGGGGGATGCTGGCAAGGCGGGGGCTGGGGCACTCACGTCGGCAGTACGCCATCCCCGACCAGTGGCGGTTGGGCAGGCACCGGACAGCACTGGGACCCACCAGGCGGTACCCGCGGGTGCAGCTCAGCTCGCAGCGTGTCCCCAGGCTGCTGCGGTAGGAGCTGCCCCGGGGTGAGTAGCAAGTGGCCTCTCCGCGGTGGATGTTGAGCGTGGCGCACCACTGGGGCACTGCGGGAGAGCAGGCAGGTGAGGGAGGAATCTGCCGTGCCTCGGTCTCCCCACGAGGACACAAAGGACGGGTTGGGTGCTGTTACCTCGACGGTAATCCAGGGCAGGCTCAGGGGGTGGTTCTTCTGCGTACACCTCGTTGGTGTGACTCTCCAGGTAGTAGCCAGACCCTGGGAGGAAGGAAGAGACGAGCTGGCTGCAGGGTAGCTCATGGCTGCAAAACGTCCCGCAGCTGCCAACGAGCAATCCCAGCCCTGGGCAGGCCCTGTCCTTGGGGCTGCTCTCAAGGGTTAAACTGGGCAGACCGCGAGCCCCGTCCCCGGTGACACGGAGTGCGCTGGCACCGGCCGCAGACTAAACAGCGGCCGCGGCAGCCGAGCTTGTGGCAGGAAACGGGCGCTGGCACCGAGTGGGCTGGCACCGACCCCCAGCTTCGTGCTGCCGGGAAGCGCTTCCACCCGCTCCCACGGCACCGTCACTGCCACGGGGCATCCCCAGGGAAGGAAGAAAACTGCCCTTTCCTGCGCTTTCCTGCCCTTTCCTGCCCTCCCCTGCCCGTCCCCTGACCAAGGAAGGGATGCACGCTGCCCGGGCGGGGGCTGGTGGGGATGCAGCTCCTTGCCCGTGCTCCAGGGAAGGATGGAGCTGCTGGAGGGGCTCGGCCGGAGGTGCTGGCCCCTCGCCACGCGTGCTGCGCAGAGGGGCCCCGCGGGTGGCGTGAGGACAGCCCTGCGCCATCCTTGCGGCCCTGCCTTCACGGGGAAGGTACTCGGCGGTGGGGAGGGGGCCGTGCAGGGAGAGAGGCTGACGTCCTTCCCCGGCCCCTCGGCGCCTCGGCCGGCCGCGGCATTCCCCAGCACTGAGCTCACGTTTCCGCCGCGTTTCCGCTGGCCCCCGCCGGCGCTGCCCCCTCCCCGCCGCCCGCCCAGCCCACCGCGCTCCCCTCCGGCCTGGCGGGGATGCTCGGCCCGGGGGGACCCAGGGAAGGCGGCAGCCCCTGCCTGCAGCCCACGTCCCGTTGTCTCTGCTCCGGGTTTTGGGAAGGGATAACCACCGACAACGCGAGCAGAAACCCCGCCGTCACGGGGAGGAAACTCCATTAGGAATCTTTCCAAAATGAACTTTAATATGGAGCACTGCTCCCCGCAAGTCGCCCGCCCGTTTTCAAAGTGCCTTTATCCAGCTGCCCTTTCACGCTGCCGTGCATCCTCGGGGAGCAGAGGAGCAGGGACGGCACCATGGGGGCGGCGGTGGGGACGCGTCCGTGACCTGGGAACGAAGCTGTTTCCCGGGGGGGGCTGCCAGGACTCCCGCCGGGGCCCTGGGGACAGAGTGCACCGTGTCCCCGCAGGCAGATGTGCCATTTAATGGTAACGTTTCCTTCTACTGCAAGTGCTGCCTTTTCCTGCTCACCTGGGGCCAGCTCAGCTCCGGCCACTCTGGGCAGGAGCATCTCCAGGTGTGCTGGCAGCATGGCCAGGGGACGGGATGGAGGCAAGGAAGGGGGAAATCACCCCAAACAAGGCCTGTGACCTGGTCGTGCAGCCATGGGGCGGTCGGGACTGTGCGCTCGTCCAGCAAACATCTGCGGCCGACGGCCCCGTGGGAGCAGGGAGTCAGCGGGAAGCGGCGCTCCCGCAGGCGGGGGTGTGAGGAGATCAGGCCGGTTTTCTGCTCCTCCCTGGATGCCTGCCAGCATCCCCTCCGTTCCTGCCTGTACCCACAGCTCACCCGCACAGGCGCCCCATTCCTCAGGCGCTGATGCTCTCCCGGCATCGCTGTTCCCGGGCATCCTCCATCACTTCCCACCACGAGCCCTCCACGGGAGCAGAACTGCGCAGGCTGCCAGCCCCGGAGCCCCGCCGTGCCCGCACACGCCGGCACTCACCTTCATGCCACGTGGATGACACCAGCCGGGCGAGGACGAGCAGCAGGACGGGGGCTGCCTCCCGCGCCATCCTGGGGAGCCGGGGGGCTGCGCTGGGCAGCCCACCGGCCGTGCTGGCTCCGGGAGCAGCCGCCAGCCAGCCCTGGCGAGGATGGAGAGCAGCTGGAGACAGGATGACGGCCCCCTCTGTCGCCTTGTCACCGTACAGATGTCTGTCCCTCCTGCCTGGCCGCTCTGCTTGTGCTGAGCAAACTTACGTTCCCCCTTGGCTGCCCATCCCAAACATTCAAAAGCCGTGAGTCAGGCCCAAAATGATGAGATTGTAAAAAATAATAAATCCCAGGATTGCCCGTTTTCCAACGCGCCTCCTGCTTCTCCGGGGCTTTAAAAGGTTGTAAGAGGTTTTCTTCTGCAAGCAGAAGAGCCAGGAGCCTGTTTGGACACAGGAGAGAGCCAAACCGAGCCTGTGCCAGCCCTGACGGGCTCCGGGAACGGGAGGCCTGCAGGGACGAGCACAAAACCGCAGGAGCCAGGTCCCCTTTCCCCACCTCTTGCCAGGAGGGAGGGAGGGAGGGAGAGACCCCGCTGCAGACGGAAGGTTCCGAAACCGCTGCCGAGGCGAGCGCTTCCAGCTGGGGTCTGTTCCCTGCTGCAGCCCGGCCCCCGGCAGGCAGAGGCAGCGGGGGCTGGGGCCGGGGGGAGGCAGGGCAGGAGCGGGGCCGCTGTCCCGCAGTCGGGGGAT